>CM054144.1:66859334-66881834 GCA_028751875.1 Rapana venosa | reverse complement strand
ATACACACAGGGAACTAGGTGTACACATGCACATGGGTGGTTCTTCCATTATCCTTGAACTAAAAATAACAAATAAATAAATAAATAAATAAATAAGAAAATACATAAATAAATAAATAGATCAAAAGAAAAGACTAGGGAATAAAGAAAATTAAGGTGAAAAAAAAGTAAAGGAGAAAGGAGAGAGAGAGAGAGAGAGAGACAGAAGACAGACAGACAGACAGATAGGCAGACAGACATAGTTTTTATGCCAAAGTTGAACAAAAAGAGACAGACACACAGACAGACAGGCAGACAGACAGACAGTTCTTATGCCAAAAGTTCAACGAAAAGAAACACCTGGGGGAATAGATCATACTGCAATTTGCTTTTATGATTACTGTCCTCCTCCACTTCTACACTCTCTGTCTCTCTGTCTCTCTGTCTCTCTTGTCTGTCTGTCTGTCTGTCTCTCTCTCTCTCTCTCTCTCTCTCTCTCTCTCTCTCTCTCTCTCTCTCTCTCGTCTCGCTCTGTCTTCTGTCTCTCTCTCTGTCTCTGTCTTCTTGTCTCTCTCTCTCTGTCTCTCTGTCTCTCTGTCTCTCTCTCTCTTCTCTCTCTCCTCTCCCACTCTCTCTCTCTCTCACTCACTCTCGAGGTGGATGTGAAATCTTATCTATTTAATCTATTACCCTCATAAATTAGAATTTCCTATTGTTATGTTATTGTTATCGTTATCATTCTCTCCCTCTCTCTCTCTCTCTCTCTCCCCCCCCCCTCTCCTCTTCTCTTTCTCTCCTCTCCCTCCTCTCTCTCTCTATCTCTCTTTCTCTCTTCTCTCTCTCTCTCTCCTCTTCCCTCCCTCTCTCTCTCTTTCCTCCCTCTCTCCCTCCCTCTCTCTCTCTCCTCTCTTCTCTCTCCTCCCTCTCTCTCTCCCTCTATCTCTCTCTCTCCTCCCGTCTCTCCACTCCCTCTCTCTCTCTCTCCTCTCCTCTCCTCTCTCTCCTCTCACTCCTCTCTCCTCCCTCCTCTCTCTCTCTCCTCTCTCTCTCCTCTCCCTCCTCTCTCTCCCTCTCTCTCTCTCTCTCCTCCTCCCTCTCTCTCTCTATCCCTCTCTCTCTCTCTTTCTCTGAGGACTAGATGTTAAAATGTCATTACTCAATCTATTACCCTCAGAAATTAGAATTTCGTTATCGTTATCGTTATCTCTCTCTCTCTGTCTCTCTCTCTCTCTCTGTCTCTCCATGTCTCTCTGTGTCTGTCTGTCTGTATCTCTGTCTGTCTGTCTGTCTCTCCCTCCCTCGCCCTCTCTCTCCCCTCTCTCCTCTCTCTCTCCCTCCCGCCTTCTCTCTCTCCCCCTCTCCCCTCTCTTTCTGTTAGTTTTTGTTAACATTTTTTCTTGCTGTCTTTCTACATTTCTCTTTCTTTTAGTAGTTTGTGTCATATTTTTCGGCCTGTCTCCTCCCCCCCCTTCCTCCTCCTCCGTACGCCACCACCCCCCCCCCCGGCCCCTTCCCCCCTCCCCCTCTTCCCCCCCCCCCCCCCACCACACACACAGAGTTCCATTTCTCTATTGTTTTACTTTACCTTTAATTTTGTTGGATTTTCTGTACTCCTTTTTTTGTGTTCTTCTTTTTTTTTTTCGTTCTGTGTTTCCTTTCCTCTCTTTCTTTCTCTCTTTCTTTTGTTCCTTCGTTCTTTCGCACTTTGTTTCCTGCGTTTTGTTTCATCCCTTGTTTCTTTTCTCTTTCTTTCTTTCTTTTCTTTTTGTTCTTTTTTCCATTTTTGTTATTCTCTCTTTGTCGTTTCTCTTTTCATTCTTTCTGTTTCCTTGTTTTGTGTTCCTTTTTTTTGGTGTTTACTTTGCGATTTGTTCGTTCGTTTTTTCTTTCTTTTTCTTTCTTTTCTTTCTTTCTCTCTTTATTTCTTTTGTTTTTTTCTTTCTTTCTCTCTTTATTTCTTTTTTTTTCTTTCTTTTCTGTTCTTTCTTTCTTTCTTTCTTTCCTCTCTTCTTCTTCTTTTCTTTTCTTTCTTTCTTTCTTTCGTTCTTCATTCATTCCTTCTTTTTCTGTTCACTTGTTTTTCCCTTTGTGATTTGTTTCTTTCTCACTCTGTTTCTTTGTTTCTTTTCTTTTCTTTCTCTCTTTCTCTTTTTCGTTCTTTTCTTTCTTTCTGTCTCTCTTTTTTTCTTTCTCTCTTTTCTTTCTTTCTTTCTTTCTGTCTTCTGTCTTTCTTTATCTCTTTCGTCTTTTTTCTTTCTCTCTTTTCTTTCTTCTCTTTCTTTCTTTCTTTCTTTCTGTCTTCTGTCTTTCTTTATCTCTTTCTTTCTTTCTTTTCTTTTCGTTTTTTTCTTTCTCTCTTTCTTTCTTTTTTTTTTTTTCTTTTTCTTTCATTTCTTTCATCCTTTCTGTACTTTTCCGATTATTTTACCCTTGTTCTCTGCTGTCAGATGTGTAGGGGCAATACTAGTCTGATGATTCGTTCATTTATTCATTCATTTAATCATTCTTTTTCGAATCTTGCCTTCTTTCACTCATTCAATGATGTAGCTAGCAAACATTAATTTTTTTTTCCGGGAGGGGGGGGGGGGGGGGTTAGTGGTCAAAGCCCCCATTTCTTGTGAAACTGAACAGTGTTGCTGTTTTTCTTTTCTCATTAAAAACAGAGAGACAGACTGACAACAGACAGACAGACACACAGACACACAGACACAACAACAGACATACACTCACACAAGAAACAGAGGGACGAGACAGGAGAGTGTGAGGAAGTGTTTCAAAGAGAGCGAGGGGATGGGGAGGAGGGGAGAGAGAGAGAGAAGAGAGAGAGAGAGAGAGAGAGAGAGATACGAGAGAGAGAGAGGTTTAAGACGACAGGCAGACAGCAGACAGACAGACAGAAGACAGACAGACAGACAGATAGAGACAAAAGAGTGACAGAGAAGGGGAAGGTGGAGGGAAGTTTGTTTTAAAGAGAGAGAGGGAGAAGAAGAAGAGAGAGAGAGAGAGAGACACACAGACACAGACAGACAGACAGACAAAACCAACAGCAGACAGACATACACACACAGAAAGAAGAAGAGGGACAGAGACAGGGGAAGGTGGAGGGAAGATGTTTTAAAGGCAGAGAGAGAGAGAGAGGAGAGAGAGAGAGAGAGAGAGAGAGAGACGACAGACAGCAGGACAGACAGACAGACAACAGACAGACAGACAGAAAAATCACAGACAGACAGACATACACACACAGAAAGAAGAAGAGGACAGAGACAGGAGGAAGGTGGAGGGAAATGTTTTAAAGAGAGAGAGAGAGAGAGAGAGGGAGAGAGAGAGAGAGGAGACAGACAGACAGACAGACAGACAGCAGACAGACAGACAGGCGACAGATAAAATCACAGAACAGACAGACAAACACACAGAGAGAGAAGAAGAGGGACAGAGACAGGGGAAGGTGGAGGGAAATGTTTTAAAGAGAGAGGGAGTAGAGTGGAGGAGACAGACAGGACACAGGCAGGCAGACAGACAGAGAAGCAAGGCAAAACAGGCAACAGCAGGCAGACAGACAGAACAGAGAGACAGGGCAGACAGAAAGACAGAAGAACAGCAGACAGACAGAGAAGCGGGCAGGCAGACAGGCAGGAGCAGACAGCAGCAGGACAGCAGGCCAGGCATGAAGTCAGGCAGACTAGACAGACAACCACAGCAGGCAGACAGACAGAGGCAAGACAGAAGTGGAGGAATAACAGAGGAGACAGATAGGCAGGAGACAGACAGACAGACAGACAGACAGGCAGACAGGCAGGCAACAGACAGACAACAGACAGACAGGGGAAGCAGCCAGACAGGCAGACAAGCAGGCAGACAGACAGACAGACAGACAGGGACAGAGAAGCAGCCAGAGAAGGCAACAGGCAGCAGACAGCCCAGACAGACAACAGACAGCAGACATACATATAGAAACAAAGAGGGACAGAACGGAGGAAAGTTGGAGGGAAGATATTTTAAAAAGGAAAAGAGAGAGGAATGGGAGAGAGAAAGAGAGAGAAGACAGACAGACAGACAGACAGACACACGGACAGAGACAAACAGACAGCCACATAGAAAAAGCACAGACAGGCAGAGACATAACAGACAGACAAAATGACAGACAGAGAAAAAGTTTGACAGAGACAAAGGGAAGTTGGAGGGAAGAGAGAGAGACAGAGAAAGACAGAGAGAGAGACAGACAGACAGGGAGACAGACAGCCAGCCAAACTCACACACTCACAGACAGACATACAGAGGGAACTTGGAAGGAAGATCGTTTAACGAGAGGCAGACAGACATACAGACAGACAGAAACGAATGACAAGAGATAGAGGAAGTTAGAAGAAAGATAATTTCAGAGAGAGAGAGAAAACAGACAGACAGACAGACAGAAAAGAATGGCAAGAGATAAAGGGAAGTAAGAAGAACGATAATTTCGAGAGAAAGAGACAGACAGACAGACAGACAGACAGACAAACAGACAGAGAGAGAGGGGCGGAGAGAGGACGTTATTAGAGTAAAATGGCATCTATATGTCAAAGTCAGTCCTCTAGATCTATCTGACACAAACGAAACCAATCTGCTGAGTCTGAAATACTTTCGAGAGAGAACAAGAGACAACCTTCCCAGATAACAAAGGACAAATTTGCTCGCTTAAAAAAAATTACTCTTTTATTTTTAGCATAATGGAATGAGCACTCGTGTGCTTTTTTTCTCTCCATCCAGTTCCCGTGTGTATGCAGTTTTTTCAATTTTGTCATCCATTCCCACCGGCACACAATGGCCTACTCTTCCAAAAAAGCGGAACGGGTTTTAACGTGTGCGGAAGATGTTCTGCGTGCGTTCGGACACAGGACCTCGGTTTATAGTCTCATCCGAAGGACTTTTGGGGAGAGTGGTGTCGGCACTGATGTTAACTCTAGAAGAAAAATCCTCTTGAACGAGAATTGAACCCGGGTCAGCAGATCACGAATACATCACTCTAACCACCAGGCTATCCCGTCCCCCCATTTTTCATTTAAAGAGAGGGGTAGGGGAGAGGGAGAGAGAGAGACAGAGAGTTAGAGAGAGAGACAGACAGACACAGAGACAGAGACACAGAGACAGAGAGCTTTAGGAGTGTCTACAAAACTGCAGAAGAATAGGACAACATTTTTGACGAAGTAGTTTAGAAAAGAAATCTGAAAATAAAACAAACATTGAAAAAACTAAAAAATCGAACAATGGACAAAAACGACATAAAAAGGAGAAAGAGAATTCAAAAATAGCAGAAAGAAATTGGCACAAAACTACATACAAAGGCAACTTTACAACAAAAATGGGAAAGAGAGAATGAAAAAGTAAAACCCGAAAGGATGTAGGATTGAAAGAAAGAAAAGGAAAAAGAAACAACAAAAGAAAGAAAGGAAGGAAGAAAAGAAAAGAAAGGAATACAAGAGGCAATAACTGTTCAAACATTGTCAACAGAGATGATACGGCGAAACCATTAACCTGTTTTATTTCTTTTAAAATGAACAGAAAGACAAACTGAATGAATTAAAAAAAAAGGAAAGAAAGAAGAACATGAAGGGTAATAGGAGAAAGGAAAAATTCAGAAGAAATACAAAAAGAGAAAACTTAACATTAAAACCCTGAATCACACACACACACACACAGAGACACAGACACACACACACACACACACACAACCACCAAACCCCCACCACCACACACCACCACCACTACCACCACCACCACACACCCCCCAACCACCACACCACACCCACAGAGCAAGAGAGAGAGAGAGAGAGAGAGAGAGAGAGAGAGAGAGAGAGAGAGAGAGAGAGAGAGAGAGAGAGAGAGAGAGAGAGAGAGAGAGAGATTCTTTTATTTCGAGGAAAATGGAATGAGCACTCATGTACATTTTTACACCCAGTCCCCGTGTTTATGTTGTTTTGTAAAATTCTGTCATCTGCTCCCAACGGCACACAATGGCCTACTCTTACGTAAATCGGAACAGGATTTAACGTGTGCGCGAGATGTTCTGCGTGCGTTCGCACACGGGGCCTCGGTTTGTAGTCTCATCCGAAGGACTTTGGGGGGAGAGTGGAGTCTGCGCTGATGTTAACTCCAGGGGAAAATATCCCCTTGAACTGGAATCGAACCCGGGTCGTCAGATTGCCAGCGCAATGTTCTGACCACTAGGCTATCCGTCCCCCGGGAGAGAGAGAGAGAGAGAGAGAGAGAGAGAGAGAGAAGAGAGAGGAGAGAGAGGGAGGGGGAGACAGACGAGACAAAACAGACTAGACTTTTACTGAGTATCGGCCTTAGGCCACAATACCAAAGAATAACGGGCATACATAGTCGTATTTAACCTAAGCATTATAAACATATTACTATCAAAGTATATACATATGAATTAACGTATCAGAAATAATAAGACAAGAAAATTGCATCACCCATGTCTTAAATATTCATCACAGAGAGAGAGAGAGACAGACAGACCGACAGTCAGACAGACAGACATGAGAGAGAGAGACAGAGAGAGACAGACAGAGAGACAGACAGAGAGACAGACAGACAGTGAGACAGACAGACAGAGACGCCTGATGACCACGCATAATGAAAACACTCCCCACACTAATGAAAATGCACCTTGAAATTAGACCTACTCACAATATGTTCAGCCCGTGTCGATTTTTCACGTGCAACTTGAAAAACGAACAAATTTCATGAGCCACGTGTTGTTGTTGTTGTTTTTTTTTAAAGTCTGGACTGTTGTGCTCTTCTAGTATTATATTGTTACTTAAATTGTTTTTTTTTTTAAATACTGTGTACGGTTTTGATATTACTCCCTTAATTTTTAAGTTTGTTCGTCTTAGAACTTTGTGATGTAAAGTGTAACACGCATAAAATATTGCTAGCGATGTTCATACATCTTTTTTTGACGGAACAGTTTTCTAAAGGTTAATGGAAAGTTTTTAGACCACATTTTCTTTAAAATATTCAATCACATACGCTTCTTCAAAAAAAATCTGTGAAAAAATAATGATGTTTATTCTGTCATCTTGATACTACTCCTGTCATCATACCCTTGTGTATTTTAGACTTGTAAACACTGTTATTTCTCGATGTTGTGTTATTGATTCGTGTTTTGATTTTCGGATTTAGATATCACACACATACCACTCCCGCGCACGCACGCACACTCACACGCACGCGCGCGCGCGCGCGCGAATGAATCTTCAACAAAATGGCCTGGCTCCATTGACATTGATATACATGAATGACGTTAATTTGGGCTCTTCTGAATCTCCTCTCTCTCTCTCTCTCTCTCCCTACTCTTCTCTCATCCACTCTCTCTCACATCTCTCTCTCCTCTCTCTCTCTCTCATCTCTCTCTCTCTCTCATCTCTCCCTCTCTCTCTCCCTCTCTCTCTCTCTCTCATCTCTCTCTCCTCTCTTACCTCTCCTCTCTCTCTCTCTCTCTCTCTCTCTCTCCCTCCCTCTCCCTCTCCCTCTCCCTCCTCTTTCTTTCGCATTTGCATTCTCTCTCTCTCTCTATGTATATATATATATATATATATATATATATATATATATATATATATATATATATATATATATATAGACATATATATAATATTATATATATATATATATATATATATATATATATATATATATATATATATATATATATATATATATATATATATATATATAAAGTCCTTCGGATGAGACTATAAACCGAGGTCCCGTGTGCGAACAAACGCAGACTATCTTGGCGCAAACGTTTAATCCTGTTCCGCTTTTCGTAAGAGTAGGCCAGTGTGTGCCGGTGGGAACAGATGATAGAATTGACAAAATCAAAGCACAAAGCACATAAGTGCTTATTCCATTGTCCTGGATATAAAAGAATTTTTAAAAAACATATATATATAAATACAATTTTACAAATTCTTAATTAGGCCAAAAGCTATGTCAGTTATTGATGTCAGCTAATTGCCAAGGCCTACACTAAAATGTTGTTATGTTGTAAAATGTTGTGTTGAGATTGCCTTCAGCCATGACAAGCTCTTAACATAACAACCTGCACTCTTCTTTGTTAAAGGAGAAAAAAAAAACCTCTGAAGTCGGAGTATGCTATATGGCGAGGTACTTAAAAACAGTCGTACACGCAAACTTCTCATTCAGTGGTGCAATTTCAATCTCACAGTGATTCCCAGGTGGGATGAGTGAGTGAGTCAGAGTGCACATTCTGGGTAGACTCCCAGAGTGTTAAGCTGGGGAACGCACAACAACAACAGCAACAGCATCTACAAATTCTTTACTAATCATATTTTTGTCTGAAATGTTTTTGGGAAAAAATATATCAAAATAATTATTTTTCTACAAATTCTTTAGTAATCATACTTTCGTATTATTATCGATTAGCAGTAAAAAAAATTTTTTTTTAATTTTGTATATACATTTCATGTATTATACATATATACATGGGGACGGGATAGCTCAGTGGTCGGAGCACTCGCTTTCCCCCAGCCAAGTTAAGCAGCGTCGAGCGTGGTTACCAGTTGGATGGGTGACCGTTTGCGCGCCTTGGCTTCAGTACAGTACCCCCAGTTCACCCAGCTGTAAATGGGTACCTGTCCTCTTTAGGGTCAGGGAAGGTAAAGCAGCGAGGGAGAGGAGATGGGCGCCGCCCTCAATATGGTGGCCCTAGAGAAGTGAGGTCTCTGACGCCTCGCTCCCCTACGACCTTATAGGTTATGGGACACCTTTACCTTACCTTTATATACATTTGTTGTTCCACGATTCTGCATCTCATGTTCTGTGGATGAAATAATGATGTGATTTTTGTTTTTCGTCATTTTGGATGTATGATGCCGATTCCTTAACCATTCGGCTGTTTAGATTGTGTGGCGGTTTTGAATTTCGAGTCTCTGTTCTTGTCCTACCTAGTATGCCATTCTAATACCGTATTTTAATGCAGTTTTCCGGGGACTGGAGATAGCTCAGTGGTCAGAGCACTCGCTTTCCCCCAGCCAAGTTTAAGCAGCATCGAGCGTGGTTACCACTTGGATGGGTGACCGTTTGCACGCCTTGGCTTCAGCACAGTTCTCCCAGCTGTAAATGGGTACCTGCCCTCTTTAGGGTCAGGGAAGGTAAAGAAAGCAGCGAGGGGAGAGGAGATGGGCGCCGCCCTCAATATGCTGGCCCCTAGAGAAGTTGAGGTCTCTGATGCCTCGCTCCCCTACAACCACATAGGTTATGGGACACCTTTACCTTTACTTTGTTTAATGCAGTGTCTGGTTAATTTTTGCTTGCAGGTGATAGACGTCGGAATGAACCGAGACGAATACCACTACATACTAGCTGGAGGGGTGAGTGTGTGTGTGTGTGTGTGTGTGTGTGTGTGTGTTGTGTGTGTGTGTGTGTGTGTGTTTTAAATTTTGATTTTGCTAGATTTCTCGTCTGCTTTTTTGTTTTCAATTTTGGCTTCTTTTCGTTTTTGTATGGATACTTTTTTCTGTTTTCCTCTTTTGTTTGTTGGAGGGCATCAAAAAGTATCTGCTTTCTGAGGGGGGGGGGGGGGGGGGGGGGGGGGGGGCGGGGGAGGGGGATTCTGTCTCTATTCTTATAGATGCACACTCAGCTTCTCTCTCTCTGTCGCTCTCTCTTTCTCTCTCTCTCTCTCTCTCTCTCTCATCCTCTCTCTCTCTCTCTCTCTCTCTCTCTCTCTCTCTCTCTCGCTCTGTCTGTCTCTCTTTGTGTTCCTCTGTCTATATCTGTCTCTCTCGTTCTCTCTTTCTCACTCTCTCTCTCTTACGCACTCTCTCTCTCTCTCTCTCTCTCTCTCTCTCTCTCTCTCTCCCTCTCTCTCTTCCTCTTTCTCGCTCTCTCGCTCCTTCTTTCTCTCTCTCTATGTCTCTCTGCTTCTCTGTCTCTGTCCCTTTCTGTCTCTGTCCCTCTGTCTCTCTGCCCCCCCCCCCTCTCTCTCTCTCTCTCTCGCTCTCTCTTTTTGTCTCTCTCTGCCTCACTCTGCTTCTCTGTCTCTGTTGTCTGTCTGTCTGTCTGTTTCTCTCTCTCTCTTTCTCTCTCTCTTCTCTTCCTCTCTCTCTCTCTCTCTCTCTCTCTCTCTCTCTCTCTCTCTCTCTCTCTCCCTCCCTGTCTCTCTCTCTCTGTCTCTCTCTTTCCTCTCTCTTCTCTCATACATACACACACAAACCCTGACTATGAAGTTTGATTAAGGCTCCCAATACGGGAGATAAACTCTTCTTGTGATGATGATGATGCTACTGCTGCTGATTGATGCTTATGCTGCTGGTATACCATTGTTGACGATGGTGATGATGATGATGATGCTACTGCTGCTGATTGATGCTTATGCTGCTGGTATACCATTGTTGACGATGGTGATGATGATGATGATGATGATGATGATGATGATGATGATGATAATGATGATGATGATGATGATGGTGATGATGCTGCTGCTACTGCTACTGTTGCTACTACTGCTGCTGCTGCTGCTGCTGCTGATGATGCTACTGCTGCTGCTGCTGCTGCTACTACTAACTGCTGCTACTGCTTCTGCTGCTGCTGCTACTGCTGCTGCTACTGCTACTGCTACTGCTGCTGCTGCTGCTACTGCTGCTGCTCCTTCTGCTACTGCTGTTGCTACTACTGATACCGCTGCTGCTGCTGCTGCTGCTACTGCTGTTGCTGCTCCTCCTCCTTCTCCTCCTACTCCTACTCCTCCTACTACTACTTCTACTCTACTACTACTACTGTTACTACTACTACTACTATTACTATTACTACTATTACTACTGCTACTGCTACCGCTCCTTCTACTGCTGCTACTGCTGCTGCTGATGATGATTGATGCTGATGCTTCTGCTTCTGCTGCCTACTGCTAACACTGACACTGACACTGACGCTGCCACTAACACTGCCACTTCCACTTCCACTTCCACTGACACTGACACTGACACTGCCACCGCCACTGACACCGACACTGACGCCTAAAGATGGCATGTTGTCCTCAGAGCGCTATGGACTTGGCGCTGCACTCGGACTTCTTCTCTCAGTTTCTGTACGGCGGGGTCAACATTACGGCCTTCAGTCTGGTGACCAACAGCTCGCTGACCTATCGCCTCTGGAGACAGCTCTGGTACCGCTACAGGGAGGATTTTCCGGACCTTTTCCCTGTGACGGTGAGAGCTCTCTGTCTGTGTGTGTGTGTGGTTGGGGGCTGGGGGGGTGGGGGTGGGGGTGGGGTGTTGTGTTGTGTTGTGTTGTGTGTGTGTGTGGTTTTGAGAGGGTTTGTGTGTGTGTGTGTGTGTGTGTGGTGTGTGTGTGTGTGTGTGGTTGTGTGGTGTATGTGTGTGTGTGTGTGGGGGGGTGTTTGTTGTGTGTGTGGGTGTGGGTGTGGGTGTGTGTGGGTGTGTATGTGTGTGTGTGTGTGTGTGTGTGTGTGTGTGGTTTTGAGAGGTGGTTTTTGTGTGTGTTGTGACACAGAGTGAGAGAGAGAGAGGGAGAGTGTGTGTGAGTGTTTGTGGGGAAGGGGGTGGAGGTTGTGTGTGTGTGTGTGTGTTTTGTGTTGTGTTTGTGTGTGTGTTGTGGGGGAAGGGGTGTTGTGCTGTGTGTGTGTGTGTGTGTGTGTGTGTTGTGTGTGTTTGTGTTGTGCTTGTGTGCATGTTGTGTTGTGGGTGGGTGGGGGGGGATGGGGGATGGGGAGAAGGGAGAGATGGTTGTGTAGGGAGGGAGGGTTGTGTAGGGAGGGGTGGGGTGAAGAGTGGAGAAGGGAGAACGGGTTGTTTGTGTGGAGGAAGGGGGAGAGGAGGGTGTTGTGTGTGTGGAGGGGGGGGAGAGAGGAGGGTGTTGTGTGTGTGGGTCGGGGAGGCGAGGTTGTGTTGTGTTGTGTTGTGCTGTGTTGTGTTGTGGTTGGGTGAGTGGGAAGTTGGGTTGGTGAGACAGAGAGGGGGAGGGAAGGACGGAGAGAGGGATAGGGGGGGGAGGAAGAGAGAAAGGGAGAGAGGAGAGGAGTGGAGGAGAGAGAGAGAGAGAGAGAGAGAGAGAGAGAGAGAGAGAGAGAGAGAGAGAGAGAGTAGAGAGAGAGAGAGAGAGAGAACTCGAACTCGACTATGTCATTGAGCATTTAATTAAGAGATTTTTAAAAATTATTTTATTCTTTTATATCGATGATAATGGAATAAGCACTCGTGCGCTTTTTTAAAAATCCAATCCACGTACTTTTGTCAATTTTTTCATCCGCTCCCACCGGCACACAATGGCCTATCCTTCCGAAAAGCGGAACAGGATTTAACGTGTGCGCAAGATGTTCTGCGTGCATTCGCACACGGGGCCTCGGTTTATAGTTTCATCCGAAGGACTTTTGGGGAGAGTGGAGTCTGCACTGATGTTAACTCCAGGGGAAAATATCCCCCTTGAACGGGAATCGAACCCGGGTCGTCAGATTGCGAGCGCAATGTTATAACCACTAGGCTATCCCGTCCCCCTAATAATAAACAAAAAGCCCATTAAAGCCCGGAAGTTTGTAGACACAAATAAACAAACTATTGTGTGTGTGTGTGTGTGTGTGATTGTGTGTGCGCGTGCGCGCGCGCGTGTGTGTGTTTTCTTTCTTTTTTCTCTGTTTCTAGTTTTCCTTTGGGAGTTAAGTTTTAATTATTATTGGTTATGGTAATAATGTAGTTAGATAATATTGATCAAGTTGTTTTTTCCCTAGATAGATGGCTTGATGAAAAAAAGCAAATGCATTTGCTTATTCAATGTACCATCTGGAACAAAAAAATTACTTGAGCTTGACTGGACTTGAAGTATTCTTTGGTCTTGTTTTCTATTTTTAGGTGGGTTTTTTGTTTTGTTCGTGTGGCCTTGTCGTATTCTCAGCTGGAATCGTCTGGTGTCTGATATGTCTTGTCTTGTCTTGTCTTGTCTCTTCTTCTTAGCTGTGGGGTGGGGTGGGGGTAGGGGGTTTGCTCTTCTTTTCTTCTCTTCCGTTTGCTTTGTTTATCCTGTCTTCTCTCCTCTTCTCTTCTTTTCTCTTCTTTCTCTTCTCTTCTCTTCTCTTCTCTTTTCTTCTCTTTTCTTCTCCTCTCTTCTCTTTTCTTCTCTTTTCTTCTCTTCTTCTCTCTCCTCTTCTCTCCTCTTCTCTTCTCTTCTCTTCTCTTCTCCTCCTCTCTCTCTCTCTTCTCTTCTCTCCTCTTCTCTTCTCTTCTCTTTTCTTCTCTCTCCTCTTCTCTCCTCTACCTCTTTTTCTTCTCTTCTCTCTCTCTCTCTCTCTCTTCTCTTCTCTCCTCTTCTCTTGTCTCCTCTCCTCTCCTCTTCTCTTCTCTCTTCTCTTTCTTCCCTCCTCTCTCTCTCCTCTTCTCTCTCTCTTCTCTCCTCTTCTCTTTTCTCCTCTTCTCTTCTCTTCTCTCCTCTTCTCTTTTTCTCTCTTCTCTTCTCTTTCTCTCCTCTTCTCTTCTCTCTTCTCTTCTCTCCTCTCCTCTTCTTTTCTCTTCTCTTCTCTTCCTCCTCTTCTCTTCTCTTTTCCTTTTCTCTTCTCTCCTCTTCTCTCCTCTTCTCTTCTCTCCTCTCCTCTCCTCTTCTCTTCTCTTTCTTCTCCTATCTTCTCTTCTCTTCACTTCTCTTCTCTTCTATTCTCTTTTCTCTTCTCTCCTCTCCTCTTCTCTTCTCTTCTCATCCTCTTCTCTTCTCTTCTCTCCTCTTCTCTTCTTTTCTCTCCTCTTCTCTTCTCTTCTCTCCTCTTCTCTTCTCTTCTCTTCTCTTCTCTCCTCTCCTCTTCTCTTGTCTCTTCTCTTCTCTTCTCTTGTCTCTTCTCTCCTCTTCTCTCCTCTTCTCTTCTCTTCTCTCCTCTTCTCTCCTCTTCTCTTTCTCTCTCTTCTTCTTCCTCCTCTTCTCTTCACTTTCTTCTCCTATCTTCTCTTCTCTCACTTTTCTTCTCCCTACTTCTCTTCTCTTCTCTTCTCTTCTCTTCTCTCCTCTTCTCTTTTCTCCTCTTCTCTTCTCTTCTCTCCTCTTCTCTTGTCTCCTCTTCTCTCCTCTTCTCTTCTCTCTTCTCTTCTCTTCTCTTCTCTTCTCTTCTCTCTTCCCTTCTCTCTCTTCTCTCTTCTCTCCTCTTCTCTTCTCTCCTCTCCTCTCCTCTTCTTTTCTCTCCTCTTCTCTTCTCTCCTCTTCTCTTCTCTCCTCACGTCTCTTCTTTCTCTCCTCTCCTCTTCTCTTCTCTTCTCTCCTCTCCTCTTCTCTTCTCTTCTCTTTTCTTCTCCTCTCTTCTCTTCTTTTCTCTCCTCTTCTCTTCTCTCTCTCTTCCCTTCTCTCTCTTCTCTTCTCTTTTCTTCTCTCCTCTCTCTTCTCTCCTCACGTCTCTTCTCTTCTCTCCTCTCCTCTTCTCTTCTCTTTCTCTTCTCTTCCCCTTTCTTCTCCTCTTCTCTTCTCCTCTCTTCTCTTCTTTTCTCTCCTCTTCTCTTCTCTTCACTTCTCTTCTCTTCTCTTCATTTCTCTTCTCCTTTTCTACTCTTCTCTCATCTTTAATACTTTTTAAAAATTTATCTATACCACTTTAAGTCACGGCAGATTTCTCTGCGCGAAATTCGGGCTGCTCTCTCCCCGAGGAGAGTGAGTTGCGTCGCCACAAGAGCAGCGCCACCCTTTTTCTTATTTTCTCTTTTTTTAACAATCTCTCGCTTTGTTGCTGCCTTGACTTCATTAACCCATTTTAGTCTGAGCTGGGATTCTTTTTCTTTTTGTTGTTGTTGCTGGGTTTTTTAAGGGGTTGGGGGGGGGGGGTTGGGGAAGGGGGGGGGGGGGTGGATGACCAGGAAGTAAACTTGTGAACACAGGGAGTGGACTCAAGATGTCAGTTTTAGCAGTGTTGTCTGCTGTTATGGCTTAATATATGTAAGGTGGGTTTTTTTCTTAGTACTTCTAAGTATTTGCCGGGGGGACGGGGGCGGGAGGGGGGGGTCTCTCCAGGATTTGTGTTTAATCAGGAAGGATAATAAGGTTGGTAGGCTTGTGTCCTCAGTATGACCTGGGTTTTATGGGTTTTTTCCTCCTTTTAAGAAAATCCGGGAATGTTTAATGAAAATTTAAGATCTGTCTCTCTCTCCATCAATGTGTATATATGCCTATGGCCAAAACACATTAAACATTTGAAATCTTGAAATCTGAAATCTCTCTCTCTCTCTCTCCTCATCTCCTCTCTCTCTCTCTCTCTCTCTCTCTCTCTCTCTCTACCCCCCTCTCTCTCTCTCTGGAAGAGTAGGCCATTGTGTGTCGGTGAGCATGGATGACAAACATAAAAAACTGCATACACACGGGGACTGGATGTAAAAACAGTATGCGAGCGCTTATTCCATTATCCTCGAAAAAAAAAAGAATCTATCTCTCATTTCCTCTCTGTCTCTGTCTCTGTCTCTGTCCCTCTCTTCCTTTCTTGCTCCGCTTTTTGGAAGAGTAGGACATTGTGTGTCGATAGGAACGGATGATGAAAATGTACAAAACTGCATACACACGGGGATTGGATGTATGTGAGTGGTTGATCCATTATACTCAAAATAAAACAAGAAATAAAAAAAATAAAACTCTCTCTCTCTCATTCTCTCTCTATCAAAATATCCCTCTCCCACACTTTCTCCCTTCTACCCCCCTCCTCTCTATTTCTCTCTGTCTCTCTCTCTCCCTCTCCCTTCCTCTCGCTCTCTCTCCCCCCCCCCTCTCTCTCTCTGTCTCTCTCTCTCCCTCTCCCTCTCCTTTCCTCTCGCTCTCTCCCCTTTCTCTCTCTCTCTGTCTGTCTCTCTCTCCCTCTCTCTCTCTCTCCCTCTCTCTCTCCCTTCCTCTCACTCTCTCCCTTTCTCTGTCTGTCTGTCTGTCTGTCTCTCCCTCTCCCTTCCTCTCGCTCTCTCCCCTCTCTGTTTGTCTGTCTGTCTGTCTGTCTGTCTCTCTCTCTCTCTCTCTCTCTCTCTCTCTCTCTCTCTCTCTCTCTCTCTCTCTCCTCTCTCCCCCCTTCCTCTCGCTCTCTCCCCTCTCTGTCTGTCTGTCTGTCTGTCTGTCTCTCTCTCTCTCTCTCTCTCTCTCTCTCTCTCTCTCTCTCTCTCTCTCTCCCTCCCTCCCTCCCTCCCTCTCCCTTCCTCTCTCTCTCTCTCTCTCTCTCTCTCTCTCTCTCTCTCTCTCTCTCTCGTTAATTTCCATCTAATTTAGAAGTAGTATTTCATTATGATGCTCATTTAAATCTTGTATTGGAATGTATCTAAAACTGCTGATATATATATTCTTTTACTGTTTGCATACGTTTGGTTATTTTGAAGGTGGGGTGTTTTTTTTGGCATTGGTGTGTGTTTTGTCTTTTTGTTGCTGTTAGGTTTAGTTTCGGTTCTTCTGTTTTGATTCGTGTGTGTGTGTGTGTGTGTGTGTGTGTCTGTGTGTGTGTGTGTGTGTGTATGTTTGCGTGTGTATTGTGTGTGTAGTTTTTTCTTGACTTTTTTCTTCTTTTCTTTCTTTTTTTTGCGAGACCATGGTGTAAAGAAGCCCTGTGCTTATTCATTTACTCTCGCTAAACATTTCGAGTTTCTCCCTCCTGTTTTTAAAAAAAAAACCTTTTTTATTCAGTTTTTTTTTTTACATTGCACAGTTATAACGATATAAAACATATAAACATTTGAGAGAGAGAGAGAAGAGAGAGAGAAAGAGAGAGAGAGAGAGAGAGAGAGAGAGAGAGAGAGAGAGAGAGAGACTGTCAGGTAGGCAGACAGAGACAGAGAGAAAGAGGGACAGACAGCCTAACAGGCAGACAGACTGACCGAGAGGTCCCCAATGGGCACAAAGCTCGATACAGGCATGACATGATCGGCTGCTATACATTCTGTGCACTAAAACAGAATCAGGTTTGTCTGTGTTTTTACACATTGCGTACGAGTGTCAATGTTGTTGGTTTTAAAAACAGAAGGCCTCCGCTGGAAGGACCGTAGACAACATTGATATTCCCAAATGCTGACTGTTTTGACTATCAAACAGAGGTTGATATGGAATGCATCTAATAATGAACTTATGATGTGTGAAGTTCTTACGAGAAGTATATTCCTCAGTAAGATATCTGTATTTTAATCTGTTGATGACTACATGAAGTATAGGTCTATTACTATTCAATTTACAATGATAGATATATTTGGGCCAGTAGTAGTTTTCCTCATTTCTCCCTCCTTTCTCCCTCATTTCTCCCTCCTTATGTGCTGTGCGCTCAATCCCCACCCCACCGTTCCCTTGTGAACGCGCTTTACAGCTGAACACAATTTATTGCCATTGTCCTTCCTTGCTTAGGGGACGCGATAGCTCAGTGGTCAGAGCACTCGCTTTTCCCCCAGCCAAGGTTAAGCAGCATCGAGCGTGGTTACCAGTTGGATGGGTGACCGTTTGCGCGCCTTGGCTTCAGTACAGTTCCCTCCCCCAGTTCACCCAGCTGTAAATGGGTACCTGGCTCTTTTAGGGTCAGGGAAGGTAAAGAAAGCAGCGAGGGAGAGGAGATGGGCGCCGCCCTCAATATGCTGGCCCTCAGAGAAGTTGAGGTCTCTGACGCCTCGCTCCCCTACGACCACATAAGTTATGGGACACCTTTACCTTTTTACCTTCCTTCCGCTCTTCTCTGTCTCTGTCTCTCCCTGGCTTCCTACCTCTGTCTCTCCCCGTCCCTTCCTCCCTCCTTCCCTCTCACTCAGGTAAAAATGTCCCATAACTTATGTGGTCGTAGGTGAGTGAGGCATCAGAGACCTCAACTTCTCTAGGGCCAGCATATTGAGGGCGGCGCCCATCTCCTCTCCCTCGCTGCTTTACCTTCCCTGACCCTAAAGAGGCAGGTACCCATTTACAGCTGGGTGAACTGGGGGAACTGTACTGAAGCCAAGGCGCGGCAAACGGTCACCCATCCAAGTGGTAACCACGCTCGACGCTGCTTAACCTTGGCTGGGGGAAAAGCGAGTGTTCTGACCAATGACACTGAGGATGGCTTAAGTGTTATGCTACAGTAGTTTACAAGTGAGCCTATGAAATAACGGAGGATTATGGAAAAGTAAATAGTTGTCATCATTCACTTCTGACAGTTCTCTCTGTCTCTGTCTGTCTGTCCCTGTCTCTGTCTGTCTCTATTGTCTTTCTCTCTCCCTCCCTCAAACGCACATAACGCAACACACACACACACAGAACGCAAATACAGATACACAACACACACAGACACACACATACACATACACCAAACACACACACAACACACACATTCAACACACACATACACCAAGCACACACACCAACAAAATACAGTACAACACACACACACACACACACACACACACACACACACAGAACGCATACACACACACCACACACAGACACACACATACACACATAACACAAACAACACACACATTCAACACACACATACACCAAGCACACACGCAACAAAATACAGCACAACACACACACAAAAAGCAAGACAACACACACACACAACACAACACACACAACACAACAAAAACAGCACAACACACACACAAATCACAGCACAACACACACACACACAAAACAACATAACATAACACACAACACACACAGCACGCACAATACAACACAACACACACAAACACACAACACATACCACACGCACAAATAAACAACACAACACAACACACCAACACCACACACACACACACACACACACACACACACACACACACACACACACACACACACATCTAACTACCTTGTTATATCAACGTTGGCCTTTTGATGCGAGCGTATTACTAAAACAAGGATATTGGCAGAGGGGGGGGGGGGGGCGGAGGGGTCGGGGGGGGGGGGGGGGGAGAGGCAGAGACATTAAAAAAACTTTCAATCTTGCTTCAACATAGTTGCTATGAAAACAGAACGGTTGCGTTTGCTAATACAAAACCTTTAAGTACTTATCAAAAGAAGCAAAACTTTAGCTGTTTCTACCGAAACTATAACAGCGTAAAGCTTTATGCTACTGATCTTTTTATGATGTTTCGCATAGAGTAGATCATAAACAAGTAAACGAAAATGTTAAGGGAGCCCACTGGGGAAAGTTCTCTTGTCAGTGGCTTAGAGTTATGGGCCTTCCAAAATGGCCGGTTTTTTTCTTTGCAGTGTAAGGTTAATGGTATTTAAAACAAAAAGAGGAAGGCTTAGTTTGTGTGTGTGTGTGTGTGTGTGTGTGTGTGTGGTGTGTGTAGGAGGGAGAGGGGGTCATCCTAAGAGCATAATATCTTTTCCCTCGAGATGATTGCGTGTGTCAAGTCAAGTCAAGTCAAAATCACTTTGATTATCCCACGAAGGGCAATTGCAATTGTGTGTGTGTCTGTGTGAGTGTGTGTGTGTGTCTCTGTCTTGAGTGTGTGTCTGAGTGTGTGTCTGTGTCTGTGTGTCTGTGTCTGTGTGTGTGAGGGTGGGAGAGGGGGATGGGGGCGTTCTTTCCGTAACAGCACGTATGTTATGTATGTAATGTATGTATGTATGTATGTATGTATGTATGTTAGTCCGTCGTTTTCGACGATGACCTCCAAAACAGCAGAGGAGGCAGCTGCTGTTTTGGAAACTGGGCAGAAATTTGATTATAGTGGAGATGCCTTGCCCACAGTACATCCCCACTCTCTCGGCCAAGTGGGCATAAGGACAGTCAGCGTTGGAGAAGTTCTCCATCCAAAGGCCAACCAGCCCCCAGGGATGCAGCACTAAAGACTGTGCGAGTCAAGCCTCCTAGTCAGAGAGTCATAGTCGATCACTAAAGACTAAGCTGTAGAGTGGAATTCCATGAGTGGGAAAGCCACTGGTCATACAGCCTTTCACTTTGCTGTTGCCCCCAGCGTCAATGGTTTAATCAAGAACTGTGATAAAGCCCAGGCGCTGACGCAATATCTTTACATCGACATGATTGCAATTTTTTCTTCCTGGAAAATGTTGGCAAGGAAAAGATGTTCTTGTCATAACTTGAAAAAATATGGTGATGAGGAATATGTTTATTATGAAGCAGGTTGCTGTTCAAGACGGTTCTGTATTTACAACTTTCTACGCTTATTTTGTGTCTGCGTGTGATGTTGTTATCGGTGTTTTTGTTGTTGTTGTTTTTTTGTAATGATCTCTGTCTCTGTCTCGCTGTCTCTGGCTGTTGTGTGTGTCTGTGTCCGTCTTGTCCGTCTCTCTGTCTGTCTGTTTCTCTGTCTCTGTCGCTGTCTCTCTTTCTTCCTCCCTTTCCTTTCTGAGTCTCTGTCTCTATCTGTCTGTCTATCTCTATCTTTCTGTTTCTCTCTGTTTGTCTGTCTGTCTGTCTGTCTCTCTTTTTCTCTCCCTCTCTCTCTCTCTCTCTCCCTCACTTTCTCACACACACTCTCTCTCTATCTTTATCGCCCTGTTCTCTCTATCTATCTTCCTACACTAAAATAATAATAATAATGATAATGATAATAATAATAATAATAATAATACTGTATGGAACTTATATAGCGCTAAATCTTACAAAGCAACAAATCAAAGTGTTGTTATGTTGTAAAATGTGTTGAGATTGCCTTCAGTCATGACAAGCTCTTAACATAACAACATACACTCTCCTTTGCAGGAAAATAAATCCTCTAAAGTCGGAGTATGGCTGCCTATATGGCGAGGTACTTAAAAACAGTCATACACGCAAACATCTCATTCAGTGTGCAATTTCAATCTCACAGTGATTCCCAGGTTGGATGAGTAGTGAGTCAGAGTGCACATTCTGGGTGACCCCCCAGATTGTTAAGCTGGGAAACGCACAACAGCAACAACAACGTATGTCTATATTTTGCTAGCCCTCCCCCTCCTCGTTCCTCTCCCTCCCCCTTCTCTCTCTCCTTCCATCCCTCTCTCTCCCTCCTTCCCTCTCTCCCTCCCTCCCTCCTTCTCTCTCTCCTTCCATCCCTCTCTCTCCCTCCTTCCCTCTCTCCCTCCCTCCCTCCTTCTCTCTCTCTCCCTTCCTCGTAACTTTATTTAACCAGTAATTGAAAACATACTGAGTTCATTTCCCATTTGCTGGCCTATTTCTCCCTCCCTCCCTCCCTCTCTCCCCCCCTCTCTCTCTCTCCTCCCTCCCTCCCTCCCTCTCTCTCTCCCTCGTAACTTTACACAACCAGAAATTGGAAAGATACTGTGTCCCTTACCCATTTGCTGGGCTATTTCTTCCGTGGATACAAAAATGGGCCTGTTTCGAAATCGTTTTGACAGATTGCACGTACAAGGTATACCATGCACAGTAGCTCTGCTATTTGGACATCCCCCCCCCCCAAAAAAAAACCCCACAAAAAAACACGAAAAAAACCCACCAACAACAATAAACAAACACCCAAACAAACCCAAAACAGAAAAACTGGTTTAAGCTCTGTGATATTTTTTTCAAAAGAAAACTTCAGAGAAGATGACAAACGTGTCTTCCTTATATATAAAACAAGCTGTAAAAATCGTGCTGGCCAATTTGCCGAGTTGTAATGTAATGTAATGCAATGCGCGCTAGTAATGAACTTGGTTTGTGTGATGTTTTTGGTGTGGTGTGTGTGTGTGTTACATATTAATGCGTCTGCCTCCAGTACGAAATCGTGACCAAGCGTTGATGTAAGAAAATCGCTACGGTCTGGTTTGAAAAGTTGTTATGGTTGGAAATGTTATGTTGGATTTGTCCTCAGCCATATTACTTGTATTCTGTCTATTCCTTTTTATTTCGTGCATGATGGATCAAGCGCTCATATGTGTGTGGGGGGTATTTTTTGCATCCAGTCCCTGTGTCCATGCGGTTTTGTCATTTTTTGTCACCCGTTTCCACCCACCGTGACACCATTGGCTTACTCTTTCCAAAAGCGGAACAGGTTTTAATGTAGACGTAAGATGCTCTGCGTGCGTTTGCGGATACCCGCGTACACGCGCGCACAACAGACACACATACACGTGCATGCGCGCACACACATGCGCACGCACACACATTTATGGAAACATGTACGCACATGTACGCACACACACGTGTGTATGCACGCACACGCGCACCCACGCGCACACGTACACACGATTCTTCTGTCTTGTCATTTTTCTTTTTTTTGTTTTTCTTTTCTTGTTGTTGTTGTTGTTGTTGTTGTTCTTCTTCTTCTTCTTCTTCTTCTTCTTCTTCTTCTTCTTCTTCTTCTTCTTCTTCTTCTTCTTCTTCTTCTTCTCCTCCTTCTCCTTCTTCTCCTTCTCCTCCTCCTCCTCCTCCTCCTCCTCCTCCTCCTCCCCCTCCTCCTCCTTCTTTTACTTCTTCTTTTACTTCTTCTTCTTCTTCTCCTTTTTCTTCTTCGTTTTTCTTCTTCTTCTACTTCTTCTTCTTCTTCTCCTCTTCCTCCTTCTCCTCCTCCTCCTCCTCCTTTTCCCTCCCCCCTCCTCCTCCTCCCCCTTCTCCTCCTCCTCCTCCACCTCTCTTGTCTTCTTCTTGTCACATTCAAG
>CM054144.1:66846834-66851834 GCA_028751875.1 Rapana venosa | reverse complement strand
TTTCTGAGGCGAGACTAAAGCGTAGTGGAAAAGATTCATGAATAAACGTCTTTTGTGTGTATGTTTCTTTCTTTATTAAAGCAGATTATAGGATTTTTTTTATGTGTGTTTTTGTTGCTTTCTTACTTTATTCCTTGTGGATTTGATTATTCGTCTGTTTTACAGTTTTGTTCTGGTATATAATGGCCACACAAGCAGGCCTTGGATCATTTTTCTTTCTTCCAAACTACCAAGACATGTTTTCTTGTCTAGAACATAGATGACAGGTAGCATTTTAAGAAGTTTTGTTGTGGTTTTTTTTCTTAAGAGGGCGGGGTGAAGAGGGGAGATTTTACACGCACACACACATACGCGCGCGCGCGCGCACAAACACACACACATGCGCGCGCGCGCATACACACACACGCACGCACGCACACCCCTACCTTAGCTCGCAAATATAGATCTACTCACATTTTGCAAGCACACCTAAATAAACACACACACACACTCACACACACACACACACACACACACATACACACACGCACACACACACACACACACATACACACACAGACACGCGCGCCCGCACGCACGCACATACGCACAAACATACTCACATGCATGTAAGCTCGCACACACTCACACATCTACACACACACACATTCACACACACATACACGTGCGCCAGGCGCATACACACACAGACAAACACACACACATGCCGCACGCACGCACTACACCACACACACACAACGTTCTCTATATCTTGTAACACTTTACCTTTGGTCTAATATCACCTTGAGTGAACAGACGTTAAATTATAAAACAGAACACACACACACACACACACAACACACACACACCACGCGCCGCGCACACACACACACACACACACCACACACACACACACACACACACAACACACACACACACACACACACACACACACACACCCCTCTTCATTTTTTTTTTTTAAATCCACAAGTGGGGACGAAATCAGAAATCATTCTCTATCCGAAACTACCCAACAATTTCAGAAACGCTTAAAACAAACAAAAACAATTAACAACACGCTCAATTTTCACGAGTGCGTTTCTTAACCTTGTTTTGTGACTCTCTTTGTTTTGGTAGAGGCTGTTTGTTTGTTGTTGTTGTTTTTTTAATTTATTATTCTCTTTTATTTTCCCTGCCACTTTCTACAACTGCTAGCCCCCCCCCCCCCCCCCCCCCCCCCCCAAAAAAAAACAACAACAACAACAACAACCAACAACAACAAAACCAAAAAAATGCGCTTACAATTCGTTCTGAATTCTATGTGGCCCACAGCTAATTTCCTGGTGTAAAAATAGCTGGAAGAACAGAAGTATTGTTGAAGGTTTTTTTGTTTTGTTGCTTTTGTTGTCGTGTTGGGGGATTTTTGTTTGGGTTTTTGGGGTGGATTTTTTCTTCTTCTCTTTCTTCACAATTGGACACGGGCAAATGCTGCTTTTCAAGACCATTTTCTACGTTGCTTTGGGCGCAGTAAGTTGAAGAAGCGGAATTATTTCGATTCTTTCGATTTGGGGGTTGGTTTTGGGGTTTTTATTGTGTGTGAAATGGAAAAGAGAAAGAGGAAAGAAAAGAAATAGTAGTGTGTGTGTGCTTTGTTTTGTATTGTGTGTGTGTGTGTGTGTGTGTGTGTGTGTGTGTGTGTGTGTGTGTGTGTGTGTGTGTGTGTGTGTGTGTGTGTGTTTGTGTGTGTGAGAGAGAGAAAGTTTTATTATTTTATTTTATTATTTAATACCGAGAGATAAGGAAGAGCACTTATGTGCTTTTTTTTTTTACCTCCAGTCCCCGTGTGTATGCAGTTTTTGTAAATTCTGTCATCTTTCCACCAGCACACAATGGCCTACTCTTCCGAAAATGCGGAACAGGATTTAAACGTGTGCGCAATGAGTGTGTGTGTGTTGGGGGAGAGAGAGAGAGAGAGAGAGAGAGAGAGAGAGAGAGAGAGAGAGAGAGAGAAGAGAGAGAGAGAGAGAGAGAGAGAGAGAGTGTGTGTGTGTTTGGTTTGGTGGTGATGTTTTCTTTGCTGTTGTTGTTTTTTTTTTGGGGGGGGCCGGGGGTGGAGAAGGGATTGGAAAGAATGGGGTTGTCACCTTTCGGATGTTATTTTGTTTTGCTTGTAGTGTGTTTCATTGTGAGATTCTGTTGTGGTTGTCTTTTATCATTGTGTTTGCTTGATTATTCTTGTGTTTGTGTGTGTGTTTCTCTGTTTGGTTTTTATTTGTGTGTGGGGGGGGGGGGGGGGGGGGGGGGTTGAGTGTAAGCTGGGTGGGTGGGGGTGGGGGGTATTTGCTCTCAAAGATGCCTGTTCCGATTCTGTCAGACACGACAAGACCCACGCTGAGTCTGCCACACTGGGAATCTTTGTACTGCAGTGTGTGAATCGAATCGTATTGTACTGCATGGTGTACGAGGAACGACAGTATCACTGATTTGATACCCTTGTTTTAATCCGTATATAGCTGCACAGCTTTAATCTGAGATTTTGTCAAGTTTGACGCGGTGATTGACAGCCCGGATATGGCCTCTGTGGTCGGCGGGGCTATAAACAACAGGATTGGATTGGATTGGATTGCATGGTATCTTATTGTCAGACTTCGTTTTGGGACGGGATAGCCTGGTGGCTAGAGTGACGTATTCGTGATCTGCTGACTCCGGGTTTGAATCTCGTTCAAGAGGATTTTTCCTCTGGAGTTAACTTCAGTGAAAGACTCCACTCTCCCCTAAAATTCCTTCGGATGAGACTATAAACCGAGGCCCCGTGTGCGCGAACGCACGCAGAACAACATCTTGCGCACACGTTAAAATCCTGTTCCGCTTTTCGGAAGAGTAGGCCATTGTGTGTCAATGGGAACAGATGGCAGAATTTACAAAAACCCGCGTACATACGGGGACTGGGTGTAAAAATAAGCCCGTAAGCGCTTATTTCATTATCCTCGATATAAAAGAATAAGCAAATAAATAAATAAATCTCTCTTCACTTTTCACAAGCAGTACAGATCATGATTTCAAGTAAAAGTCATTCTCCATCCGAGTTAAGCAAGCAGTTTAGCGCGCTTAAATAAAAAAAATCAAGAAAACAGCGACTTTGTTTATGGGGTGAAGAGGTGATGTGCTGTGAAGTTCAATGGAACTTTGTATTGTTTTTTTACGAATGTTGCTGATTTCCTTCTTGGCGCTGTTGTTGTTGTTGCTGCTACTGCTGATTGTTGGTGTTGGTGTTGTTGTTGCTGTTATTGTTGTTGTTCCTCTTCGTCATCGTCGTCGTCGTCGCATATCTTCTTCTTCTTCTTCTTCTTTCTTCTTCTTCTCTTCCTCCTCCTCCTTCTCCTCCTCCTCCTCCCCTTCTCCCCTTTCTCCTCCTTCTACTCTTTCTCCTTCTCCTCCTTCTTCTCCTCCTCTCTTCTTTCTTCTCCTCCTCCTCCTTCTCCTCCTTCCTCCTCCTCCTTCTTCCTCCTCCTTCCTCCTCCTCCTCCTCCTCCTTCCTCTCCTCCCCACTCCTCTTCCTCCTCCTTCTTCCTCCTTCTCCACCTCCTCCTCTCCTCCTCCTTCTTCCTCCTCCACCTCCTCCTCCTTCTCTTCTCCTCCCTCCTCCCTCCTCCTTCCCCCCTTCCTTCCTCCTCCCCTTCTCCTTCCTCCACCTCCTCCTCCTCATCTCCTCCGCTCCCCACTCCTCCTCCTCCCACTCCTTCCTCTCCCCCCACTCCTCCTCCCCCACTTCTCCTTTCCATCCTCCTCCTCCTCACTCCTCCTCCTCCTACCTCCTTCCCCTCCACCTTCTCCTCCTCCTTCCTCCTCTCCTCCTTCTTCTCCTCCTCCTCCTTCCCTTCCCCTCCTCCTCCTTCTTCTTCTCCTTCTCCTCATCCTCCTCTCCTCCACCTCTTCTCCTTCCTCCTCTTCCTCCTCCTCCCCTCCTTCTTCTCCTCCTCCTCCTTCTCCCCCCCTCCCCTCCTCCCCCCCCTCCTTCTCCTCCCCTCCTACTCCTTGTCCATGAGGACAAAGAAAGCTCCCAGGTCGTGGTGAATTCTATGTGGGTTCACAGCTAATTTTTTTCCCTGATGTTAAAAAGAAAAAGAAAAGTTGTAGAAAAGAGTTGTCTAGGCCCAGTGTTTGGTTTTGTTGATCTGTTTCTGTGCTACAGTTTGGAGAACAAGGATAAAGGATGATTTGTTTTTGTTGTTTTTTTTGTTGTTTTCTAAAAGAAGCGATGTCTTCTTTGCTTCCAAAGCAGAATAAAGGGAACAAATGAGAGTTGGGAGTTGGGTGCGGGGGAGGGGGGATGAGGGGGAGGGGGGAAGGGGGTTTGTGAGATATGAGAAAACAAGATAAATGTATGTCTTGCTTTTTGTGATTTTTGTCTGTTATTTTATTTCTCTCTGTTTCTGTGTGTGTGTGGTGTGGTGTGTGTGTGTTGTGTGTGTTGTGTGTGGGGTGTGTTTCTTTCTGGCTCTGTGTATTTCTCTTTCTTTCTTCTTTCTTCTTTCTTCCCTTTCCTTCATTCTTTCTTTCTTTCTCTTTCTCTCTCTCACCTCTCTCTCTCCTCCTTCTCTCTCTCTCACTCTCACTGTCCTCGTCTCTCTGTCTGAATCCCCCCCCCCTCTCTCTCTATTTGTTCAAGTTGTGTTTAGGAAACTTAAAGAAATATAATTATAATCAAGAAAACAGCGAATTTGAATTGGGAGGGGGCTGGTGGGTCATGTTAGACCAAGCTTTGGATCTTTTTTAAATGAATTGTGCGGACTTCCTTATTGTTGTTGTTGCTGTTGTTGTTGTTGTTCTTTTTCTTCTCCTCCTCCTTCTCCTCCTCCTTCTTCTCCCCCTTCTCCTCCTTCCTCCTCCTCCTTCTTCTCCTTCTCCTCCTCCTCCTCCTTCTTCTCCTTCTCCTTCTTCCTTCCTCCTCTCCTCATCCTCCTTCTCCTCCACCTCTTTCCCTCCTCTTCTCCCCCTCCTCCCTCCTCCTCCCCTCCTTC
>CM054144.1:66829334-66841834 GCA_028751875.1 Rapana venosa | reverse complement strand
AGAAAATTACTTCGTATTCTGTATCTGAATAGCCTTTTTTTTGAGGGGGGTGGTTGTTTTTTAATGTCCTTCGGGGGCACTTTATCAAGATGATGTCTTCTGCTTCCATAAGCTGTCCATTTTTTTCTTTCTTTTTTTCCTCCTCTCTACCCTTTGTGTTTGTCGTTTCACTTGAAATTCAAAATTTATTCTTTTTCTGGTTTTTAAAAAAAAATATTCTTTTTGGACAGTAATTTATTCCCCTGTGTGTTTAATAATGCTTTTATTTTTCTCGTTGCTTCATTATTTTCCTTCCAATTTTCTTTTTGTTTTTCTTTTGTTTAATGTGGGGGTTTTTCTCTGTGTGACTTTTGTCTGCTCGCACACACTTACACACACACACACACTTACACACACACACACACTCACACATTCACATTTAAACACATACACACTTACACATACACACTTACACACACAAACACTTACACACACACACACGTCTCAAGTCCTTCGGATGAGACTATAATCCGAGGTCCCATGTGCGAACGCAGGCATAGCATCTTGCGCACACGTTAAATCTTGTTCCGCTTTTCGTAAGAGTAGGCCATTGTGTGCCGGTGGAAACGGATAACAGAATTTACAAAACCACATACACACGGGGACTGGATGTAAAAAGCACATACGTGCTTATTCCATTACCCTCGATATAAAAGAATAAAATAAATATTAAAAAAATATATACACACAAACTTACACACACACACACTTACACATACACACTTACACACACATACTTACACATACACACTTACACACACACTTACACACACACTTACACATACACACTTACACACACACTTACACGCACACACACTTACACACACTTACACACACAATCACTTACACGCATACACACACTTACACACACACTTACACGCACACATACTTACACACACACACACACACACGCATACACACACTTAAACACATACTTACATACACACTTACACACACACTTACACATACCCTTACACATACACACTTACACACACACTTACACACTTACATACACACGCTTACACACAAATACACTTACAAACACTTACACATACACACACTTACACACATACATGCTTACACATACACACACTCACTCATACACACTTACACACACATTTACACACACACACTTACACACACACACACACACACACTTACACACACACACTTACACACACACACTTACACACACATATGTAATTCCTATTATGCTGCGCTACTTTTTGCCCTCTGGGATTTTTTCTTTCTTTTAAATAGTTCTTTATATAAAAAATTTTCTTCAACATATTTTTTTGCTCACACACACACACACACATACACACACACACACACACACACACACACACACACACACACACACACACACACACACACACACACACACACACATGAGTGTTGATGATGTTTTTTTTTGTTTTTTGCTTTTGGTCGCGTGTGAGTGTATGTGTGTATGTGTGTTTTCTTTTTTTTTTTCTCTGTTTTTCTTTCTCTTTTGGAGTTACCTTTTATTATGATTGGTTATGGTAATAATGTACTTTAGATAATATTGATCAAGTTGGGTTTGGTTTTTTTGGTTCCTAGATAGATGGCTTGATGAACAAAAAGTAAATGCATTGCTTATTCAATGTACCATCTGGAAATACACATTTGACTTGACTTGACGCACACTCTCTCTCTCTTTTTCTCGCCCCCCCCCCCCCCCACCCCCAACTCTTTTCCTCTGAAGGCATTCCAACTATTTACACATGCTTATTCATACACACTTGCCATAACCCCCTCCCTCCCCTTTCCATTTTTTCATAATCCTTTTCCCTATCGTCTGATATCACTTAAAGTGGAAAGACGTTAAGAGAAGAAGAAAACAAAACACACCCACACACTCTCTCACTCCACACAAAACACAACACCACGCCCACACACCTCACACACATACAATTTACACTCGCCACACACAAACACACACCACACACAACCCCCACACCCACACCACACACACCACACAAACACCACACACACACACACAAAACACACATACGCAGCACCACACACACCTCCCACACCACACCACCACAAAACAAAAGCAAAACACACACACACACAAAACTCACCACACACACACACACCCACACACACCACCACACACACCACACACAACCACAAAACACACACACACACCACACCAGACACACACACACCACCACAACACACCCCACACACATACGCAGACACACACAACACACACACACACACCACCACACCACACACACCACCACACCACACACACACACACACCCACACACACACAACACATACGCGACACACACACACTACCACACACACACACCACACACACACACAGACACCCCACACACACACACTCACCACAACACACACCCCCACACACACACACACCACACCACACCACACACCCCACCACACACACACCACACACACCAAAGACACACAAAAAACACACCAGAACACAACAAAACACACACCCCACACCACACAACCCCAACACCACACACCACACACACACCCCCACACAAAACACAAACACAAAACCACACAAAACCCCACCACACACAACACCACCACAACACACAACACACACAACAACACCACACCCCAAACCCCACACCACACAAACCACACACACACACCACACACCCCAAAACAAAAAACCCCTCACATACCAACCACCCCACAACACCCCCCAAACACACACACCACCCACACACCCACACCACACACAAACCACCGATCCCCCCCCAACAAAAACCCTCACTATCACCCACCCTCCCTACCACCTACCCCTACCCCCCCATCATTCTTCACCCCCACCCCACCACCCCCACCACCTCACACCCACCCAAAACCATCCTACCTCACCCTCACCTATCCAAGTAATCTCGTAAACCGTCACCACTGAAGATTTTGCAACCAGCTTCTTCCACTTCTTTTTTCTCCTAAAAAACCAGCGTTTGTGTTCTGTATGGAAAGTTTTGCATGCAAACCAGCTTCTTCCACTTCTTTTTTCTCCTAAAAAACCAGCGTTTGTTTTCCGTGTGGAAGGTTTTTGCATGCAAACCAGCTTCCTCCACTTCTTTTTCTCCTAAAAAAACCAGCGTTTGTGTTCCGTGTGGAAGGTTTTCGCATGCAAACCAGCTTCCTCCACTCAGCTTCTTTTTTCCCTAGTTAACCAGCGGCTTGGGCCCATCTGCATGCTTGCTTTGCAGTCGGACACAGCTCTGATGATAGATGCTGCCCGGGCTATCTTTGAGGCCATCCAAAAGACTCGCAAGCTGCCACAACCTTCGACCCCGCAATCCAGGAGCGATAACTGCCGCCTGGACAAGCCCAAGCCCTTGCCCATAGGGGAGAGAATCATGAACAGCTTACAGAAGGTAAGGACTTGCTGCTTCAACGCCTCCCTCCTCTTCCCCGATCCCCCCTCTTCCCCGATCCCCCCTCTCTCTCTCTCTCTTTACTTACTTTGTTTTTTAAAAGGGGAATGGGGAGGAGAGGAAAGGAAAAAATTAAAAAGGGATAAGAGAAGGGAAAGGGGAGGTGGAGGTAAAAGAAAAAGGGGGAAGGAGGAGAAGGAAGGAGAGGAGGGGAAGGGAGGAAGGGGGAGGAAGGAGGAGGGGGAGGAGGAGGAAGGAGGTAAGAGGGAGGAGGGGGGAAGAAAGGAGAGAAGAGGAAGGGAAAAGGGGGGAGAGGAAGAAGGGGAAGGAAAAAAAAGAAGGGAGGAGGGAGGAGGAGGAGGAGAGGGAGGAGGAGGGGGAAGGAAAGGGGGGAAGAGAGAGGAAGAGAAGAGAGGAAAGGAAAGGAGAGGAGGAAGAGGAAGGAGGGAGGAGGAAACAAGGAGGGAAAGGGGGAAGAGGAAGGGGAAAAAGAGGAAGGAGAAAGGGGGAAGGAGGAAGAGGGGGGAAAAGGGGAGGGGAGGAGGAGGGAAAGGGAGGAGAGGAGGGAAGAGAAAAGGGGGGTGGAGAGAGGAAGGAGGGGAGAAAAAAGGGGGGAGAGGAGGAAGGGTAGAGGAAAAGGAGGAGGGAAGGAAAGGGGGAAAAAGAAAAGGGGAAGGGGAGGGGGGGGGGGGGGGAGGTGGTGGAAGGGAGGGGGGGAGGGGGAGGGTGGGGAAGTAGGGAGGAAGGTAATGAAGGAGGAAGGAGTGGAAGGGAGGGTGGAGGAGGAGGAGGAGGGGGGATAGGTTAAGGGGGGGAGGGAGGAAATAGGGGAAGGGGGGAGGAGGGGAGGGGGGAGGGGGGGGGAGGAGGGGAGGAGGAGGAGGAAGGGGGAGGTGAAGAGTAAGGGGGGAAGGGGGGGACGGAGGGAGGAGGAGAAAAGGGGGGGGGGAGGAGGTTTTGGGGGAGGGAGAAAAGGGGAAGGGGGAGGAAGGGGGAAGGAGGAGGAGGAAAAAGGGGGGGAGGAGCGAAAGGAGGGGGGGAGGAAATCGAGAGGAGGAGGGAGGAGGATGGAGAGGGGAGGAGAGAGAGGAGGAAAAAGAGAGGGGAGAGGAGAGAGAGGGAGAGAAGGGGTGGGGGAGAGAAGGACCCGGGGGAGGTGAAAGGAGATTGGATCGCCAAAAGGGGGAAAGGGGGGAAACCCAAGGAGGAGGGGGGCCAGAGGAGGAGGTATTTAAAGGGGAGGGAGAGAAGGGGGGGAAAGGGCAGGGGGGTGAAGAGAAGAAGGAAAGGGGAGCGAAAGGGGGGAGGGAAAAAAAAAAAAAGGGGACAAAGGAGGGAAAGGGAGAGAAGGGAGAAGGATAGGAAAAGGTTTAAAAGAGGAAAAGGGAAAAGAAAGGGGTTTTTAAAAGGAAAAAGGAGGGAAGAAAAAAATAAAAGGAAAAAAAAAAAACCCCAAAAAAGGGGGAAACAACCAAGAAAAAAAAACAAAACCAGATAGGAAAAAAACCAAAAAAAAAGGGGGGAAAGGGGGGATCCCCAAAAAAAGGAAAGGAAAGGGGTGAGAGGAAAGGGGAAGGGAGGAGAAGGAGGAGGAGGAGAGGAGAGGGGAGAAAGGGGGAAAAAGGAAGAGGGAGGAGGAGAGGAGAAGGGGAGGAGGAGAGGAGAAGAAGAGAGGAAGAAGGAAGGAAAAGAAGGAGAAGAAGATGGGGGAGGAGAGGAGGAGAGGAGGAGGAGGAAGGGGGGAGAGAGAGGGAGGGAGGGGGGGTAAGGGGGGAAGAAGGAAAAAGGTTTTTTTGGGGAGAGGAGAAGGAGAAGAGGAGGAGAGGGGAGGAGGAGGAGGGGAGGAGGAAGGAGGGGGGAAAAGAGGAAAAAAAAAAAGAAAGAAGGAGGAGGGGGAAAAAAAAAAAAAAAAAAGGAGGGAGGAGGGGGGGAGGGGAGGGGAGAAGGAGGAAGGAGGGGGAAGGAGAAGGGAGATGGGGGGAGGGGGAAAAAAAAAGTGGGGGGGGGAGGGGGGAAAAAGGGACCAAAAAAATTTTTTTCCAAATGACAAATGTTTGGGCTGCCTTTAAGCTCTTGACAAGTCAGGACCAGCCACCCGACTTCGGCAAGAGAGAATGGTTATCTTTTAAGTCTTTCTGGAGGGAAAAAATGCAGGAGAATGGACAAAGGGTTTGTTTTTTTTTAAAAAGACACAAAGAAAGAAAGAGTAATTATAATAAATTAAAATTAGCAACAACAACAACAACAACACCATCACCACACCTCACCACCACCACCACCAACAACAATAATAACAACACCACCAACAAACAACACCATCAGCAACATAGTAACACCATGATAACCATCAACACCACCACCAAAACACCAACTCCACCACCCCATCCCACCACTACACCACACCAACACCACAACAACAACAACAGAGTAACACTATGATAACATCAAACACCAGCACTACCACCATCACCACAACAACAACACTATCACCACCACCACCAAACAACAACACCAACAACAACAACAGCAAAAAACATAATAACACCACGATAACCTCACCACCACCATCACCACCACCACCACCACCACCAACAAAAACTTCAACAAAACCGACTTGCTGCTTCAACGCCTCCTCCTCTTCCCGATCCCCCTCTTCTCTCTCTCTCTCTTACTTACTTTGTTGTTTAAAGGTGGAACGTTGAGAAGGAGGAGGAGGAGGAGGAGAAGGAGGAGGAGGAGAGGAGAAGAAGAAGAAGAAGAAGAAGAAAGGAGAAGGAGGAGGAGGAGGAGGAGAAGAAGGAGGAGGAGAAGTAGACAAGAAGAAAAGAAGAAGAAAGAAGAAGAAGAGAAGAAGAAGAAGAAGAAGGAGGAGGAGACGAGGAGGAGGAGGAGGAGGAGGAGGAGGAGAACAAGAAGAAGAAGAAGAAGAAGCAGAAGAAGAAGAAGAAGATTGATTGATTGAATCTTTAGTGGGTAAAGAATTAGGCACAATAAAGGCCTTTTTACAATTCTGCCCAAAAAGAAAAACAAACTTGAAGTAATTAAAAACAAAAGAAGCAAAAACCAAAAGAAAACGTAAACAACAGACAAAAATGGTGGAAACTCTACCTTGAACAAATTAACAAATTCAGAAAGACTTGGGGAGAACGCCCATTAAACTGAATGCAACATTATTATAACATCCGTCAAGTTTATATACACACACACATACACACACAACACACATGCACGCACGCACGCACGCACACACGCACTCATGCGCGTGCATGTGCATACACATGTACTCACGTACGAGTTGGAAGAAGAAGAAGAACAACAACAACAACAACAACAACAAGAACAAGAAGAGGTGACAGGCAGAACAGAAACTAGGCAGAAAAGAAAGCGGGAGAAGAGGGATGGAAAGCTGGAATTCCTAGCAGAGGGGGGTGGGGGTGCTATTTATACTGACAGGCAGGCCTCCACGGGCGTTTGAGGGGGGGGGGGGAGAGGAGGGAGAAAGGAGAAGGGAGGGAGGGAAATGGGGGGAGGGTGTTGCTGCCATTTCTAACGGGAAGATTTCTGTTTCAGGTGCAGTTTGAGGGCCTTTCTGGCCCCGTGGATTTTGAGGACGGGGTTCGATCCGACTACAGCGTCGATGTGTATAAGCTGCAGTTCAAAAAGAAAATGCAGAAGGTAAGGTGATTGCGCGTGCATGACACGATCTCGTTCCTGTTGTTGTTGTTGTTGTGCGTTCCCCAGCTTAACACTCTAGGGGGTGGGAGTCACCCTAAATATGCGCTCTCGATTCTCTCGTCTCACGTGGAAAATCACCGTGAGATTGGAAATGTTCAAGTCAAGTCAAGTCAAATTTTTATTTCCAGATGGTACATTGAATAAGCAATGCGTTTGCTTTTTTTCATCAAGCCATCTATCTAAGAACAAATTTCTTAATGTTTATACTGAAATACTACATTATTGCATCCTTTACCATTACATGAAACCAGTAAAAAAAAAAGGAAAATCGATAAGATAACACATTGAAAATACAAATTACCACATATACATATACACGCACACACATACTCGTACACACCTGCGCGCATGCGCGCTCACGTCCACACACACACATTTAAATAAAGAATGTTTTAAGAATTTAAAAAAAGAAAATCATAAAACGTCAGGACAAACAAATTACTTCACCTACTGTTTCATCCATTCTTTCACGGTCATAGTTTAGGTAAGAAAAAGGTACAGGAACAAAACGTTAGAAAATACTAGGCATTCGTTGCGTCATTACTGACAATAATGCCTTCACGCTGAAGGAGAGGTTTTTGCGTGTGTGACTGTTTTTGAGTACCTCGTCTTTACAGGCAGGCAGCCATACTTCGACTTCAGAGGATTTTTTTTTTGGTTGGGGAAAATCACTGTGAGGTTGAAATTTCACGCTGAATGAAAAGTTTGCCTGTATGACTGTTTTTGAGCACCTCGTCTTTACAGGTAGGCAGCCATACTCCGACTTCAGAGGATTTTTTTTGTGGTTGGGGGGAGGAATCACTGTGAGGTTGAAATTTCGCGCGGAATGAAAAGTTTGCGTGTATGATTGTGTGGGTTTTTTTTTTTAAACATTTCGCCATATAGGAAGCCATACTCCGACTGGAGAGGATTTTTTTGGGGGGTCTCTTCTGTAAAGTTGAGTGCGGGTTGTGTTGGTAGGAGTTTGTCATGGCTGAAGGCAAAATCTCAACACAAGATTTTATTTTTTTTACGACGTAACAACATGTTAGTGGTAGGTAGTGCCTTGGCAATTAGCTGACATCAGTAATAACTGACACGGCTTTTTGGCCTGGATCACAAATAATAATAATATAATAATAATATAATAATATATATAATAATAATAATAATAATGATAATAATAATGATAATAATAAAAATAATAATAATAATAATGATGATGATGATGATGATAATAATACTAATAATAATGATAATAATAATAATAATAATAATAATAATAATAATAATAATAATAATAATAATGTATAAAATTTATATAGCGCTGAATCTCGTAAAGCAACAAATCAAAGCGCTCAGATGACATTTTTGTTTTTTTTAGAAATATCGAGGACAATGGAACAAGCACTCGTGTGCTTTTTTTTCACATCCAGTCCCAACCCCCACCCACCCCCCCCGTATGACACAATAATCTCTCTATTCCAGTATTTGTCTTTTCTTTTTCTTTTTCTTTTCTTTTTTGTGGCTTTTTTTCGTTCCTTGGCTAGAGCTCCTAAGTAATACCACTGGTGACATGTTTTGGGCGTAAGGTAAAGGTAAAGGTGTCCCATAACCTATATTAGGGTCGTAGGGGAGTGAGGCGTCAGAGACCTCAACTTCTCTAGGGGCCAGCATATTGAGGGCGGCGCCCATCTCATCTCCCTCGCTGCTTTACCTTCCCTGACCCTAAAAGAGGGCAGGTACCCATTTACAGCTGGGTGAACTGGGGGAGGGACTGTACTGAAGCCAAGGCGCGGCAAACGGTCACCCATCCAAGTTGGTAACCACGCTCGACGCTGCTTAACCTTGGCTGGGGGAAAGCGAGTGCTCCGACCACTGAAACTAGGGAAATAATTATGAATGGCATTTTAAAATTATTTTAAACACCGTTGTGTGTGTGTGGTGTGGGGGGGGGGGGGGGGGGGGGAGTACGGCAAAGGGGAGATAATCATGCGCTGGTATATCAGAGGATGGTGATGTCTGGAATTTCTGTCTATTGTGCGTGGTGGTTTCAGTGATTCGTGATCTGCTGACCCGGGTTTGAATCTCGTTCAAGAGAATTTTTTTCCTCTGGAGTTAACATTAGTGCCGACTTCACTCTCCCCCAAAAGTTCTTCGGATGAGGCTATAAACCGAGGTCCCGTGTGCGAACGCACGCAGAACATCTTGCGCACACGTTAGAACCCGTTCCGCTTTTCGGAAGAGTAGGTCACTATGTGCCGGTGGGAACGGATGACAACATTTATCAAACTGCTTACACACGGGGACTGGATGTAAAAAAAAAAGCACATAAGTGCTTACTCCATTATCTTGGAAATAAAAAAAAAAGAAAAAGAAAGGAGAAAGAAGAAAAGAAAAAAGAAGAAAGAAAAGAAAGAAAGAAAGAAAGAAAAAGAAAGAAAGAAAGAAAAGAAAGAAAGAAAAAGAAAGAAAAAAGAAAAGAAGAAAGACAGAAAAAAGGATAGTCATGAAAAGGAATTCCAATTGTGCTTGAATCATATATTAAGCAACGAAAAATTAATCCAAGCGTTAGTGTGTGTGTGTATATGTGTGTGTGCTGGTGTTGTGTGTGTGTGTGTGTTGTGTGAGTGTGTTGTGTGTATGTGTGTGTGCTTGCGTGTGTGTCATGTGTGTGTATGTGGTGTGTGCGTGTGTATGTGTGTGTGTTTGTGTGTGCTTTGTGTGGGGATTGTGTGTTTGTGCGTGCGGCCGTGGCGTATATATATATGTGTGTGTGTGTTGTGTGTGTATGTGTGTGATTGTGTGTGTGTTGTTGTGTTGTGTTGTGATTGTGGTTGTGTGCGTGCGGCCGTGCGTATGTGTGTGCGTGCGTGCGTGTGTGTGTTTGTGTATGTGTGTGTTTTGTGTGTGCGTTGTGTGTGGGGAGGGGGTGTGTATTGTTTGTGTTGTGTGCGTGTGTGTGTTTTCTTCTTTAATTTAACGTCTTTTGTGTATGTGTATGTGTGTGTGTGTATGTGTGTGTGTTGTGTGTATGTGTTTTGTGTGTATGTGTTCTGTGTGTGCGTGTGTGCGATTGTGTGTGTGTTTGTGTGTGCTGTGTGTGTGTGTGTGTGATTGTGTGTGTTGTGTGTGTATGTGTGTGTGTGCGTGAGAGAAGAGATTCAGATTTAGATTCAGAATATTTTATTGCCATTTAAGTCAAGTACACTTATTTGACACAACAACAAAACAAGCAAACATCAGTTATAATCATCTCTTTGGCTCAAATCGATGTACACTAAAGCATGTTGCATTTTATCTCTCATTTTCTCTTTTCTTAAAACATTCACACACATATTTGATGATATCTGCTTGATAGATATCAACTGTGATTGTGTCACTTAATTCATCTATACAAATGTTACGTTTTTTGTCTTTGGTTGTAATTTGTAATAACAAATTGTGTGTGTGTGTGTGTGATTTTGTGTGTGCGTGCGTATGTATGTGTTTGTGTATGTGTGTGCGCGCGCGTGCGTGCGTGTGTGTGTGTGCGCGATGTATGTGTGTGTGTGTGTGTGTGTGTGTGTGTGTGTGTGGATCAGGTGGAGACATGGACCCCCCAAGACCTGGTCCTGGATTCTCTGGGAGCTGTTCTGCCTCACGATTCCTCCTCCAACATCACACAGAGAGTCACCACCGTACTGGTGGGTGGGGTAGTCTGTGGGTGTGGGTGGGTTGGTGTGAGGGTGTTGTGGGTGATGGTGGGTGTGAGTGAGGGTGGGTTGGTGGAGGAGGTAGGTTGGTGGGGGAGGTGGGGGGGATGGTGGTGGGTTGTGAAGGAGGTGGGGCTGTATGAGTGTGGTGTGTGTGTGGTTGGTGGGTGGGGGTAGGGTGGTGTGTGTGCGTGTGTAGGGAGGTAGTGTGTGTGTGTGTGTTAGTGTGTGTGTGTGTGCGTGTATGCGCGCCCGCGCGCAGGTGTGGGGGGGAAGAGGGTGGTGTGTGTTTGTGTGTGCGTGTGTAGGGGAGGGTAGTGTGTGTGTGTGTTTGATTTTTTATTATTTTTTTCTTTTATATCTAGGATAATGGAATAGCACGTATGTGCTTTTTTACGTTCAATCTCCGTGTGTATGCGGATTTGTGAATTCTGTCGTCTGTTCCCACCAGCACACAATGGCCTGCTCTTACGAAAAGCGGAACAGGATTTAACGTGTGCACAAGATGTTCTGCATGCGTTCGCACACGGGGCCTCGTTTATAGTCTCATCCGAAGTGTGTATGGGCGTGTGTTGGGGGGGGAGGGTAGTGTGTGTTGGCGTGTGTGTGTGTGTGTGTGTGTGTGTGTGTGTGTGTGTGTGTGTGTGTTGTGTGTGTTTGTGTGTGTGTGTGTGTGTGTGTGTGTGTGTGTGTGTGTGTGTGTGTGTGTGTGTGTGTGTGTGTGTGTGTGGTGTGTTGTATACCACTTAAAATCATTGCAGATTTCTCTGCGTGAAAATTCGGGCTGCTCTCCTCCGCAGGAGAGCGCGTCGCCACAAGAGCAGCGCCACCCATTTACTTCTTTTTCTGTTTACAACTGTATTTGTTTCCTTATCAGAGTGGCTTTTTGTCTACAATTTTTTACCAGGGACACCTCTCTTGTTACCGTGGGTTCTTTTACGTGCGATAAATAATTTTCTATAACACACAGGACCTCGGTTTATCCGTCTCAGCCGAAAGACTAGCATCCAGACCACCACTCATGGTCTTGAAGGGTGAGGGGGTGGGGGGTAGTTTGGGGCCCAAACGGGGATCAAACCACCGCACACTTCCAACCCGGACTTTTCGCTTTCTAGGCAGGCGCGTTACCTCTAGACCACCGATTCAGTAGATGTCTGTGAATATGATAGCTGATGTGAATTTTACCCTATAAAATATAAGATTTCATTGGAAAATAGTCAAGGGTTTTGGGTGAAACCTTAACAACAAAATCAGAACAATAAAACAAAAACAAAATACTCAAATCAATAATCGGGACGAACTGTGATTTTTGGTGGTGGTGGTGGTGGTGGTGGTGGTTGGGGTGGTGGTGGTTTGATTTTGTTTTTTTGATAGTTTTTGGTTTCTTTTTTTGGGTTTTATTCATGAAGGAGGGCGAGGGTTATCTTCCATTTGTTCCGCTCTTCATAATTTCCGTAGTTTATTTTCATGTTTGGTTTTGTTTTGGGGTAAGGGTGGTGTTTTTTTTAGGTTGTTGTTTCTCTGTCTGTCTGTCTGTCTGTCTGTCAGTCTTTGTCTCTGTCTGTCTGTCAGTCTTTGTCTCTGTCTGTCTTTCTGTCTGTGTGTCTGTCTGTCTGTCTCTCTCTCTCCTTCTCTCTCTCTC
>CM054144.1:66814334-66816834 GCA_028751875.1 Rapana venosa | reverse complement strand
AGAACAGACAACAGACAGAAAGAGAGAAAAAGGACAAAAGGAGACAAGAGAACAGAGACAGAAGAGAGACAATGGGGGGGGGGGGGGAGGTAAGAGAACAGACGTACAAAAGGGAAAACAGTGAAAAGAACAAAACAACAAACCCCATCCAACCACAAAAAAAACAACAACCACCACATCAACAACCATTAAAAGTACAGCACCCAGAAGAAGAATAAAAGACGAACGAAAGAAGAAAAAGATAAATTGAAAAAAAAACTGATTAACACAACCAAAGGGCGTTATTACCACCCCAAAAAATCCCGTGTATTTTCAAGTTTTTCTTTTCTTTGTTTTTTAAAATCAACCTATAACCTTTTTCCTGTCCTTCCACCCCCCCCCCCCACCCCCCCCCCCCCCCCCCCCCCCCTCACCCACCCCCCCCCACCCCACCATCTTTTTTTTTCTCCCAAAAGCACAGGAAAGGGGAAAAGGAGAGAGCAAAATAAAAAGTTAACCCGAATTTTTCATGAAAAAACCATCATCATTATTTCTCCTTCTTCCCTTTTTCTTCACCCCTTTTTCTTTTTCTTTTTTTTCTTCTTCTTCTTTTCTTCTTCTTTTTCTTCTTTTTTCTTTTTCTTCTTCTTTTTCCTTTTTCTTCTTCTTCGGGGGGGTAAAATCCAAAAATGAAGATTGCCATTTTTCATACTTTCGCAGGTTCCCCTTCTTCTTTCTTTTTCTGGCGGCGCTGGCTGGGTGCTTCTGTCTGGCCTTCTTCGTCTGCTCTCCTCCTCCCCTCTCTCTCCTTTTTTTTTTCCTCTCTCTCTCTTCCTCCTCTCTCTCCCTCCCTCTTCTCTCTCTCTCCTCTCTCTCTTCCCCCCCCCCTGGGGGCCCCTTTCCTTTCCTCCTTTTTTCCCTCTCCTCCCCCCTCCTTCTCTTCTCCTCCCCCTCTCTCCTTTTTCCCCCACCCTCCCCTTCTCCTTCTCCTTTCCCCTCTTTCCCATTTTTCCCTCCCCTCCCTTCCCCCCTTCCCCCCTCTCCCCCTTCCTCCCCCCCTCCTCTTATCTCTCCCCCCATCTCCCCACTTTCTCTCTCCCTCCCCTCTCTTTTTCTCTCTCCTCTCCCCCCCCTCCCCTATCGTTCCCCCCCCTCCCCCTCTCCTTCCTTCCCCTCTCCCCTCCTTCCCTTTCCTCCCCCTCTTTTCTCTCCCTCTCTCCCCCTTTTTCCCCCCCCCATCTTTCTCTCTCTCTTCTCTCCCCTTCTCTTCTCCTTTCCCCCTCCGCCCCTTCTTCCTCCCTCTCTTCTCCTCCCTCTCTCTTCTCTCTCTTCTCTCCCTCCCCTTCTCCTCTTCTCTTTCTTTTCTCCCTCTCCCTCTCTCTCCTCTCCCCTCTCTCCCTCTCCCCTTTCCCTTTCCTCCTTCCCCCCCCTCTCCCTCCATCCCCCCCCTCTCTCTTCCCCCCTCTCTCCTCTTTCTCTCTCTCCTCACCCTCCCTCCCCTCCCTCACTCACTCTCTCCCCCCTCTCACTCACTCACTCTTCTCCACTCACTCTCTCTCTCTCCTCAACTCACTCTCTCCCCTCCCTCCTCTCTCCTCTCTCCTTCCCCTTTCTCTCTCCTCCCCCACTCACTCTCTCTCTCCCACTCACTCCTCCTCTCACTCACTCACTCTCTCCTCACTCATCTCTCTCTTTCCACTCACCACTCTCCTCCCCCCCCCTCTCCTCTCTCCCCACAACCCCCCCTCTCCCCACCCCACTCTCTCCTCTCCTCACTCACTACTCCTCTTCTCCCCACTCACCTCTCTCTTCTCTCCACCACTCACTCCCTCTCTCACTCCCCCCTCTCTCTCCTCACCACTCTCTCTCTCCTACTCACTCCTCTCTCTCTCACCACCCTCTCCTCTCTCACTCACCTTCTCTCACTCCCCTTCTCTCCTTATACTCACTCTCCTCCCCCCAATCTCCCCACCCATCACTCACACTCTCTCTCCTCCCCCCCACTCACTCCCCCCCCCACTCTCTCCCACTACTCTTCTCTCTCACCCCCACTCTCCCTCACTCACCTCCTCTCTCACCACTCACTCTCTCCTCACTCCCTCTCTCTCACTCCCCTCACTCCCCTCTCCTCTCTCTCTCTCACCATCTCCCCTCTCACTCACTCCTCTCTCCTCCTCCCCTCCTCCTTTTCCTCTCTCTCTCTCACTCACTCTCTCTCTCACCCCTCACTCACTTTTCTCTCTCTTTTCTCTCTCTCCCCTCACTCAACTCCTCCTCTCACTCATCACTCCTCTCTCTCTCTCCTCTCACTCCTCTCCTCTCACTCCTCCCTCTCTCTCTCCTTCTCCCTTTTTCTTCCATCCCCCTCTTCTCTCATCCTCGTTCTCCTCCTTCTCCCTCTCTCCTCTCTTTCCCCCTTTCTTTCAGCCCGTGTTTTTCTCGCATAACGTTGCTGTAATTTTTCAACTTTTAAGTTTTCTTTCTTATTTTTAAAAAACAAACACCAAGATGTTCGATTTTC
>CM054144.1:66796350-66813834 GCA_028751875.1 Rapana venosa | reverse complement strand
CCCCCCCTTTTCCTAGTAGCATGAAATACATTCTAAATAATTAAGACCTTTTTCCCCTCCCCCCCCTCCTTTATCAGTGAAATCATTCTAAATAATTACATTCTCATAGTTAAAAGACCATTATTCCCCCCCCCCCCCCAAATCAGTTAGATACATCTCATTATAGACCTAATATCTTCTTCCCCCCTAATACATTCCATCTTCTCCCCTCCCCCCTCCTTAGTACAGTGAAGATACATTCTCAATAATTACAAGACCTATCTTCTCCCCCCCTCCTTAGTATCAGTGAAGATACATTCTCAATAATTACAGACCTATCTTCTCTCCCCCCCCCTCCTTAGTATCAGTGAAGATACATTCTCAATAATTACAGACCTATCTTCTCTCCTCACCCCCTCCTCAGTATCGGTGAAGATACATTCTCAATAATTACAGACCTATCTTCTCTCCCCCCCTCCTTATATCTAATACTTATGAAGTTAAACTTCTCATCTTAACTTACACTATCTCTCTCCCCCCTTAATATCGGTCGAGATACATTTCAATAATTACAGACCTATCTTCTCTCCTCCCCCCTCCTCAGTATCGGTGAAGATACATTCTCAATAATTACAGACCTAATATCTCCCCCCCTCCTCTAATATCATTCTCAATGATTAGAGACTTAAATCTTTTTTTTCCCCCTAGTATCTGTTAAGGTACATTCTCAATAGTTATAGACCTATTATATTCTCCCCACCCCCTCCTTAGTATCAGTTCAGCTACAATCTCAATAATTACAGACCTAATATCTTCTTTTTCCCCTACTATCAGTTAAGATAATCTCAATACCTTCTTTTTCCCCTACTATCAGTTAAAAGTTCAGGTGTGTGTTAATTGAATGCAAAAGAAACGTAAAGTACACTACAGTACTTAATGTGTATGTGTGTGTGTTATTTAGTTTATTTTATTTTATATCGAGGATAATGGAATAAGCACTCATGTGCTTTTTTACATCTAGTCCCCCTGTGTATGCGGATTTGTGAATTCTGTCATCTGTTCCCACCGGCACACTATGGCCTACTCTTACGAAAAGCGGAACCGGATTTAACGTGTGTTTAACGATGTTCTACGTGCGTTCGCACACGGGTGTGTGTGTGTGTCCCCCCACCCCTTTACCATCAGTTCAGCTACATTTCTCCTTCCCCCCCCCCCCCCCCCCCCCCACTTCAGCTACATTCTCCCCCCACCCCCACCCCTTTACTGTCAGTTAAGTACATTCTCAATAATTACAGACCTAATAATCTTCTCCCCCCCCCCCTCCCCTATCAGTTTCAGATACATTCTTCAATAGGTTTATAGACCTAATATCTTCTAATAATTACAGACCTAATAACTTCTCCCCACCCTCCCTCAAAGAAACATTCTCAATATTATAGACTAATAACTTCTCACCACCACCCCCCCCCCCCCCGACTTAGTATCAGTTCAGATACATTCTCAATAGTTATAGACCTAATACCTTCTTTCCCCCTACTATCAGTTAATAATTATAGACCTAATATCTTCCCCCCCCCTAGTATCAGTTAAGATACATTATAGACCTAATACCTTCTTTTCCCCCTACTATCAGTTAATAATTATAGACCTAATATCTTCTTTTCCCCTAGTATCACTAATTACTGACCTAATATCTCCCCCCCCCCCCCCTAGTATCAGTTAAGATACATTATAGACCTAATATCTTCTTTCCCCTAGTATCACTAATTACTAACCTAATATCTTCTTCCCCCTATAGTGTGTGTATTTTAAAAAATCTTCTTGTTTAATTTCTTGTCAACAACGGTTGCATGCGTGCAATTTGTTTCCAATACAAGTGACTTTCACCGACTCACCTTTCTATGCCGACAGAGAGTAGATCTGTCCCCGTCAAGTCAAGTCTGTGCCTCTGGTTTTCCAGTGGACTTTTCACAGAAACACAGCTAACCTGATAGCACAAAACACACACACACTCTCTCTACATACTACACACACACATACTATGTATTTTCTACAACGCTTTGGTAGAGTTTACCTGCCCCCTAAAAAAGAACAAAAAAACCCCCAGGTGTGTGTTAATTGAATGCAAAAGAAACGTAAAGTACAGCACAGTAGTTAATGTGTGTGTGTGTGTTATTTAGTTTATATCGAGGATAATGGAATAAGCACTCGTGTGCTTTTTTTTTTACATCCCCGTGTGCATGCAGATTTGTGAATACTGTCATCTGTTCCCACCGGCACACAATGCCCTACTCTTACGAAAAGCGGAACAGGATTTAATGTGTGCGCAAGATGTTCTGCGTGCGTTAGCACACGGGTGTGTGTGTGTGTAGTACCCCATCACATACAACGTGATCAAAGTGACCACTGCTGATTATGAATACGCTCTCTCTTTCTCTAATACTATAATCATAAGGAAAAATGCTTACTATTCCGAATCAAAAAAAAGGCAATACGTGTGATCTCTCTCTGTCTCTAATACTATAATCATACGGAAAAAATATTTACTATTCTGAATCGAAAAAGAGCATCTGTTATTTTAACTAGAATCTGAGTTAAGGCATCAGTTATCTTAAATAGAATCTTAGTTAATCTCTTTCGAACGAATGCCTCCCCATTTAAAAAGTAAACTAGCAGGCTGAATGAACTAAAATGCTACGAACTAGACTCGAGTGCTTGTGTCAATAATCATTCACACGGGAATGACAGTCCACAATCCTAAGAGGCATGATCATGAGATGACTGTTGTTATTTCAATAATCATTCCCATATTGCCTACGATAAGTGCAAGCGAACGGTGAATATCGTCTTTTTTTTCCCCAAAAGATTAGCACCCATACCACTAATTTGTGACCCAAGATCTTTCTAGACAATTGTGATAACTTTTTGGGACTTACCTGATTTAAAGTTATGCAGTTTAAAGCAAATATCTTTGTTGGTGTGTTTTCTCTTTTGACCTATCCACACAAAAGTGTTTATGTACCATTTTTTTCGGGGGGGGGGGGGGGGGAGGGGTTATGAAAAAAACCCCATCAGTCTGACTTGGTATGTTGTTATTATATACAATGTATTTTCATTATGTTCTCACCGTTGTTTTGTAGCATAGCTGATTCACGTTACAAAATCATGTCTTTTTTTTTGTAAATTCATGTTGTTATACAATAAAACCATTTCAAAAAGTTCATATTCATGCTGTGATTTTCAAGGCTCGTTTTGTGTTCAATTTTCTCTGTCTATGCACGCTCGCGCGCGTGTGTGTGTGTGTGTGTGTACATGAAAGAAAATCAGTCATAAAAATGGCTAGCGCTACATGTCCTATAACAAGAACGTGTGTGTGTGTGTTTGTGTGTGTGTTGTGTGTGTGTGTCTTTGTACGTAAAGAAAATCATTCATAAAAATGGCTAGCGCCACATGTCCTATAACAAGAACGCGCGCGCGCGCGTTGTGTGTGTGGGTGTGTGTGTGTGTGTGTGTTTGTGTACGTGAAAGAAAATCATTCATAAAAATGGCTAGCGCTACATTCCCTAAAACAAGAACGCGTGTGTGTGTGTGTGTGAGTGTGTGTGTGTGTGTTTGTGTACGTGAAAGAAAAATCCTTCATAAAAATGGCTAGCGCCACATGTCCTATAACAAGAACGCGCGCGCACGCGTTTGTGTTGGTGTGTGTGAGTGAGTGTGGGGGTGTGTGTGTGTGTGTGTGTTTCGTGTACGTGAAATAAAATCCTTCATAAAAATGGCTAGCGCTACATTCCCTAAACAAGAACGTGTGTGTGTGTGGTAGTGTGTGTGTGTGTGTGTTCGTGTACGTGAAAGAAAATCTTCATAAAAATGGCTAGCGCTACATTCCCTAAAACAAGAACGGTGTGTGTGTGTGTGTGTGTGTGTGTGTGTGTGTGTGGTGTGTGTGTGGTGTGTGAAAGAAAATCCTTCATAAAAATGGCTAGCGCTACATTCCCTAAAACAAGAACGTGTGTGTGTGTGTGTGTGTGTGTGTGTGTGTTTGTGTACGTGAAAGAAAATCCTTCATAAAAATGGCTAGCGCTACATTCCCTAAAACAAGAACGTGTGTGTGTGTGTGTGTGGTGTGGTGTGTGTGAGTGAAGTTGTGTGTGTGTGTGTATGTGTGTGTGTGTGTGTGTTTGTGTACGTGAAAGAAAATCCTTCATAAAAATGGCTAGCGCTACATTCCCTAAAACAAGAACGTGTGTGTGTGTGTGTGTTTGTGTACGTGAAATAAAATCCTTCATAAAAATGGCTAGCGCTACATTCCCTAAAACAAGAACGTGTGTGTGTGTGTGAGTGTGTGTTGTGTGTTTGTGTACGTGAAAGTAAAATCCTTCATAAAAATGGCTAGCGCTACATTCCCTAAAACAAGAACTGAGTGTGTGTGTGGTGGTGTGTGTGTGTGTAGTGAATGTTACTGCTATATAAAAACAGACAGACGTGCATACGTGTACTCCTATATCAAACCAGACTCTCTCTCTCTCTCTCTCTCTCTCTCTCTCTCTCTCTCAATCAATCAATCAATCAAGAATAGTATTATACAAGTGGATCGACGAATGAAGTACGATATGATTAGAAAGGTGAATGTAAAATAAAAGATGTGATTTGAAAGCGATGGTTTAAAACGTGCATGTGTCTGAACATCTCTCTCTCTCTCCCTCTCTCTCTCTCTCTCTCTGGCACGCACACAAAAGATGGGAGACGGGACAGTCTGTTTTAAAACGCTGCAGTACACACACACACACACACACACACACACACACACACACACTCTCTCTCTCTCTCTCTCTCTTCCTCGTTCTCTCTCTCTCATCTCAGTCCATCGGAAGAGACTATAAATCGAGGTCCAGTGTGCGAACGCACGCAGAACATCTTACGTACACGTTAAAACCGGCTTCACTTTTCGTAAGAGTAGGCCATTGTGTGCCGGTGCGAACGGGTATAATTTACAGCGCATACACACGGGGACTAATTGTCAAAAAAAGCGCAGATGCATTCAATATCACTGAAAACACAAAAAACTCACTGATTTTACAGGTAGGACTGGCTCATAATCACTCTGGTACCTCTGCTTTCAAACGACTGTCATCGTACGCATAGCACAACCATCACCCTGCAAAACAAACACTCACCTGCATTATTAAACAATGTTCAGGACTGTACTACATATTAATGGGTAGCCTCTGTTCAAAGGTTGTACTCAGATAGCATAGGCAAACGATGCCCCCTAAATATACATCACACAAAGGAGTCCATGCTCCTTTAGATAATTCAATCATTCATAATGTTACCTTCTAGACTCACTAAGTATAAAAGGCTATGTTCAAAATAGGTACCTGGCCTCTTTTGTGTCAGGAAGGTAAAGCAGTGAGGGAGAGAGATGGGCGCCAAAGCCCTCATTATGCTGCCCGAGAAGTTTGCGTCACTGTGCTTCGCTTCTACCCTACGACCACATAGGTTATGAGACACCTATTGTTACCTTTATATTAAAAAATGCACAGTGGTAAGACACTACCAAATCAAGCAAACTTGACTTGTGCTTGTCATGAGAGAATATCTTTTTCCTGTCGGGACCAAAGTTCTTCTTGCAAGTACAAAGCAGTTTAAGGACAAGATAGGTGTGACATGTGATATGAACGAAAATGCGTCACGCGCCGTTAAGCGGCTGAACAAAGCAGGACCAGCGCATCGAATTTCGGCCTAAAGGGGAATTGCTATTTTTTAAGCCTGTCTGGGGATAAAGCAGGAGTACGAACCAAAGGCAGAAATCGACATAAGGAGTACTAGGTACGAACAGTTAACAAGGCAGAAATAAAGAGAGTGATAGAAAAGAGGAAATTTCTAGCGCAGAATTTCCAGAATGTGGGAATGCTATTTATACTGACAGGCCCCTGGAATCATCAAGGGAAGGGGGGAACCAAGGTTCGAACTTCCATCTTTCCTGTCCTAGGTGATTATCTGTTTTTCTCCCATGCAGTTAACTCCTTTCTTTTCTTCTTTCTTTCATCTGCCGCTGGTGCCCTTCGGCGTCGCGGGGAGACACAGACGTCTGTCTGCAGCAAGGCGGGAGGCTTGATGTAGTGACAGGTCATGGGCTCGCAGGGTGTCAGCCACGGAGTCGCTCCATCGTCTCCTTGGTCTACCTCTGGCTTTCCAGCCATTGTATTTGGTGGTGTATGCCCGTAGGGCTGGTTGGTTGGGCGGCATTCTAGTGAGGTGACCAAACCACCTGATCCTTTGTTGTTCGATATGGTGGAGAATTGGTGTTAGTCCGACCATGTCTCTGATCACCTCATTCTTCATCTTGTCGCGTCTGGTCTTGTTGACAGCTTTTCTCAGGCAGCGCATTTCACATGTGACCAATTTCCTCTCTAAGGCTTTTGTTAGGGCCCATGTCTGACACTGGTATGTGAGTGTTGGAACGAAGATGGCGTTGATGAGTTTTGCCTTGGTGCTCATTGGGATGCTGGAATGTTTTAGAAGGGGGGCGAGTTGGTAACTGACTGCGTTCGCTTTCTGGCATCTTGTTTCTATCTCTCTGTCCAATTTTCCATCTTCAGTGAAGAGGCTCCCAAGGTATTTAAATTCTTTGGTCTGTTTCAGCTGGGTGTCGTTGATGTTGATGTCCAGCTTTCCTGGATTTCTGCTGACAGACATAACTTCTGTTTTGGTGATACTGGTCTTCATGTCATACCTCTCGCAGCTTGTGTTGAGTTGGTCTATGTGATCTTGAAGAGCTGCTTTGTCCTGATTCATCAGGGACTGGTCGTCAGCAAATAACAGTTCGTTCAGGGCCTCAAGATCTGGGTTGGCTTCCTTTGTGATCTGGTCCATGTAGATCACGAAGAGAAGGGGAGGGAGTACGCAGCCTTGCCTGACCCCTGATGTAATCGGGAACCAGTCGGATGTTCCACTGGCTGTTCGGACTGCGCTCATACTGTTGGCATAGATTGCTCTGATGTTATCAAGCAACTGCCCCTTCAGTCGTACTGCTCCAGGATCTTCCAGAGCTTGTCTCTGTTGACTCGGTCGAAAGCTTTTTCTTGATCAACGAATACTGTATGCAGGTCTTGGTTGTATTCGATGGCTCTTTCACACAGCTGTCGGAGTGCGAAAATGGCATCTGTGCACCCTCTTCCTTTCCGAAAGCCAAACTGGGCATTGCTCAGTAGGTGTTCTGCTTTGGCTCTTGTGTGCTGTTCCAGAATCTTTGCATACATTTTCCCTACATGGCTGAGAAGTGAAATGCCTCTGTAGGTGCTGCAGTCTCTCTTGCTGCCCTTCTTCTTCCAAATTGGCACCACTATTGCATTTTGCCAGTCCATTGGTACTTTCCTCTCTTCCCATGCTTTCTGGAAGATGATGGTGAGCCATGCAAGGATGGCTTCAGTTGTTATGCCGTCATCACCTGCCGCTTTGCCCTTTGGGCTGGTCTTAATTGCTTTTCTTGTTTCAGTTAACATCAGTGCCAAACCCACTTCACCCCCAAAAGTCTTTCGGATGAGGCTATAAACCGAGAGGAGAGTGTGCGAACACACGCAGAACATTTTGCGCACACGCAAAATAAAAACCTGTTTCGCATTTGAAAGAGTTCGCTGATGTGTGCCAGCGGAAACGGATAATATTTACAAATCTACAAGCGCACGGGGACTAGATACAAAAAAGTACAATAGTTTTTATTCTCTTTGGGTTTTTTTTTGCTGCCTCATCTCCTTTCCTGCTGTTCTCACGCCGCTTAGAGAGCCCATCGATGCTAGGCCACTGTGGGGCCACCAGCCAGAGGAGCCCTGCACTACTACTGGATCACTTTGGTGGTGTTCAGTGGTACCTGTTCTAAGCAGGACACCACCTACTAAGCCCCCTACTAACGACAGTATTAGCTCAGTCGCGGAGCCAGACTGAGTTAGACACCCACCCCAGGTGGCAACCACCACAACGTCCCTCCAACGACCGTCCCCTGCGAACCTCCAAACCTCAAAGGCTTTGACACAAACTCACCACAGGCACAGAAGTGTATGGGCAAACCGAATCTGAGGTCAGCATGAGACTAGAGCAGCCGGGACTACTGATTCAGTCAGTTTTCTTGTATTCCCTTATCAGTCATGATGAGAGTGATGTAATGATACTAATATGGAAGTGCATATGCTTTGAGACTACTTGACAGGGTTGTACTCTACGCTTACTATCATAATATATCCCAGCGTCAACCGGGCCCGAGAGATACAGACACCTGCAGTGTTGGTCAGGAAATGTGAGCAACACTCTCAAACTCGCATCCATAATGTGGATGAAGCTCAACTGTGTTGTCCCAGTCTTCCCACTGAGCCCACAGCACACACTCTGGGTAGGAGCCGGCTGAGTCCAAAAAATCCTTATGAGACTTATGGGATTGGAACCTTCAACCTTCCAGTTCGAAACCCTTCGCGCTAACCACCGCGCCAAAGTGACTGGTCATGACGGCTTATTCATAGAAAAAAATTTAAGAAATGTACAATATTTTAATACAAGAAATATATACGATTGCAGTGTCTTTTTTAGATTACGGTTCGTATCAATGTGCCTCTCTGTATTGTTAATTACCCTTCGTGGGATGATTCAAGTAGTTTTTGACTTGACTTGGACTTAATGCAAAACCTTGATCCCCCGACGCGCATACGTAACCGCGCGCAAAGCGTAAAACATGCACCTGAAAGTCACAACATACCCATCCTTTCTTTAAACCTGACTTCCCCTTAACACTACACTCAAGTTCTCCTCACTATTTTACAAGTCATCAGTATGTTAGGATAATCCGTCCCACTAACCATGCCTTGAGGAGGGGATTTTTTTTTTTTTAAATTAAAATATTTTATACCACTCTATATCTAAGTCACGACAGATTTCTCTGCATGAAATCCGGGCTGCTCTCACCGGGGAGAGTGTGTCGCCACACGAGCAGCGCCACCCATTATTTTGTTTTAATAATAATAATAATAATAATATATGGAATTCATATAGCACTGAATTTTCTATTTTCCTGTCCGCAACTGTATTTGTTTCCATACCCAAAGTGGCTTTTTTCTACAGAATTTTGCCAGGGGGGGACAACTCTCTTGTTGCCGTGGGTGCTTTTACGTGCGCTGAATAAATTGGTGTAACACACGAGACCTCGGTACATCGTCTCACCCGAAAGACTAGCACCTAGACCAGCACTCATGGTCTGATAGAGGCGGAAAAGTTCCGGCCAAAACGGAGATCAAATCACCGCACGCTTCCGACCCAGACTTTTCGCTTTCTAGGCAGGCGCGTTACCTCTAGACCACTGATCCACCGATTGGGTGGGTGAGTGGGTGGGGGAGGGGGGGGAGGGATGGCCTAGTTGTCAGAGCCATCCGCTCGTGATCTGACGGCCCGGGTTCGAGCCACCACCGAGACGCTCGCTCGTTCAAGGGGAAATTTCCCCCTGGAGTTAACATCAGTGCCGACTTAATCCACCCCGAGAGTCTTTCGCCAGAGACTTAGGAACCGAGGTTCCGTGTGCGAACGCACGCACAATATCTCACGCACACGGAAAAGTAAACCATCTATGCTGGTAAAAACAGAAAACAAAAATAAATTAAGATTATGAATATTAAAACAACGGCATGAAGACTAATGTCCTGGTTAAACACTATTCCCGAAGTCGGAATGCGGCTACCTTCGTGGTAGGCAAAAACGGTCGTGTATGTACAAATCTCACCGCTGGTGGAATTTCGGGGCTCTAGCCAAGGAACAGTCCAAGGTGGTTTTGTACAAATTGTTTGATTTCGCTTTGTTTTGGGGGTAGTGGGGATAGTGGAGTTAATGCTAATGGTGGATGATGGGGATAGTGGAGTTAATGCTATTGTTGGATGATGCGTATAGTGGAGTTAATGCTAATGATGGGGATAGTGGAGTTAATACTATTGTTGGATGATGGGTATAGTGGAGTTAATGCTAATGTTGGAGATAGTCGAGTTAATGCTATTGTTGGATGATGGGTATAGTGGAGTTAATGCTAATGATGGGGATAGTGGACTTAATGCTAATGATGGGGATAGTGGAGTGAATGCTAATGTTGGATGATGGGGATAGTGGAGTGAATGCTAATGTTGGGTGATGGGGATAGTGGAGTGAATGCAAAAGTTGGGTGATGGGGATAGTGGAGTGAATGCTAATGAAGGATGATGGGATAGTGGAGGTAATGCTAATGTTGGATGATGGGGATAGAGGAGGTAATGCTAATGTTGGATGATGGGGATAGAGGAGGTAATGCTAATGTTGGATGATGGGGATAGTGGACTTAATGCTAATGTTGGAGATAGTGGAGTTTAATGCTAATGTTGGATGATGGGGATAGTGGAGTAAATGCTAATGTTGAATGATGGGGATAGTGGACTTAATGCTAATGTTGGAGATAGTGGAGTTAATGCTATTGTTGGATGATGGGGATAGTGGAGTTAATGCTAATGTTGGGGATAGTGGGGTTAATGCGAATGATGGATGGGGATAGTGATATTAATGCTGATGATGGATGGGGATAGTGGACTTAATGCTAATGATGGGGATAGTGGACTTAATGCTAATGATGGGGATAGTGGACTTAATGCTAATGATGGGGATAGTGGAGTGAACGCTAATGTTGGATGGTGGGGATAGTGGAGTGAATGCTAATGTTGGAATGATGGGGATAGTGGAGTTATGCTAATGTTGGATGATGGGGATAGTGGAGTTAATGTAATGTTGGATGATGGGGATAGTGGGGTGAATGCTAATGTTGAATGGTGGGATAGTGGAGTTAATGTTAATGTTTTGGGGGATAGTGGAGGCAATGCTTATGTTGGATGTTGGGGATGTGGAGTTAATGTTAAAGTTGGGGGTAGTGGAGTTATGTTAATGTTGGGGATAGTGGAGGTAATGCTAATGTTGGATGATGGGGATAGTGGAGGGGAATGCTAATGTTGGATGATGGGGATAGTGAGGGTTTTAAAGCTAAAGTCGGGGAAAAGTGGGGTTAATGCTTATGTTGGATTTGGGGATAGTGGAGTTAATGCTAATGTTTTGGGATAGTGGAGTTAATGCTAATGTTGGATGTTGGGATAGTGGAGGTAATGCTAATGATGGGGATAGTGGAGTTAATGCTAATGATGGGTGATGGGGATAGTGGAGGTAATGCTAATGTTGGATGTTGGGGATAGTGGAGGTAATGCTAATGATGGGTGATGGGGATAGTGGAGTTAATGCTAATGATGGGTGATGGGGATAGTGGAGTGAATGCTAATGATGGGGATAGTGGAGTTAATGCTAATGTTGGGTGATGGGGATAGTGGAGTTAATGCTAATGATGGGTGATGGGGATAGTGGAGTTAATGCTAATGATGGGTGATGGGGATAGTGGAGTGAATGCTAATGATGGGGATAGTGGAGTGAATGCTAATGATGGGTGATGGGGATAGTGGAGTTAATGCTAATGATGGGTGATGGGGATAGTGGAGTGAATGCTAATGATGGGTGATGGGGATAGTGGAGTGAATGCTAATGATGGGTGATGGGGATAGTGGAGTTAATGCTGTTGGTTTGGTGGGGATATTGGAGTAAATGCTAATGATGGGTGATGGGGATAGTGGAGTGAATGCTAATGAGGGTGTTTGGGATAGTGGATAATGCTGTGGATGGTGGGGATATTGGAGTGAATGCTAATGGGATGATGGGGATAGTGGAGTTAATGCTGTTGGATGAGGGGGATATTGGAGTGAATGCTAATGTTGGATGATGGGGATAGTGGAGTGAATGCTAATGATGGGGATAGTGGAGTAATGCTAATGTTGGATAATGGGGATAGTGGAGTAAATGCTAATGTTGGATGATGCGTAAGTGGAGTTAATGCAATTTTGGATAGTGGGCATAGTGGAGTTAATGCTAATGTTGGTTGTTGGGGATAGTGGAGTTAATGCTAATGTTGGGGATAGTGGGTTCAGCTAATGTTGGTTGTTGGGATAGTGAGTGGAATGCTAATGTTGGATGGTGGGATAGTGGAGTGAATGCTAATGTTGGATGGTGGAGATAGTGGAGTGAATGCTAATGTTGGATGGTGGGGATAGTGGAGTGAATGCTAATGTTGGATGGTGGAGATAGTGGAGTTAATGCTAATGTTGGATGACGGAGAGAGTGGAGTTAATGCTAATGTTGGATGACGGAGAGAGTGGAGTTAATGCTAATGTTGGATGGTGGGGATAGTGGAGTGAATGCTAATGTTGGATGACGGAGAGAGTGGAGTTAATGCTAATGTTAACACCCAGGGGGAACACCCTCTGACAGACATTAATATATACCTCAGTGCAGAATCGAACCCGAGCCTTTATTTACAGTCAGATCTCAAGGACGATGTTTTAACCACTAAGCCTCAAACCCTCTCGCTCTTTCTCTGTTTCTGGTCCATCAATCTGGAATGGCTTCCCTATCTCTCTTCGCCAAAGGCCTTCTCGTGACACTTTTAAATCCGGCCTCAAGACATACTTCTTTTAAACCTAAGATTTTCCTCTCCTGTTTCATCTCATAGCTGTCCCTGCTTTTCAACAGCCAAAAATTCCATCACCCTGCCAAAGTGTATAACCTCTGTGTGTGTGTGTGTGTGTGTGTGTGTGTGTGTGTGTGTGTGTGTGTGTGTGTGTGTGTGCGTGTGCATTTGGACTTGTTAGAACTATTACTTGCTATTGGTTGCGTGACTGTGTAAGAATGAGTTGAGTGCAAGCGCTTTGATTTGTCTTTGCAAGATACAGCGCTATATAAATTCCATTTATTATTATTATTCTCCTTACCTACACCCAGTTGAGTGGTAGTACCTTCTACATCAATGCATGCCCTCTTCTGCTGTTTTGCTGGCACGGCTTTGCGTACAGATCATTCCAGTTTCCACGCCGGCAGAAAGCCACTGGTGAAAGAAGGCCCTGCAACATGTTAAAAAAACCGCTGGTTATTTATTTACTTACATTTATTTATTTTTACTGTTGTTCGTGTGAACTAGATATGAAAACAAGAATCTGGGAGAGATCACCTTTGTGTGTGTGTGTGTGTGTGTGTGTGTGTGTGTGTGTGTGTGTGTGTGTGTGGTGCGCGCGCGTGCGTGTGTGTGTGTGTGCGTGCGGCGTGCGTGCGCGTGCGTGTGTGTGTGTGCGAGCGTGTGTGTGTGTGCGTGCGTATGTGTGTGTGTGTGTGCACTGTCTCATTCATTCCACTTGGAATCGCTATGAGACTGTCAAATACACGCAAGATGTTCAGTGAGTGTGTGTGCGTGTGTGTGTATGTGTGTGCGTGTGTGTGTGTGTCTGTGTGTGTGTTGTGTTGTGTTGTGTGTGTGCTCGCGCGCATGCGTGTACGAACATGCATTTGTGCATTATTATACTGTAGTTGTGGAACCTTTTTTTTCTTTTCTTTTTTTAAAAACTTTACTCAGCCATGTAGCGAGTTGTGAAAGTGTGGACGAGTGTCCCCCCCCCCCCCCCCACCCCACCCCACCTCTCTCTCTGACACTCTCTAGCTCTCTCTATTACACATACATACATTCTGTGTGCGAACGCACGCAGAACATCTTGCGCACACGTTAAATCCTGTTCCGCTTTTCAAAGAGTAGGCCATTGTGTGCCGGTGGGAACAGATGACAAAATTTGCAAAACCGCATACACGCGGGGACTGGATGTAAAAAAGCACATGAGTGCTTATTCCATTATCGTCGAAATAAAAGAATAAATAAAATAAATAAAAAATAACATGCACACACACTCAAACACACTCGAACACACACACTCAAACTCGCACACACACTCAAACTCACACACACACACACAATCACACACATACAAACACACGCACCCACACACGCACGCATACACGCACGCACGCGCGCGCGCGCGCACACACACACACACACATGCACACACACACACACGCACAACCACACACACACACACACACACACACACTTGTTATAGTTATAAACTATACTAGCATTTGTCATGTTTTTATTTGTTGTTATTATTGTTCAGCCCCTATTTCTGTGTACTGTCTACATTATTTAGGATTAGATCCCTTTCCATTGTCTATTATCACTTTTGAGTGGACAGACTTAAAAATCGAAGCAACAACAACAATAGCACACACACACACACACACACACACACACACACACACTCACACACACACACACACACACACACACACACAAACACGACACACCTCATACATCCTTCGGATGAGACTATAAACCGAGGCCCCGTGTGCGAACGCACGCAGAACATCTTGCGCACACGTTAAATCCTGTTCCGCTTTTCGGAAGAGTAGGCCAATATGTACCGGTGGGAACAAATGACATAATTCACAAATCTGCATGCGCATGGGGACAGGATGTAAAAAAGCACATAAGTGCTTATGCTATTATCCTCGATATAAAAGAATTTAAAAATAAAAATAAAAACCACACACACACAAGCACACTCACACACACACACTTGTTATAGTTATAAACTATACTAGCATTTCTCATGTTTTTTTATTTGTTATTATGATCAGCCTCTTTTCTGTGTTCTGTCTACATTATTTAGGATTAGATCCATATTTTCACTTCAGACATCTATCAACGTATGTCCTCCCCCCCCCCCCCCCCCCCCCCCCCCCCCCCCCCCCCCTTCCCATCGTCTAATATCACTTTTGAGTGGACAGACGTAAAATCGAAGCAACAACAACAACAACAACAACAGCACACACAAACACTCATACATACTCTCAAACACATAAAACACATACACTCTCAACACACACACTCTCTCTCCCTCAACACACACACACACACACACACACACACACACACACACACACACACACACGCACGCACCTCCCCCCCCCCCCCCACACACACACACACACTGACCTCTCAGGAAAAAAAAAACAAAAAAAACAGGAAAAAAGAAAAAAAAACAGCAGGTGTACGTGAGACGCCTTGTCAATTAAAACAGCCCCACTCCCTCCCTCCCTTACCCCCACCCCCAAACCTCCTACCATCCTTCCCTCTCCTCCCCCCTCTCCCCCCTACTCGTTCATTTTTTTCTTCCAAACCACCACCACCACTACCACCCTCCTCCTCCTCCTCTTTCTTTCTACAGTGTTCGTCCATTCTTTGCGGGAACAAATTGCTAACCCCCTCCCCTCCCACCACCCAAAAGCTCTGAAAATGGTAAGAACGGGTTTTGGTGTTTTTTTCGTTGTTTTTTTATCACAGGCTTTTGTGGCGTTCTTTTTTGTTTTTCTTTCGCGTTTTTCGCTTGATTTGTCTTCCTGTGTCATCAGTTTGTCTTTTCTGTTTTTTCTTCATCGTCTTTTTATTTCTTTTTCTTTTAGTTCATCATAATGATCATAATGATCATCATTATCATCATCATCATTATCATCATCATCATAATCATCATTATCATCATCATAATCATCATCATCATCATCAGCGTCGTCGCCTTCTTCTATACTACTACTTTTACATCTACTACTACTACTCCTATTACTATACTACTACTACTACTTACTCCTACTCCTACTACTGCTGCTGCTGCTGCTGCTGCTGCTGCTGCTGCTGCTGCTGCTGCTGACTGCTACTACTACTACTACCACTACTTCTCCATCTTCTACTGCTTCTCCTTTTAATTTTTTAAAAAATTTTCTTCTTCTTCTTCTTCTTCCTTTTCTTTCACTTCCTTTTCTTATTCGTCGTATCCAACTTCTCCTTCGACTCATTATTCTCTGATTTTCCCCCCTTGTTTTTCGTCGAATTCTACTTCGACCTTTTTCTTCTTTCGTATTTTTATTCTTCTTCAGGTTCTTCTTCTTATTCTTTTTGTCCTCTTCCTTCTCCTCCTTTCTTTTTCTGTTCATCCTCCTTCTCTTCCCTCCGTCTGCTTCAAATACTTTATATTATTGTCGTTTTTTTGTGTGTACATGAGTGAAATTATGTTGGATGTGTCTGCATGAAATATGCATATATGTATTTCTTTTCTTTAGATTGTTTTTCATGCCATGGTTTTTCCAGTTCATTATATTCTTTGTTTATGATCATATTTTGGGGGGGATTTTCGTTTTAAGTATTTGATTTTTGGGAGATAATTGCTTCGTTGTTTAATTTTTTTTTCAGATATTTGCTTTGTTATTTTATTTTTTCACATATTTGCTTTACTATTTTATTTTTTCACATATTTGTTTTATTATTTGATTTTGTTCCACATTTTTGCTTTATTATTGATTATTTCAGACAATTATTTGCTGTATTATTTGATTTTTTTGTAGATATGTGCTTTCATATTTGATTTTTTTCCAGAGCTTGTATGTAACAAAGCCCCTATTATGTTTTGTCTACAACTCTATAAATAAACTGTGTTCATTATTCTTTCATTTCTTCCTCTTTCCCCTCTCTCTGTTCCTCGTTTCCCCCTACTCCCCCCCCCCCCCCCCCCCCCCCCCCCCCCATCATTTAGTTTGTCGTTTTCTTCGTCGTCGCTGTCTTCTCATTCTCTTTCTCATGTTTCTTCTTCTCTTCCTCACATTTCTCTTCTTCTCCTCCTTCATCTTTCTTCTTTTTTCCTCGTCTTCTCATTCTCCTCCTTCATCTTTTCTTCTTCCTCTTCTTCTTCTCCTTCTCTTCCTCTGCATCTTCTTTTCTTCTTCATCATCATCTTCTTTTTCTTCCTCATCATCTTCTTCATCATCATCTTTTTCTTCTTCATAATCTTCTTCATCATTATCTTCTTTTTCTTCTTCTTCGTCATCTTTTTCTTCTTCATCATCTTTTTCTGCTTCTTCATCATCTTCTTTTTCTTCTTCATCTTCTTCTTCGTCTTCTTTTTCTTCTTCATCATCATCTTCTTCATCATCATCTTATTTTCTTCTTCATCATCTTTTTCTGCTTCTTCATCATATCTTCTTTTCTTCTTCATCTTCTTCATCATCTTCTTTTCTTCTTCATTATCTTTTCTTCTTCATCATCTTTTTCTTCTTCATCATCCTTTTCGTCATCTTCTTTTTCTTCTTCATCTTCTTCTTTTACTTCTTTTTCTTTTCTCCCTTCCTGCCTTTTCGTCTTCCATCTTCTTAGCGCCCTCCTTCTTTTCTCTCTCTTTTTCTGTCTGTCTGTTCTTGTTGTTCTCCTTTTTGTCTTTTCATCCTCTTCCTCCTCTTTCCTCTCTTCTTCCTCACCTTTCTCTTCTCCTTCATTTTCCTCTTCTTCTGCATCCTCTTTTTCTTCTTTATCTACTACTATTTCTTCATCCTTTTCTTCTTCTTCATCCCTTTCTTCTTCTCCTTCTTATTGTTGTTGTTGTTGTTCTTCTTCTTCTTCTCCTTCTCCTCCTTCTTCTTGTTCTCTTTCTTCTCCTTCTACTACTATTTCTTCTTCTACTACTATTACCACTACTCCTTCATCTTCACCAACTT
>CM054144.1:66778850-66788850 GCA_028751875.1 Rapana venosa | reverse complement strand
GAGAGAGAGAGAGAGAGAGAGAGAGAGGGGGGGGGGGGGGGGGGGGGGGGGGGGGAGAGAGACACAGAGAGAGCGAGAGAGAGAGACAAAAGATAGAACGAAAGGTAGAGACAGAGAGAGCAAGAGAAAGAAAAAAAGAAAGAAAGAGAGAGAGAGGGGAGGGAAAGAGAGTGCAGACAGACCTACACACTTACACACACACACACACACACACTTACACACACACACACACACGCACACACACACACGCACAACACACACACACACACACACACACACACACACACACACACACACACACACACAACACACACACAAACACACACAGAACAGGGAGACCGAAATTTTGAAAGAAAACAAACACAGCCACAAACAATTTTTTCCCCTAAATATGAAAATGTTTTACTTGCAACCTAAACGGATCCTCAATGTAAGGGAGGGAAGCAAATTTCGCCTATTCTTAATTTTCTTTCTGAAACTTCCTGGCTTACTTCCCTTGGTCTGTACCCGGTTATTTTCCAAAACTTGGTAACTTTTTCACCATCATATAACTTTTGTGTTTTCCTTGGTTGAATTGACCCATTCAATCTTCCGGCATTTGTCTCATCTCCATTTAATAACTCCTTTTCTGTTCAGGACACATAGAATTAACTCACCTTTTTATCGATTATTATTTTTTTTAAATTGTATTTATCTTAACTCTTTTTATTTTTAAATCTTATATTTCAAGAATAATGGAATAAGCACGCGTGTATTTTTTTACATCCGATCCCAATGCGTATGCAATTTTGTAAACTTTTCATCCGTCCCCATCGGGCCACAATGGCCTACTCTTCCAAAAAGCGGAACTGGTTTTTAACGTGTGCTCAAGATGTTAATGGGAGGGGTTGGTGTGTGTGTGTGGGGGGTGGGGGGGGGGGGGGGGGGGGGGGGGGGGGGGGGGCGCAGAGGGGGCGTGGATGTCTTAATTATCATAACGACGTTAACTCTTTGCTTTTGTTCTTGCACAATTCGGTTTGTCTTTCAGTGTACACAAACCCTATAACCAACAAAGGTAAAATCGCGGAATGACAGTAAAGAGATTTATATACCTTGCGGCCTTTTGGTCTTTCTCTTTTTTTTTTTACTTCTTTACCCTGTCTAAATGCATATTTGTTTCCCTATCAGAGTGGATTTTTTTTCTACAAAATTTTACCACGAACAGCGCTCTTGTTGCCGTGGGTTCTTTTACGCTTCATGCGTGCTGCATACGGAACCTCGGTTTATCGCGTCTCATCCGAAAGACTAACACCCAGACCACCACTAATCACGGTCTAGGGAGGAAGTGGTGAGGGGGAGAGAGAAGGAGAGAGAGAGAGAGAGAGAGAGAGAGAGAGAGAGAGTTTCGGGTACAAACGGGAATTGAACCACCACCCACTTCAAACCCAGACTTTTTCGCTGTATAGGCAGGCGCGTTACCTCTAGACCACCAACGAACGGTGGCAGATAGATAAACATACACACCAGGCAGGAAAAGAAACCAAAAGGGTGGTGCTGCCCTTGTGGCGACGCGCTCTCCCTAGAGAGAAAGCAGTCCGAATTTCACGCAGAGAATTCTGCCGTGAACTAGAGTGGTAAACATTATAATTATAATTCGACCCAATACAACGCGATTACAAATTAATAATTTTTTTTACCCTCTGTTTTTAATCTTATTTATGTGCGATCGCATGTGTGTAAATGGTTTGAAGGAAAGCGCTGTTGATTTTAGTTGATTTCGAAGATTCAGCGCTATAATATAAATTCCATACATCATCATCATCATCATCATCATCATCATATGATTATATGATTATAAATCGACCCAACACAACGCAATTACAAAATAATAATTTTTTTTACCCTCTGTTTTTAATCTTATTTATGTGCGATCGCATGCGCGTAAATGATTTGAATGAAAGCGCTTTTGATTTAAGTTGATTTCGAAGATTCAGCCCTATAATATAGATTCCATACATCATCATCATCATCATCATCATCATCATCATCATCATCATCTAATTATAATTCGACCCAACACAACGCAATTACAAATTAATGATTTTTTTACCCTCTGTTTTAAATCTTATTTATGTGCGATCGCATGCGTGTAAATGATTTGAAGGAAAGCGCTTTGATTTTAGTTGATTTCGAAGATTCAGCCCTATATAAATTCAATTCCATACATCATCATCATCATCATCATCATCATATAATTATAATTCGACCGAACACAACGCAATTACAAATTAATGATTTTTTTAACCTCTGTTTTTTTAATATTATGTATGTGCAATCGCGTGCGTGTAAATGATTTGAAGGAAAGGGCTTTTGATTTCAGTTGATTTCGAAGATTCAGCCCTATAATATAGATTCCATACATCACCATCATCATCATCCTCATCATCATCATTATCCGATTATAATTCGACCCAACACAACACAATACAAATTAATGGGGTTTTTTACCCTCTGTTTGTAATCTTATTTACGTGCGATCGCTTGCGTGTAAATGGTTTAAACGAAAAGCGCTTTGATTTTGTTGATTTACAGGATTCAGCCCTATATAAATTCCATACATCATCATCATCATCATCATCATCATCATCATCATCTAATCATAATTCGACCCAAAACAACGCAATTACAAATTAATGACTTTTTTGAACCCTCTGTTTTCAATCTTATTTATGCGCGATCGCATGCGTGTAAATGATTTGAAGGAAAGCGCTTTTGATTTTAGTTGATTTGGAAGATTCAGCCCTATATAAATTCCATATATCATCATCACCATCATCATCAATATTATTATTATTATTATTATTATTGTATCTCGCCATTGGTGTGCCTCAGAGCTGAGAAACCAAAAAATGTAGAAGAACAAAAGAAACAAACAAAAAAATACTCACGCACATCGATTCTCCAACACTGAAGATTTCGTGACGCGGTGAGGGCAGGGGGGTGGGGGGGGGTGGGGGAGGGGGTGGAGGGGGGGGGGGGTTGCTGTGCTGACAAACTTTCCATCGGTTGTCTTCTCCTTTGTAGAGCATTCAGTAAGGTCGTAGATAATCTGTGGAAATAGAAAAATGCGCATTATATAGTTATTCATTTATTTCTTCATTTATTTTTTATTCATTTACTTATTTACACCACTTTAAGTCAAGGCAAAGTTCTGTGCGTGAAATTTGGGCCGCTCTCCTCCGGGGAGAGGGCGTCGCCACAAGAGCAGCGCCACCCATTATCATTCTTTTTTTTCTTTTCCTGTCTGCAACTGAATTTGATTCCAGTTAATGCAATAATTGACCACTACAATGAAAATCAGGCTCACGCTTGTATACAGACTATTGGCATTTGGACCCGAAATTTTCCCCCCATCCATTAGATCATGAGTGGTGGTCTGGGCGCTAGTCTTTCGGATGAGAACGATAAACCGAGGTCCCGTGTGTTACACATAGTTATTTAGCGCACGCAAAATAACCCACGGCAACAAGAGAGTTGTCCCTGGCAAAATTCTGTAGAAAAAGCCACTCTGATAGGGAAACAAATACAGCTGCAGACAGGTAAAAGAAAAAAAAAAAGGGTGGCGCTGCTCTTGTGGCGGGGAGAGCAACCCGAAATCTGCGTAACTTTAAGTGGTATAAATAAATAAATTAATTAATTAAGTAAGTAAGTAATAATAGTGATAACATTCCCCTTTGAGGGAACGCCGGGAGCCTGTCAGTATAAACAGCATCCCCACCTTCTGGAATTTCTGTGCTAGGAATCCCCTCTTTTCTATCCCTCTCTTTTTTGTTTCTGTCTAGTTCCTTTTTTTTTTACCCCTGTCACCTCCTTCTTGTCTGTTTTCTGCCTTCTTGGTCCATTCTCCTGCTCTCCCTCCCCCCCCCCCCCCCCTAGAAAGTCTTATGATAAAGATTTCTCTCCCACTCCGAATTCGGATGCGCTGGGTCTGACTTGTCAGGCGCTTAACGGCAGCGCAACGCATTTTCGCTCATATGACAGACACAAGTATCTGCTGCCTGAGCGTTCGACGACGACGAAGAAAATATTTGTAATATGACAAAAATTTCTTGTTAATCATTTCTCTACGATATATGCTTTGTCAGCCACCCCACCCCACCTCTCCACACACACACATTAATGCGACTGTCAGTTTCACAAAAGCTTAAGCATTGCCATCCTCCCAACTGCCCTATATCTCTACAGCATATTTTGAATAACTAGTCGCTTTTTCTCGCGTTTTCTGTGTATTTAACTAGCAGTCCGGTTGGTATCTTACCTTTGATTCATGTGAAGCTGCTATGTGATGATTCGGTTAATGTTATATCGAATACTAGTTATGTTGAATTAGTTATGTTATACAGGTTAATGGTATTTCAATAATGTTGTGCTATTTTTTTGCCCTCTGAGTTTTTTGTTGTTTTGTTAATACTTCTTCCTCAGCACACACACACACACACACACACACACACACACACACACACACACACACACACACACACACACACCACACACGCTCTCTCTCTCTCTCTCTCTCTCTCTATCTCTCTCTCTTTTTCTCTCTCTCTCCTCTTTTCTCTCCTCTCTCTCTTAGTGGGGGTGTCAGGGAGGGGAGTTTGTCAGTGTGTAATTGGTCTTGTTTATTCAATCGATGGTTAATTTTTGTGGTCTTTCATTGATTTCTTGATTTACCAATAATTGAATGGAAAATTGTGTGATTCATTTCATTGCTTTTTGACACTATTTTATTTGTTGATTCATTGGTTTATTCATGTTTGTTTCACTTTTTGCCCATGAGGGCCTGGTGTAAAGAAGCCTCTGGCTTATCCAATTACGAGAGTTCGAGTTCGAGTTCTCTTTCTATGTGCGCACTTAAACTTGCACATGCTTATTCATACACATACCTCCTCCCCTTCTTTTTTCTCCTTTCTCGTAATCCTTTTCCCTATCGTCTATTATCCCTTAAAGTGGAAGGACTTAAAGCGAACAACAACAACAACCACACACACCACACACACACACACACACACACACACACACACACACACGCGCACACACCACACACACACACAAACACGCGCGCGCACACACACACCACACACACACACACACACACACAAAACACACACACAAAACACACACCACACAGGGCGCGCGCGCGCGCACCAACACACACAACACACACCACACACACACACAAACACACACACACACACACACACACACACACACTATCAGTTTTCCATATAGCTTTGTTGTGATGATGCTAGGTAAGCTTCTGTAACTTTAAAAAAACAACACAACACAATTATTACAAAACCTGTAGCAAGTACACATTGCATCCTTTCCATTCACGCTTATAAACTTTAACAGGACCAAAGCACTGGCTAGCCAACACACAAGGTAAAGGTAAAAGTGTCCCATAACCTATGTGGTCGTAGGAGAGAGCGGCATCAGAGACCTCAACTTCTCCAGGGGCCAGCATATTGAGAACGGCGCCCATCTCCTCTCCCTCGCTGCTTTACCTTCCCTGTCCCTAAAGAGGGCAGGTACCCATTCACAGCTGGATGAACTGGGGGACTGTAATAAAGCGGAGGCGCGCAAACAGTCACCCATCCTAGTGGTAACCACGCTCGATGCTGCTTAACCTTAGCTTGGGGAAAGCCGAGTGCTCTGACCACTGAGCTATTCCTTCCCAAAACCTAGCTAGACTCCACCTCACTCAATCTCTCCCTCAATCGACGATTGAACACGTTTCCATTTTCTCAAAGTTTCATGAATTAAGATTATAACTAAAACATGAATAAAAGCAAAAAATATATATATAAAACTCACTCACTACCTTTTGTTCAATACTGAAGAGTCGGGAGTGGGTAGCGTCATATTCTTTTCCACTGGTAGATCTTTGTAAGTCTTGAGCACATCTGTGGGAAGACAAACACAATTATACAGGCTATTGTATTATTTAGTATATTGATGACAGTGTTTTCATTTGTATACAGATTAATGGCCTTAGAGTAAAATCCTTGGGAGAGAAAAAAAATCCAGTTCTTTTAGCTGTACTGTGATGACTATACTTGCACATCTGCAATTTCTTTTCCTTTTTTTAACAGAATTATGGGACATGTGACAGTTTCATCATGTTCATGTCAGTTTCTTGACGTAAGGATACGGGTATTGGCAAGTCTGCATAAATACTCACTCACCTGCTTTGACTTGACTTGATTTGACTGGACCTCTTTTGTTCTAACGTGTGCGCAAGGTGTTCTGCGTGCGTTCGCACATGGGACCTCTGTTTAAAACCTCAACCGAAAGAATTTTGAGAAAAGTGGAATCAGCACTGATGTTAACTCCAGAGGAAAATATCCCCTTGAACGGGATTCGAACCCGGGTCAGCAGATCATGAGAGCAAGGCGCAACGCTCTAACCAATCAGGCATCCCGCCATCTAAGTGACATCATAGCAGAACTGCTGTGTTATTTTTTCCCCAGTCGGTTTGTCTTGCCAAGGTTAAACCTAGCTGAGCTCATCCGTAGCGGGGATGCATGTAAGCTGACCTCGAATATATTATCAAATGTCCGTGTATCGAATTCCCAAGACCAACAACGAAAATGACAACTCTCTAAACTATTAGGGCTAAGCAGGCATTCTTGATTTTTTAAATGTTATGCCCGTTCATTTGAGCGCTTTGATTTGTTGCTTTACAAGATTCAGCGCTAAATAAATTCCATACATTATTATTATTATTATTATTATTAATTCCCAAACCGTCGCAAGCACATTTGTCGTGCATGTAACTACTTGATTTGTATACGCATAGATATAGTATGGTGCGTGTGTGCATGCACACACACATGTACACACACACGTACATGCTCACATGCAAGCGTACACACGCGCATATGCATTCGCGTGAGTACGCACGCACACAAACACACACACACACTCACTCCCACTCACAGAACATCTTGCGCACACGTTTAATCCTGTTCCGCTATTCGTAAGAGTAGGCCATTGTGTGCCGGTGGGAACAGATGACAGAATTTACAAAACCGCATACACACGGGGACTATGTGTAAAAAACGCACATAAGTGCTTATTCCATTATCCTCGATATAAAAGACTAAAATAAAAAATAAAAAAACTCCCCCCCTCCCGACACACACAGTGCGTCAATTTACATGCAAGCACGCACGCGCAGGCGTACGCACGTACCCTATCATCCCGTCCGTAGCCCATCTCAATACTACCCAAATCTATCATTTACATATAATAAACGCTCGCGCAAAGAGCTTCGACATTAATTTTCCACATTGTCTAATCGTCCACCTAGGAAAACAAAGATACGCTCTTATGAATGTTTACTGGTTCCGTTTCTTTTCCACTGCAAGTGCACATGAGTATGCATGCATGCGCGCACGCACACTTACGTCGCAAGCACATATGTAGCGCATGTAAGTAGACAGATAACATAGATAACTATGCACTTTTTTGTTGGCGAATCAAAGCTTTATGCGAGCCTGTCTTCATAGCAGCATAACTATATATATTATTATGGGTGTATGCATTAAGATTTTTACACATCTCCTCTTTACAAAAAACACACCTAAACAAGTTACATACGCGATTGTTTCTTTGCATACGCGAGCTATCACTTTACAGACCACACACACACACACACACACACACACACACACACACACACACACACAGTCCCCTCTCTCTCTCCCCCTCTCTCTCTCTCTCTCTCTCTCCTCTCTCTCCCTCTCGCTCGCTCTGTGCGAGGTATGTTGGTCAATGATTCAGCGTTTGCTATCATCAGTATTTACAATCTCAAATTAATGAAAAAGTCATGAACTTCACAAAATGAATTTATCATCCACAATATCACCGTGTGATTAAACGTAGGTAAAGAAAACCAGACTGGCGAGCACATCCTTCAGAGGTACACGCTATTCAGCGACCTGAGGAAGATTGTGTGGCTGACGGAGATAACATAACCCTACAAACAAAGCTGTACGGCCCACGAGAGGAGCTGGAAAGGGCATGTCATTATTTTTCTTAAACACATCTGACGATGTAAAAGCGAACGTGAGAAGAAGAAGAAGAAGAAGAAGAAGAAGAAGAAGTAATAGAAGAAGAAATGGAAGAAGAAGAAGAAGTAATAGAAGAAGAAATGGAAGAAGAAGAAGAAGAAGAAGAAGAAGAAAGAAAAAAAAAGAAGTGGAAGAAGAAGAAGAAGTAATAGAAGAAGAAGACGACGACGACGACGACGACGACGACGAAGAAGAAGAAGAAGACGTGGAAGAAGAAGAAGCAATTGAAGAAGAAGAAGAAGAAGAAGAAGAAGAAGAAGAAGAAGAAGAAGAAGAAGAAGAAGAAGAAGAAAGAAGAAAAGAGGAAAGGCAGGATCTAGGAGCAAATTCCATTTTCAATATCGACAGCATTGTGAAAAGAGTGAATTGAACTTTTTCTTATCGATTGATTTATTTCCTTTCATTTTAATTTACTGAATTCCACTCGATTTTACATTACTGTTTTGAATCAATTATCATCAGCTTCATTCTACCTACATAATGAAATATTCTGAGAAAATACGAACGGAACTCTTGCCTAGCCAATATTTGTAGGAGGAGGAGGAGGAGAAGAGAGAGAGAGAGAGAGAGAGAGAAGAGAGAGAGAGAGAGAGAGAAGAGAGAGAGAGAGAGAGAAGACAGACAGACAGACAGACAGACAGACAGAGAGGGAGACAGAGAGAGAGACACAGAGAGAGAGACAGAGAGAAAACAGGCAGACAGAGAGAGAGAGAGAGGAGAGAGGGGGGGGGGGGTTGCAGATTTCTTACTCAGTGTTATATGCACGCAAGCACGTACACATGCACGCAAGCACGTACACAGACACGCCCGCACGCACAAGCATGGCATGTGCCACACGACAAAACACAGGCCACACACCCCTCGCACGCTGCGCAAAACACACCACATGCACGTCCAATCACACACAAAACCCCCACATTTTACACACTCACAACAACCCCCCCCCCCCCCACACACACACACAACACACTTACCACCCCCCCCCCCCCCTCAAAAGCACACACACAACAAACCCCCTCCCCTCCCCACAAACACTAAGACAACAACATTCAAATTTCAAATCCACAAATCTCTGCACCACTCAAGAATGACACCCCCCCAAAAAAAAAACAAAAAAAAAAAAGCAACAACAAAAACCAACCCAAAACCCCCCAGTTCTTTCTTCTTCAGTCTTCTAAACCTTCCAAATCCCCTTAAGCATCTCTCTCCTCTCTCTCCTCTCCCTCTCTCCCTCTCTCCCCTCTCCTCCCTCTCCCTCCTCTCCTCTCCTCTCCTCTCCTCTCCCTCCCTCTCCTCTCCTCTCCTAAAAAACTAGCTGAAATCTGAACTAGACCGACAACACAAGTATGGAGGTGATGGCTGGTAATTGATTTGAAGTGCCTGCATCAACAAAACCTGAATAAATCTAGGGCCCACTTCATCCTTCGGCAGCGATGGACATCTGTCTGTCTGTCTGTCTGTCTGTCTGTCTCTCTCCCTCTCTCTCTCTCTCTCTCCCCTCCCTCCCCTCTCCCTCCCCTCTCCCACTCCCCCCCCCCCCCCCCCTCTCCCCAAATGGAAATGCGAAAAGGAAAAAAAAAAAAACGTTTTTCTACTATGTTTTTCTATCTACCCTTTTTTTCCCAACATTTTTTATTATAGTGCCAACCGAAGTAAAATAAAGCTTTTTTTCCCGTGTTTCAGGTTTTCTCTCTCTCTCCTCTCTCCCCCTCCCCCCTCCCACCTCCCCTCTCTCCCTCCTCATCTCTCTCACTCTCTCTCCTCTCTCTCACCCTCCCCCTCCCCCCTCATCTCTCTCTCTCTCGGGGGAGGGTGTGTGCGTGTGTGTGTGACGGGAAAAGCCTGGTGGTTAGCGCAATGTGTTCGTGATCTGCTGACCCGAGTTC
>CM054144.1:66771350-66773850 GCA_028751875.1 Rapana venosa | reverse complement strand
TAAACTTGAAGAATAGCGACACCAACACAAACACTATCCCGCCATTTGCAATCTCCCAGAATGCAACAAACCGGTTTTGAGAGAAGAATGTAGGTCAGTGCATGCCACCTGGGCTCGTGTGTACTGTTATTTTTAGCACGTAAATTGTGTGAGCTCGAAAGTAACGCAGTGTGGAATGTGTTTATAATTAACTAGGCCAAACCTGAGTGCATTCTTTCGTCTATTTTTTCCTCTTCAGATTGTTGATTTGGGTCAATCCAATCCAATCCTGTTGTTTATAGCCCCGCCGACCACAGAGGCCATATCCGGGCTGTCACCTTGTCAAATTTTAAATCTCAGATTGAAACTGTGCAGCTATATACAGATTAAAACAGGGTATAAAACCAGTTCCACTGTCATTCCTTGTATCAACGCCCTGGTCAACCATAAGTATAACACTGCAGAACAACAACGACAACAACAAAATTGAATCTAAAAATAGAAGGTCTTGTTGTTTTTTAAAACAAGTAAACCCCAAATGCTGGTTGACTTTTGCTACCAAGTAAACTGTCAACGAAAATCTTAAAAATATTTATTCATCTTACCCTTCATTTATTCCGGAGTCTTAGTAGGCGGTTTGGGCACCACTGAAGATTTTGCAACCAGCTTCCTCCACTCCTTGCTGTGGAACTATATATTCGTACTAAGCGTTCCAGACTTTTTTTCTGTATAAATTGTTATTGCTTATCTCACAATCACCCAGTCTGCCCCCCCCCCCCCCAAAAAAAAAAAAAAAAAAGCAGGATTTTATCTGTTAGCTTGGTTCTAAAGCATCAGCAGTTATTCAAGTGTTTCTTCTTCGACGTCGTCGAACGCTCAGACAGCAGCTCTTGTTGTCTGTCATGTGAGCGAAGGTAAGCTGTGCTGCCGTTAAGAAAAGAAAACGAACATGTGGGGAACAAAGGGAGGGATAGAAAAGAGGGAATTCCTAGCACAGAATTTCCAGAAAATGGGGTGTAGCTATTTATACTGACAGGCCTCCCGGCACTCCCACAGAGTGACCTGGTAGACAGTAGCAGAGGAGACCTCTGACCTGTCCCATCTTCTTCTCTTTCTTTTTCTGTCTTCTTTTTCCTGTTCTTTTTCTTGTCTTTCTTCTCTCTCTTCTTTTCTTTTCTTCTTCTATTTCTTTTTTCTTTCTTTCTTTTCTTCTTCTTTCTTTTTTCTTTTCTTTCTTCTTCTTTCTTCTTTCTTTTTTCTTCTTTTCTTCTCTTTTTTCTTTCCTTCTTCGCTTCTTCTTTTCTTTCCTTCTTCTCTTCTTCTTCTTTCTTCGTCTCTTCTTCTTCTCTTCTTCTCTTCTCTCTTCTTTCTTCTTCTTTCTCTTTTCTTTCTTCTTCTTTCTTCTTTTGTTCTTCTTCTTTTTTTTTCTTCTTCGTCTTCTTCTTCGTCTTCTTCTCTTCGTTTCTTCTTCTTCTTCTATGTTGACCGCTAAGACAGCAACTATCGTTGTCTGTCATATGAGCAAAAATGTCTTGCGCTGCCGTTAAGCGCCTGACAAGTCAGGCCCAGCGCATCCGACCTTGGTGTAGGAGAGAATTGTTATCGTTTAAGTCTCTCTGAAAAATACAACCAACAGGAGATTGGACCAAGAAGGCAGAAAATAGACAAGAAGGAGGAGGTGACAGAAAGAAAAAAGGAACAAGGCAGAAACAAAGCGAGGGATAGAAAAGAGGGAATTCCTAGCACAGAATTTCCAGAAGGTGGGGATGCTATTTATACTGACAGACACCCCCGGCATCCCCACGGGGGAGTACGGTCTTTATGTTACTAATACATACAGACAGACAGAGACAAACACACACACACACACACACACACACACAAACTGAAACAGAGAGCAGACAGACAGACAGACAGAGGCAGAGACAGAGAGAAGGAAATCAGGACGCACATTCCTAGAGCAAACTAGCAACACAAGAAACCTCAGCAAAACAACATAACAAAAACACTCAGAAAACTATTTATTGCAAGAAGTCATTTATTGTGGTAGGGACATGTATTCATATCAACATTCATATAAAACAAATCATTGCACATACATCCACCAACCCCCCCTACACTCCCCCCCCCTCACTTCCCACCCACCCCCTCCTCACACAAAACAACAAAAATCAGCGAAAACTCAAATGAAACAAAACTTAAAACAAAAAAAATAATAAAAATGAGAATGATTACAAAAGACACTTATTTAAAAAATGTACACTCATAATTCAAGCGATGTACATCCATTTTTTTTTTTTTCAAAATGACTTTGGAAGAAAGACAGCATACAATTAAATACAGCAAAACTGCTCAGAAGCGTTACACATTGTGCGATATGAAAGGTCACAACAATCCATTTTATAACAAAACTGTGAGCATCGGTGCTAGTTACATGAGAAACGAACAAACAACATATTCAACCAACATCTCTCTCTCTCTCTCTCTCACTCCTCCTCTCTCTCGTTACATGAAAAAACAA
>CM054144.1:66733850-66768850 GCA_028751875.1 Rapana venosa | reverse complement strand
ATAATGGAGTAAGCATTCATGTGCTTTTTTACATCCAGTCCCCGTGTGTATGAAGTTTTGTCAATTTTGTCATCCGTTCCCACACCGGCACACAATGGCCTACTCTTACGAAAAGCGGAACAGGATTTAACGTGTGCGCAAGATGTTCTGCGTGCGTTCGCACACGGGGGCCTCGGTTTATAGTCTCATCCGCAGGACTTTTGGGGGGAGTGGAGTCTGCACTGATGTTAACTCCAGGATCTTTCCCCTGGAGTTAACATCAGTGCAGACTCCACTCCCCCCAAAAAGTCCTTCGAATGAGACCGAATCCAGATCCCGTGTGGGAACGCACGCAGCACATCTTGCGCACACACACTAAAACCCGTTCTGGCTTTGATAAGAGTAGACCCGCGTGTGCCGGTGGGAACGGATAACAAAATTATTAAAAAATAAAACGCATACACACTGGGGTCGTGTTTAGACATCATCCCCGAAGTCGGTATGCGGGTACCTTAAGGATTGGCGGAAAACACGGTAGCATGCACAAGTTTCACCATTAATTAACCTTGGAGTTCTTGATGAGTAACAACCCCCGCCCCCCCTCCACACACACACACACACACACAACACACACACAGAGAAAAATCTTTAAAAAAACACGAACAAGCACAAATACCCCCAAAACAACAACACACACAAATAAAACCCTTTCAGTAATAAAACACCCCGGGAAGGGGATAGCTCAGTGGTCAGAACACTCGCTTTTCCCCCAGCCAAGGTTAAGCAGCGTCGAGCGTGGTTACCACTTGGATGGAGTGACCGTTTGTCGCGCCTTGGCTTCAGTACAGTCTCGCGTGCAGTTCACCCAGCTGTAAACGGGTACCTGCTCTCTTTAGGGTCAGGGAAGGTAAAGCAGCGAGGGAGAGGAGATGGGCGCCGCCCTCAATATGCTGGCCCCTGGAGAAGTTGAGGTCTCTGACGCCTCGCTCCACAATGACCGCATAGGTTTATGAGAACACGTTAACCATTACATAACAAAAAAAACCTTGTTCATACATCGTATAACACACAACCTGATCAGTGCATATATCAGCAGGGCATGCGAGTGCTGTTTTGGGGATAAGAAGGGGGGGGTGGGGGGGGTGAGGGTGAGGAAAAGGGAGAATGGGTTGAATGGGTGGTAGTGGGTGGTGGTGGGTGGTGGTGGTGGTGGTAAGTTTTGAGCAAACAGTCAGCAGAAGACAAAATTCGTGCAATGCACAGCATTGATTAAAAAAAACCACACCAACATTCGTGATACATAACAAATCAATGGATAAACAAACAACACTGATATTTTAGTTGGTATGTACAAAAAAACAAAACAAAATATGACAGTGCTAGCAAGCACGCAATTTTTTGAAAACCAAGAACGCTTCAAGATTATTTTTGAAAAAAACCCCCAAAAGTCATACTTTGGCACAAAGGTTTGTATATACATTCAGAATAGAAAAATATAAGCAGTGACTGCGCTCTATAACACAAATAGTGTCTAGCTAGGTGCTGGAATCGTAAACGAGCGAAAGAAACGAATAATAAGCAAACAAGCAAACATTCACACACACACGCACACACACACACTAATAAAAATGGCAAGAGATAGAGAAGAGAGAGGGAAGAGAGAGAGAGAGGGAGAGAGAGAGAGAGAGAGAGAGAGAGAGAGAGAGAGAGAGAGAGAGAGAGAGAGAGAGAGAGAGAGAGAGAGAGAGAGAGAGAAAGAGAGAGAGAGAGAGAGAGAGAGAGAGAAAGAGAGAGAGAGAGAGAGAGAGAGAGAGAGAGAGAGAGAGAGAGAGAGAGAGAGAGAGAGAGAGAAGAGAGAGAAAGAGAGAGAAGAGAGAGAGAGAGAGAAGAGAGAGAGAGAGAGAGAGAGAGAGAGAGAGAGAGAGAGAGAGCGCATAGAGCAGAGACAGACAGAGACAGACAGACAGACAGACGGAAACACAAAGAGAGAGACACACACATACAAATAGCAGAAAGACACATAGACAAAGTTAAACAGATAGAGACAGAGACAGAAAGAAAGACAGACGTACAAACTTAAAGACAGAGAAAGACAGAAAAAATTAAAGGGAAAGACAGACAGACAGAAAGACAGAGACAAAGCCAAAAAGGGAGCCGGCAAGAGATTGGAAGCCATTGCAGAACACACACAAAAACTGTCTATACGTAAAAAAAAAAACCCATTTCAAACCATCACCTTCACATCGTATTACAACTTTCATACGAACACACACAGAAACGTATAAACCGTCACGCGATATTCAAAAACAAACAAAAACACATCCCCTCTCCTTCCCCTTCCCACCCTCACCCCCCACCCCACCCCACCTCCCCACCCCTAAAAAAAAATCACAACAACCCCATATTACCTACTAAAATGCAAACAAACTTTAGTAAACTACCAATCATTCAAACAAAAGTATAACACAGAAAAAAAGCGAAAATAAAAACGACACTAAAAATCTAGCGCTTCTATAAGCATACGGGCTCGGAAGGTGTGTGTGGTTGGTGTAAAAAAAAAACCCCACCGCAATCTCAACCAAAAAATAAAAAAACCAAAATCGCAGCAGATCGATAAAGGGAGATTTTTTCCATACGCCAAGCATATTCATGTACTTAAAACCATTATGTATATAAAAAAAACAAACCACGTGATGGTTATATAGATAACATGATATCACACTTTCCATCAAATAACAATAACAAACCAATAAGTAGAGTTTTAAAAAACCCAAAATAACAAGCCATCCCCCACACCCCCCAAAAAACACCCAAATAACAAGCGACCCCCCACCTCCCTCAAACAACAACAACAACGACACCAATACACAACACAAACCAAAATATTAGCATAAGCAAAAAAAAAAAAAAAAAGAGAAGAAAATTGGCCAAATCTAAAAGCACCAAAAGAAATCAACCAACTCACCACTTCAACCACCAAATAATAAAACACGTACACATTCAACAATCAAAAAGTACAACTTACGAAAAAGATGACAAAGATGAAAAAGAGGGAGAAGAAGAACAATCCTCCTCCTCCTCCTCCTCTTCATCATCATCATCATCATCATCATCCTCATCATATCAGTCATAATCACAAGTATAATAAAAACGCGCAGAATCATTTGACTTACGGAAGCATCCCACTCAGTACACACATCTTTGAAAATGTCGTAAGCTAATTACATCTTTGATAATTACGAAAGCTAAATGATAACACTGTTAGCTTCCGAAGGAGAAAACATCATAAACAATTTTATAGAATATCAATAAACCTTCTTCACACGCAACGATAAGGGAACAACATTTGTAAATCGTTGATACTTTATGACATTATGTTGACAGCCAAGCAATCAACAACAATTCCTGATAACTTTCCGTTTAACTCATCAGTAAGACTAACACGGCCAGCTCGAAATATTAAAGAACAACAACAACAAACAAACAAACACTGATACATATATAAAGTCAGCATCATGACACATTTTATTGAATACATTCAATGACACCGAGTTAAGAAACGGCCCAGTAGACAACAGACCTGATCATCACGCATGAGAATATACACTACTCTACAATCACTGAACGGACCCATCAGCAGTGCAGGGCTCCTCTGGCTGGTTGCCTCAGGACGGCCACGTCTATAACAGCTCCCTGTATAATTACTGTGTCTAAAGATAAAACACAAACGAGCCTAAAAAAAATGTTGCTAGGCAAGAACAAGCAGCAACCAAAAACAAAAATAAAACACAAAAAAACTAACCCCCCAAAAAAAGGAAAAGCATTCCATAAACCAGGATCAGATTTTGACAGTTTCCTTTCTGTGTGACGTTTTCCCTGTGGGATAAATCACCCAGCACCATTTCCCTAAAACACAAACGAGAAAACGAAAACCAACAATAACCAAAAATATCACAAGAGCATCATTTGTAAAAGCGAAAGATCAGCAAAACATGTTCACTCGCATTCAACCAATAGCAACGGTGACGAATAAAGGAAAAAAGATTCGATACAACCATCAAACAAACTATCTTTTCGGAAGCATCACGCTTTCTTTGCCTGAAATTCACTTGTGTTATCACGCCACACTAAAAACCCTCTGAGTACAAGTCTTTCTTTCATTCAAAAGCAACAAGACAAATCTGGCCAATGATCAGCAGTTACTAATTGTTTTTTTGGGGGTAGCAGTTATTAGTTAGTGGGGACGGGATAGCTCAGTGGTCGGAGCACTCGCTTTCCCCCAGCCAGGTTAAACAGCGTCGAGCGTGGTTACCACTTGGATGGGTGACCGTTTGCGCGCGCGCCTTGGCTTCAGTACAGTTCCCCCTGTTCACCCAGCTGTAAAAGGGTACTACCTGCCCTCTTTAGGGTCAGGGAAGGTAAAGCAGCGATGGAGAGGAGATGGGCGCCGCTTTCAATATGCTGGCCCCTAGAGAAGCTGAGGTCTCTGACGCCTCGCTCCCCTACTGACATTTAGGTTATGGGACACCTTTACCTTTTATACCCTGAATGAATCAAAGTCTCTGAAATTCTCAATACCGATTTTGAATACTTCAAATGACTGACTAGTAAGTTACTACGAAATGTTTAGATAAAACTACCCAAAAATTTGATAGTGAAGTAGATAATCTAGGTTGCGAAATTTAACAGCCACACAGTGTCGCTTTTTCCAACAATCTTACGTCAATCCAATCCAATCCTGTTGTTTATAGCCCCGCCGACCACAGAGGCCATATCCGGGCTGTCATCTCGTCAATTTGTTTAAATATCAGATTAAAACTGTGCAGCTATATACGGATTAAAACGGGGTATAAAACCCAACTCTACTGTCCTTCCTTGTATCAAGCAAAGCCCTGGCCAACCATAAAGGATCAACCCAGGACGGGCACCGCGTTGTGGGAAAAAACCTTCCATAAAAATTTCACACACATACAAAAATACTTTCAAATACCAAATTAAGACATAGCACTACCAACAAACCAACCCAATCCCAAATATAAAAAAATGATAATAAATAACATTTTGACAGTCACAAGAAAAACAACAACTCATGACAGCTTGCATCAACAAAGCTGGAAGCTGCTTGGTCCTTCGGGGGAACGGGATAGCCTAGTGGTTAGAACATTGCGCTCGCAACCTGACGACCCGGGTTCCATTCCCATTCAAGGGGCATATTTTTCCCCTGGCGTAAACATCAGTGCAGACTCCACTCTCCCCTCAAAAGTCCTTCGGATGTGACTATAAACCGAGGCCCCGTGTGTGAACGCACGCAAAACATCTTGCGCACACGTTAAACCCTGTTCCGCTTTTCGTAAGAGTAGGCCATTTGTGTGCCGGTGGGAACGGATGACAAAATTGACAAAACCGCATACACACGGGGACTGGATGTAAAAAAAAGCACATACGTGCTTATTCCATTATCCTCGATATAAAATAATAAATAAATAAATAAATAAATTATACACTCAACACAGTAACTAGCAGCGAAACTGCGTCACGCTGCCGTTAAGCCCCTGACAAGGTCAGGCCCGGCCCGGCCCGGCCAACTTTGGCGTGGAATCGGAGAGAGAACGGACTGGGCCGAACAGGCGATGCATAATTAGCCAGTACACAACCGATGAAGAAAGCGAGAGGGTCGCGCGCATTGTCAGGGAAAAAACCCCATTCACAATGAATAATACGGCCACAGGATACAATGAAACACCGATTGTAACAGATTTCACAGAATGAAGAAGATTCTAATTTTGACGGGTAATGTAAGCTCTAAGCAGTCATGTGGGATTCTGACTGGCTAGGTGACTTCTCCTCCAGTAACGCCTTGAGAAGTCACTGGGACACAGGGATAACTCTTGCTCTCAGCCGGGTTTGTGTTGAGCAATGATCAACGTGGCTAAGCCCATTTTTTGTCAGATCGTAGTAGACGCATGCTAGGTATGCTCGTGTGATTTTTACCACCGGCTACATTTTTATTTTTTGGTCGAAAAATACATAGGTTTTTTTTTTGTAACGTGTGTGTGTGTGAGATCTTCAGTTTAACGTCTATTCACATTTTAGTGATTTTGTGTGTGTGTGTGTGTGTGTGTGTGTGTGTGTGTGTGTGTGTGTGTGTGTGTGTGTGTGTGTGTGTTTGTGTGTGTGTGTGTGTGTGTATGTGTGTGTATGAGTGAAGGCGATATGTAAAAAAATGTTTGTTTGTTTGTTTTGTTTATTCTTTTATTTCAAAGATAATGGAATAAGCACTCATGTGTTCTTTTACATCCAGTCCCTGTGTGTTTGCAGCTTTCATAAATTTTGTCATCCGTTCCCACCGGCACACAATGGCCTACTCTTCCGAAAAGCAAAACGGGTTTAACGTGTGCGCTAGGTGTTCTGCGTGCGTTCGCACACGGGGCCTCGGTTTATAGTCTCATCCGAAGGACTTTTAGGGAGAGTGGAGTCTGCACTGATGTATTCGTGATCTGCTGACCCGGGTTTATTTCTCGTCCAAGAGGATTAATTTTTTCCTCTGGAGCTAACGTCAGTACTGACTCCACTCTCCCCCCCAAAAGTCCTTCGGATGAGACTATAAACCGAGACCCCGTGTGCGAGCGCGCGCAGAACATCTCGCGCACATGTTTAAACCCGTTCCGCTTTTTGGAAGAGTAGGCCATTGTGTGGCAGTGGGAACAGATGACCAGATTTTTTAAAACAAAACTGCATACAGACGGGAACTGGATGAAAAAACCCCACATGAGTGCTTATCCCATTATCCTCGAAATAGAAGAATAAATTAAAAGAGTAAAATTAAAGAATAAAATAAATAAACAAACCAAAATTCAAAAAAAAATAAAACCCCACCCTCCATCCCCCCCCCCCCCCCCCCCCCCCCCCCCCCCCCCCCACACCTCCGAAAAAAAATCTTCAGATAAGACAATAATCCGTGACCCCGTGTGCGAACGCACGCACAACATCTTGCACCTCGCATTTTCGGAACAGTGGCTTAATCATGCTTGAAAAAAAAGCGGATGGCAACCAGAGATCATTGTTTAAGTAAACGCATGCACACACTTAAGTGTCACGTTGAGACATCATCCCAGAAGTTTGAATATGGCTACCTTAACAATTGGCCAAAAACGGTGGAGTACGCAAACATTCTCTGGGTGAATCTCTTGGAAGGAACAGTCGAAACATACATATCTCTTGTTAGAAAAATCTTCTCACGTATACGAAGACTTGAACCCGCTCTCTTGGATTCTTGTCAGACCACGAATTCGACGAGTCAAACCCCGTGGCTACTTTCCCCCCAGTTTCAAGAGCGAACTGAATTCCAGAGAGATATTCTTCTCAAGTCGTCGAACGCTCACACAGCAGCTATTTATGAGCGAAAACGCGTCACGCCGCCGATAAACGCCTGTCAAGTCAGGCCCTGCGCATCCGACTTCGGCAGAGGAGAGGATTGATATCTTTTAAGTCTTTCGGGGAAGAAAAAGATAAGAGGATGGATCAAGAAGGCAGAAAGTAGACAAGAAGAGGGAGGTGACAGGAGGGAAAAAGAACGAGGCAGAAGTAAAGAGAGTGATAGAAAAGAGGAAGTTTCTTGTACGAATTTGCAGAAGATGGGGATGCTGTTTTTACTGATAGATTCACCGGCATTCCTACTGGAGAAGAGAGATAAAGTGGGCAGGAGGGATGAGTGGTCAAGGGTATGTGTAGCTGAGAAATGGGCAGGATGAGGTTTCATAATCCAGAACGTATCATGGAGAGTTCGGGGCATAAATTAACGCGGATGAAGATCAGGGATTCAGGAAAGCAGAAACGGGCTATACAGTGGTAGAAATCATCTCTTTATACTCATACAGAGATCACATCACTAATGAAGAATTGAAAACCAGAACTGAAAACGCCATCGAACCATACGAAGAGCTCCTGACTTCAGTGGAAAAAAACAACCCGCAAACTAAAGTGGTACGGGCACGTCACACGAACAAACATCTGGACTGGCCAAGACTGTCCTACTACAGGGAACAGTACAAGGAGGGAGACGAAGAAGAGGCAGACAGAGAAAACTGATGGGAAGACAACATCAGAGAGTGGACTGACTGGCTTTGAGTGGAACGAATTGCTACGTAAAGCAGAGGACTGCGAAGAGTGGAGGAAGCTGGTTTTGTAAAATCTTCATTGGTGCCCTCACAGTCCATAGGGCTACGGAATAGGTGAAGATGGTGAGGTGATGGTATGAATGACAATACTGAAACTCGAGGAAAACGGAAACAGACTGTACACTAGTGCAGGCTATTTCTGTGTAACTTGAGACCTGATGTAGACGATCATTATTTGGGAACACAGGGAGGTGGAAACGAACTATACAGTAGATGAAGATATCTGTGCACTGGCAGGCTTAACTGTGGATGAAATCAAAGACACTTGTGATCAGAAACCGACTATACAGCAGATCGAACTATTTTCTGTCCAGTTGCTGACAGAATGGATGGTGATGAAAACGTACATTAGAAAAAGTAGAAACAGAATATACAACACACACGTGTAAACTAATTTCAGGAAAAATAGAAACAAGCTGTACATAACTGTGTTGTTTTTTTGGGCACGATCAGACAAGGAAAGGGCAAAATCAGTCACGCAGGAAAATCGAAACAGGCTATACATTCTTTTACGATCTCTCACTCCCTCTGAGTTTAGTACATGGTGTAGACGAATTGCGAGACAAATCAAAAGTAGAAACAAGACTATACAGTAACCCTGGACATTTCTGTATAATCCAAACATCTCGTGAACAATTTCGGAGTCACAGTGGAGCAGAAACAAACTATACAACAGTGCAGTATACACGTCTTTCGTGGTGTGTGTGTTTGGGGGGGGGGGGGATAGTTTCAGAAACACAACAAGGCAGAAACATATTGTACAGTTTAAACACTGTACACAGACAAGTAACAATCACGCTGTAAAAAATAATCCCGAGTTACTAAGTGTGTGTGAGATCAAAATCGAACGTGGGTGATTTTGGAAACTCAGGATAGACTATACGATAGTCTCAAGACTTCCTCCGCATACTCATGCAGACATGGGTGTTTTGGTGATAAATGAGGAAACCAAGAAAACAGAAACAGGCTGTACAATAATTCAGAACATCTCTACCTAAGCAGACACAGTAAAGGTGATGTTAGAGACACAAGAGAGTTAGAAACAGACTATACAATGTTGCTCCGTGATTTCCTTTTTTTTCCGTTTTTTTCAAATTTCGGTGTGGTCGGAGCTGCCGTCCTCTGGTTTATACGTCATGACGTGCGTTGTACTCCGTAATCGTTCGTGACACTGGAAACCACAAACAAAGCAAAAGCCAACAAAACCGTTGCATGAAAAGATTATGTGCACGCATTGTTGAACGCATGTATACACACAGGCATCCAGATGTACGTGTAGGAAGTACGTGCACGCCCACACACGCCTACACGCACACACACGCGCGCGCTAATACACACACACACACACACGGCAACATAAACACAAGCACTCACCCAAACACGCATACACACAAACACATACAGAAACTCACACACACTAACGAATGCATAACAACCACACACACACACCCATTTGATACCAACCCCCCCCCCCCCCCCCCGACACACACACACACAATTACATACACTCCCCCCCCCCGACACACACAACGCAATTATATACACCAACACCCCCCCCCCTCGACACACACACAACCAATTACAGACCCCCCCGCACCCGACACACACACGCAATTACATACACTCCCCCCCCCCGACACACACACGCAATTACATACATCCCCCCCTCCCCGACACACACACGCAATTACATACATCCCCCCCGACACACACACGCATTACATACATCCCCCCCCCCGACACACACACGCAATTACATACATCCCCCCGACACACACACGCAATTACATACATCCCCCCCCCCGACACACACACGCAATTACATACACGCCCCCCCTCCGACACACACACGCAATTACATACACGCCCCCCCCCCCCATCCGACACAACACGCACACCAATTACATACACGCCCCCCCCCCCTCCGACACACACAACGCAATTACATACAACCCCCTCCCCCCTCCCCGACACACACACGCAATTACATACATCCCCTCCCCGACACACACACGCAATTACAAACATCCCCCCCTCCGAACACACACACGCAATTACATACATCCCCACCCCGACACACACACGAAATTACATACATATCCCTCCCCCGACACACACACGCAATTACATAAATCCCCCCCCCCCCCCCCCGACACACACACGCATTACATTCCACCACCACCCCCGACACACACACACACGCTATTACACACATCCCCCCCCCCCCCAACACACACACGCAATGACATACACCCCCCCCCCTCCCGACACACACACGCAATTACACCCCCCCTCCCAGACACACACACGCAATAACATACATCTCCCCGACACACACACGCAATTACATCCCCCCCGACGCACACACGCAATTACATTCCCCCCGACACACACACGCAATTACATCCCCCCCCGACACACACACGCAACTACATACAGCCCCCCTCCCCCACACACACACGCAATTACATACATCCCCCCCCCCCCTCCGACACACACACTCAATTACATACATCCCCCCCCCTCCGACACACACACTCAATTACATACATCCCCCCCCCCCTCCGACACACACACGCAATTACATACATCCCCCCCCCCCTCCGACACACACACTCAATTACATACATTCCCCCCCCTCCGACACACACAATCAATTACATACATCCCCCCCCCCCCTCCGACACACACACACTCAATTACATACATCCCCCCCCCCATCCCGACACACACACTCATTACATACATCCCCCCCCCTCCGACACACACACTCCATTACATACATTCCCCCCCCTCCACACACACAATCAATTACATACATCCCCCCCCCCCCCTCCGACACACACACGCAATTACAAACATCCCCCCCCGACACACACACACGCAATTACATACATCCCTCCCCTCCGACACACACATGCAATTACATACATCCCCCCACATCCGACACACACACGCAATTACATACATCCCCCCCTCCGACACAAACACACGCAATTACATACATCCCTCCCCCACAATCCGACCACACACACAAACACGCAATTACATACATCCCCCCCTCCGACACACACACACGCAATTACATACATCCCCCCTCCGACAACACACACGCAATTACATACATCCCCCACATCCGACACACAAACACCAATTACATACATCCCCCCATCCGACACACACACAAACACGCAATTACATACATCCCCCCCTCCGACACACACACGCAATTACATACATCACTTCCAACACACACACGCAAATACATACAACCCAACAACCCCCCCTACACACAAACGCAATTACATATATCCTTCCATCTCCGACACACACACGCAATACACACCAATCCCCCCCCCCCCCCCCGACACACACACGCAATTACATACATCCCCGCCCCGCACAACACGCAATTACATCAACACCCCCCTCCCCGACACACACGCAATTACATACATCCCCCCCCCCCCGACCACACACACGCAATTACATACATCCCCCCCCCTCCAACACACACACCGCAATTACATACATCCCCCCCCCCCGACACACCACACACGCAATTACATACATCCCCCCCCCCCAACACACACACGCAATTACATACATCCCCCCCGACACACACACGCATTACATACATCCCCCCCCCCTCCAACACACACACGCAATTACATACATCCCCCCCCGACACACACAACGCAATTACATACACCCCCCCCGACACACACACGCAATACATACATCCCCCCCCCAACACACACACGCAATTACATACATCCCCCCCCGACACACATACGCATTTACATACATCCCCCCCCCTCCAACACACACACGCAATTACATACACCCCCCCCCGACACACACACGCAATTACATACATCCCCCCCCGACACACACACGCCATTTACATACATCCCCCCCCCCCCCCGACACACTCACGCAATTACATACATCCCCGTTCCCCGACACACACATCGCAATTACATACATCCCCCCCCCCCCCCGACACACACACGCAATTACATACATCCCCCCCCGACACACACACGCAATTACATACATCCCCACCGACACACACACGCAATTACATACATCCCCCCCCGACACACACACGCAATTACATACATCCCCCCCGACACACCACGCACATTACATACATCCCCCCGATACACAAACGCAAATACATACATCCCCCCCGATACACACACGCAATTACATACATCCCCCCCGATACACACACGCAATTACATACATCCCCCCGACACACACACGCAATTACATACATCCCCCCCGACACACACACGCAATTACATACATCCACCCCGACACACACACGCAATTACATACATCCCCCCCCCCCGACACACACACGCAATTACATACATCCCCCCCCCCCCCCCGACACACACAACGCAATTACATACATCCCCCCCGATACACACACGCAATTACATACATCCCCCCCCGATACACACACGCAATTACATACATCCCCCCCGATACACACACGCAATTACATACATCCCCTTCCCCCCGACAAACCCGCAATTACATACATCCCCCCAGACACTACACACGCAATTACATACATCCCCCCCGATAAACACACGCAATTACATACATCCCCCCGATACACACACGCACACTTAATACTTTTCCCCCCGACACACACACTCGCATTTTTCATAGATCCCCCCCGACACACACACCAATTTACACACATCCCCCCGACACACACACGCAAATACACACATCCCCCGACACACACGCAATTACACACATCCTCCTGACAAACACGCAATTACACACATCTCCCCGACACTCACACGCAATTACATCCTTCCCCCCCACCCCCCGACACACATACACGCAATTACATACATCCCCCCCCCCGACACACACACGCAATTACATACATCCCCCCCCCCCCCCCCGACACACACACGCAATTACATACATCCCCCCCGATACACACACGCAATTACATACATCCCCCCCGATACACACACGCAATTACATACATCCCCCCCGATACACACACGCAATTACATACATCCCCTTCCCCCCGACAAACCCGCAATTACATACATCCCCCCCGACACACACACGCAATTACATACATCCCCCCCGAAAAACACACGCAATTACATACATCCCCCCTATACAACACGCACTTACATACTTTCCCCCCGACTACACATCCTCGCAATTACTAATCCCCCCCGACACACACACGCATTACACACATCCCCCCGACAAAAAACGAAACACGCAAATACACACATCCCCCGATCACTACACCGCAATTACACACATCCTCCTGACAAACACGCAATTACACACATCTCCCCGACACTCACACGCAATTACATCCTTCCCCCCCACCCCCCGACACACATACACGCATTACATACATCCCACCCCCCACACACACGAACGCAATTACATACATCCCCCCCGACACACACACGCAATTACATACATCCCCCCCCGACACACACACACACGCAATTACATAATCCCTGCCCCCCGACACACACACGCAATTACATACCATCCCCCCCCCGACACACACACGCAATTACATACATCCCCCCCCCGACACACACACGCAATTACATACATCCCCCCCCCCGACACACACACCAATTACATACATCCCCCCCCCGACACACACACGCAATTACATACATCCCCCCCCGACACACACACGCAATTACATTCCACCCCCACACACACGCAATTACATACACTCCCCCCACCCCGACCCCACACACACACGCAATTACATACATTCCCCAACCCCGACACACACACGCAATTACATACATCCCCCCCACCCCGACACACACACGCAATTACATACATCCCCCACCCCGACACACACACGCAATTACAACATCCCCCCGACACACACACGCAGTTACATACATTCCCACGACACACACACACGCATACATACATCCCCCTTCCGACACACACACCATATACATACCCCCCATCCACACACACACGCAATTACATACACCCCCCACCCCCTCCCCGCCGACACACACAACGCAATTTTATACCCCTCCCCCCTGATACACACACACGCAAATACAAACATCCCCCCCCCCGACACACACACGCAATACAAACATCCCCCCCCGCCGACACACACACGCAATTACATACATCCCCCCTCCCCGACACACACACGCAATTACATACATCCCCCCCCCCCCCCCCGACACACACACGCAGTTACATTACATCCCCCCCCCCACCGACACACACACGCAATTACATACATCCCCCCCCCGACACACACACGCAATTACATACCATCCCCCCCCCACACACACACGCAATTACATACATCCCCCCCCCCCGACACACACACGCAATTACAAACACCACCACCCCGACACCACACACGCATTACAAACATCCCCCCCTACACACACACGCAATTACAAACATCCCCCCCCGACACACACATCGCAATTACATACATCCCCCCCACACGACACACCACATCGCAATTACATACATCTCCCCCGACACACACACCAATTACATACATCCCCCCGACACACACACGCAATTACATACATCCCCCCCCCCGACACACACACGCAATTACATACACCCCCCCCTCCCCCACACGCACACGAAATTACATCCATCCCCCCGACAACACACACGCAATTACATACATCCCCCCCGACACACACACGCAATTACATACACCCCCCCGACACACACACGCAATTACATACACCCCCCCCCCCCCAACACACACACGCAATTACATACACCCCCCCCCCCCCGACACACACACACGCAATACATACATACCCCCGACTAACACGCAATTACATCATCCATCCCCCCCGACACACACACGCATTACATACATACCCCCCGACTAACACGCAATTACATACCCCCCCCCCCCCTCCCGACACACACACGCAAGGACATACATTCCCCCCAGCCCCACACACACGCTATTACATACCAATTCGCACCCCACCCCCGACACACACACGCAAATACACACATCTCTCCCCCCAAAAAAAACACACTCACGCAATTACATACATCCCACCACCCCCCGAAACACACTCGCAATTACATACCCTCCCCCCCCCACACACACTCGCAATTACAAACATCCCCCCCCCACGACAACTTACACACATTTACATACACTCCTCCCCGACACAACACACCATTCCGTACATCCTCTCCCCCACCCCCACAATTACATACATCCCCCCCTACACACACACACAATTACCTACCCCCCCCCCCCCCCCCGACACACAAACGCAATACATACATCTCCAAACACACACACGAAATAACATACATCCCCCGCCGACCACAAACGCAATTAAATATATCCCCCCCCCTACACACACAAAAGACATACATCCCCTCCCCCCTTACACACACACGGAATTACATACATCCCCCTCCCGACGCACACGCAGATACATACATCACCCCCCCCCCCCCCCCGACACACACACCGAATTACATACATCACCCCCCCCCCCCCCCCCCCGACACACACACGCAATTACATACATCACCCCCCCTCCCCGACACGCAATTACATACATCCCCCTCCCCCCCCCCCCCCGACACTACACACGCAACGACATCATCCCCCCCCCCCCGACACACCTCATGCATTTACATAGTCCCCCTCCCCCCGACACACCCACGCAATACACACCCCCCCCCCCCCCCCGACACACACACGCAATTACATGCATCCCCCCCCACCCGACACACACATGCAATTACATACATCCCCCCCCCCCCCCGACACACACCATTACATCTTCACCCCCCCCCCCCACCCAGGACACACACATGCAATTACATACACCCCCCCCCCCCCCCCCACACAAACACGCATTTACATCTTCACCCCCCCCCCCCCCGACACACCACACAAATTACATATATCCCCCCCCCCCCGACACACACACACACGCAATTACATCCATCCCCCGCGACACACACACGCAATTACATACACCCCCCCCCCCACGACACACACACGCAATTACATACATCCCCCCCCCGAAAACACACTACGCAATTACATACATTTCCCCCACCCCACACACACGCTATTACATGCCAATTCCCCCCCCCCCCCCCCCCCCCGACACACACACGCAGTTACATACATCCCCCCCTCCGACACACACACGCAATTACATACATTCCCGCCCCCCACCCCCCCCCCCCCCCCCCCCGTCACGCACGCCTATTACATACATCCCCCCTCCCCGACACACACACGCAATTACATACATTCCCCCGATCCCCACCCCACACACACGCTAATACATACCAATTTCCCCCCCCCCCCCCCCCACATATACGCAATACATATATCCCCCCCTCCGACACAACCACACACGCAATTACATACATCCCCCCCGACGACACACACACACAATTACATACAACCCCCCCCCCCTCCCTACACACACACTGCAATTACATACATCCCACCCCCCGACACACATACGCATTACATACATCCCACCCCAACCCCAACCATCCCAATTACATACACCCCCCCCCCGACACACACACACTACACCACAGCCATTCCATACATCCCCCCCACACACACACACACGCAATTACATATTCCCGTCCCGACACCACACACAACCTACTATTATCATCACCCCCCCCCGTACACACACCCACGCAATACATATATCCCTCCCCACACACATCCACACCAATTACATACCATCCCCCCCCCGACCCACACAACACGCAATTACATATATCCCCCCCCCCCCCCCCAACACACACACAGCAATTACATACACCCCCCCTGAGCACCACACATCGCAATTACATACATCCCCCCCCCCCTCCCTGACGACAACACACACACAATTACATACATCCCCCTCCCCCCAAACACACACACACACAATTCATACCATCCCTCCCCCCCCCCCCCCCCCCGACACACACACACACACAATTACATACATCCCCCTCCTCCGCCCTCGATCACATCACCACCACGCAATTACATACACCCCCCCCCCGCCCCCCCTCGATATACCACACACAGTTACATACATCCCCCCCCCCCGACACACACACACAATTACATATTTCCCCCTTGCCCCCCCCCCCTCGACACACACACGCAATACATACATCACCTACCCCCCCCCCCCCCCCCCCCACACACCCACGCAATAACATATATCCACCCCCCCACCGACACAAAAACGCATTACATACATCCCCCCCCCCGACACACACACGCAATTACATACATCCCCCCCCGACACACACACGCAATACATCATCCACCCCCCCACCGACACAAAACGCAATTACATACACCTCCCCCCCTCCCCGACACACACACGCAATTACATACATCCCCCTCTCCCCCCGACACAAAACACGCAATTACATACATCCCCCTCCGCCGACACACACACGCAACTACATACATCCCCCCCCCGACACACACATCACGCAATTACATACATCCCCACCCTGACACACACACCCAATTACATACATCCCCCCCCCCGACATACACACCCAATTACATACACACACCCCCCCTCCTCCCCGACACACACACGCAATTACATACATATCCCTCCCCCCCCGAACCACACTTACACACGCAATACCATACATCCCCCCCCCCCCCCCCCGACACTCCACACGCAATTACATACATCCCCCCCCGCCCGACACACACACCCAATTACTACATCCCCCTCTCCCCCCGACACACACACGCAATTACATATATCCCCCTCCGCCGACACACACACGTAATTACATACATCCCCCCCGACACACACACGCAATTACAAACACCCCCCCCCCGACACACACACCCACGCAATTACATACACCCCCCACAACACACTCACACACACACATCCAACACGCTATACAACACCCCCCCCCCCCCTCCCCTGACACACTCACCCACACGCAATTACATATATCCCCCCCCCCACACCACACACGCAATACATCCCCATACCCCCCCCGACACACACACACCACGCATACATACATCCCCCCCCGACACACCACACCTCACGCAATTACATACACCCCCCCCCCCTGACACACACATCTCTTACATACATCCCCCCCTTACACGCCCCGCAATTACCATACCCTCCCCCCCCCCCCCCACACCCATACCATCTCCCCGCACACACACAAAAACCCTTACCTACAATCCCCCCCCGAACACACCAATTACATCCACCACACCCACAACCCCGACCACACACGCAATTACATACATCCCCCCCACACACACACGCAATTACATACATTCCCCCCCCCCCCACACACTACCAATACTACACCACACACACAACCCCCGACACACACACCAATGACATACATCCCCCCTCCGACACACTCACCACATTACATACATACCCCCCGACCACACCGCAATTACACCCATCGTCCCCCCCCCCCCCCCCCCGACACACACACACGCTATTACATACATCACCCCCCCGACCACACACACACCTTACAAACACCCCCCCCCCCGACACACACACCCAATTCCCACATCTCCCCCCCCCTCCCGACCACCCGCAATAACATACACCCCCCCCCCCCCCCCGACACACACACCGCAATTACATCCTCCATCCCCCCCCCCCAACACACACACGCAATTACATACACCCCACCCCCACCCCCCACCTCCCAACCCCTCCCCACACCGCATTTACATACATCCCCCCCCCCCCATCCCCCACACACACACGCAATTACTACATCCCCCCCCCCGAACACACACGCAATTACATCATCCCATCCCCCCCCCCCGACCACACACGCAATTACATACATCCCCCCGCAACACCCGCAATTACATACTCCCCCCCCGAAACACACACGCAATTACATACATCCCACCCCGAACACACACCTACCAATACATCCCCCCCGAACACACCACACGCAATACATACATCCCCCCCCCCCCCCGACACACACACGCAATACATACATCCCCCCCCCCCCTCCGACACACACACGCAATACATACATCGCCCCCGACACACACACACGCAATTACACTACATCCCCCCTCCCCCCCTCCGACACACCACACCAATTACAAACATCCCCCACCCACACACCATTACATACCACTCCCCCCAACACATCACACCATCCCCCCTCCCCCCCCCCCCCCCCCCACACACACCACACCGCAATTACTACATCACCCCCTCCACCCCCACACCCACGCAACTCATACATCCCCCCTCCCCTCCGACACACACCACGCAATTACTACATCCCCCCGACACCACACGCAATACAACACCCCCCCCGACACACACACCAATTACCATACACCCCCCCCCCGACACACACACACACCGCATTTACATCACATCCACCCCCCCCCCCTCCGACCACCACACGCCAACTACGCACATCCCCCTCCTCCAGCACCACACACACAGACACACACAAGCACACAACGGCAACATACCCAAGCACTCACTCAAACACGCACGCATACAAACACATACAAACACTCACACCACACTCACTAACGCATGCATTAACAACCACACATACACACCCACACACTACACACGCCATAAATACACCCCCTCACACCACACACACCACGCGCCGCCGCGCGGCGACCTTAACCAATCACATCCCTCAAACACGCCCACCACTCTCACACACATCCACACACACAACACCACAAACACACACACACACCCATAGATACATACCCCCCGACACACACCCTCATTACACACTCCCCTCCCCCCGCACACCAACACCACACACACAACACACACCACCTCCATAGATATCCCCCTCCTCCCCGACACACACACACCCCACACCCAATACATACATCCCCCTCCCCCCGCACACACACACACACAACACAACACAACCACACAGACCACACACACACACACACACCAACACACACACAGACACACACACGCACACACCCCCACCTACCACAAGACAACACAACCCACACACACACACCAACACACCACACACACTCACCACACACACACACACACACATGGGACATCCGTTCGTTTCGTATAATTGCGCTGTAGTCTGCTCGTGCTATGGTGATAGCAGCCTCACGCGGAGAGGGGCGGTGGGGGTGGGGTGTATGCACACGTGATTCGCACACACCCACACCACACCACACACACACAATCACACACACACACACACACCACACACAATTCTCACACATGCGCAAACCAAAAAGCACAGGTATCCACTCTGAAATATACACCACACGCATAATTTTCGCGTACAACGTGAAATCCCGATATAGTCATCTATCTATCTATCATCTATCCTATCTACCCTATCTTCTCATCTATCTATCTATCCTACTCATCATCTATCTCTCTGTCCCGAGTCTGCCGACCGTGGCACCCTCAAAGACCTCAACAACCAGTTCCCTCCATTCCCTCCTGTTCTGCCTTTCCAGGTTTTGTTGAGTTCTAGTCCTGTCCCCACTCGCTAGTTAATCCTCCCACTCTCCTTGTCGCCTCTTCTCTTCCCTCCTTGACATGCCTGCAAAACTCGTCTTTGCATCCTTTGATCTTTGACATGCCCATAACCATTTAATTTACGCTTTTCACGATCGTTAAAGGTTCTCGATACAATAGGAAGTAATTGTTGTCTAAACGTTTTATGTATTTTTAATTCTAAAACATTCTTTATTTTAATGGTGTGTGTTTTGTAGCGCGGCACGCACGCGCGCCAGTGTATGAGTATGTGTTCGTGGTATTATATGTGCATAATGTATTCAATTGTATATTTATCAATTTTTCTCCGTTACTGGTTTAACTATTGTAAAGGTGCAATAAGTAGTTCTCTGTATCATCATTAAAAATTGTTTTTAAAATGCTATGAAAACAAAGCAAATGCATGCTTATATCAATTACCATCTGAAATAAACATTGACTTGACTTCTCTCCCTAAATCATGATTTGAGTCGATATCAATATCGAACACACACTACGCATAAACACCATGGACATGGTTGGCGAGCGAGTACACACACACACACACATACACACACACATCACACACACAATCACAAAACCTCCAAAAACACACACCACACACAACCGCGCCGCGTCCCACACAAATTCGATCACCACTACACACACACAACACACAACAACACACACTCACTCACACACACCACACACACACACACAACACAACACACATACACAGAAACACACAGATATTTAAACAAACGGTAAAAGTAAAGTTAAAGGTTTTCTATAACCTACGGTAGCGGAGCGAGGCGTCAAAGACCTCACTTCTCTAGGGCCAGCATATTGAGGGCGGCGCCCATCTCCTCTCCCTCGATGCTTTACCTTTCCTGACCCTAAAGAGGGCAGGTACCCATTTACAGCTGGGTGAACTGGGGGAAACTGTACTGAAGCCAAGGCGCGCAAACGGTCACCCATCCAACTGGTAACCACGCTCGACGCTGCTTAACTTTGGCTGGGGGAAAGCGAGTGCTCCGACCACTGAGCTATCCCGTCCCCATAGCTTTAATTAAGCGCATGGAAAAGAACCCACGGCAGAAAGATACTTGGATGAATGTCAGCAGAACATCTTTTCGCAAGGAATCACACACACACACACAGGTTGACTTTGACTTTGACTTTGACAGAGGGGGGCTTAACATCAGTGCCGACTCCACTGCCCCCCTCAAAAGTCCTTCGGATGAGACTATAAACCGAGGTCCCGTGTGCCAACGCCGCAGAACATCATGCGCACACGTTAAATCCCATTCCGCTATTCGGAAGAGTAGGCAATTGTGTGCCGTTGGGAACGGATGACAGCATTTACAAAAACTGCAGCCACACGGGGACTGGATGCTTAAAAAAAAGGACACGAGTGCTTCTTCCATTATTCTGGAAATAAAAGAATAATGATAGTAAAAATAATAGCAATAACTATATTGACAATACCAACTGCTTCATTAACTATATTAACCTCCTCCTCCTCCTACTACTACTCCTACTACTCCTACTACTACTACGACGACGACGACGACTACTACTACTACTCATCTTCCTCCTCCTCTTCCTACTACTACTATTACTACTACTTCTCCTATTCCTCCTCCTCCTATTCCTTCTACTACTACTCCTCCTCTTATCCTTCTACTATTCTTATTCCTCCTACTACTCCTATTCCTCCTACTACTATTATTCCTCCTTCTCCTACTAATACTACTACTCTTACTCCTCCTCCTCCTACCTACTACTCCTATTCCTCCTACTACTCCTATTCCTCCTGCTACTCCTATTCCCTCCTGCTACTCCTATTCCTCCTACTACTCCTATTCCTACTACTACTCCTATTCCTCCTACTACTCCTATTCCTCCTACTACTCCTATTCCCCCTCCTACTACTACTACTACTCTTACTCCTCCTACTCCCCCATTCCTCCTCCTCTCCTACTACTACTCCTCCTATTCCTCCTACTACTACTCCTCCTATTCCTCCTCCTCCTCCTATTCATCCTACTCCCTCCTACTACTACACCTACTCCTCCTACTACTTCTCCTCTCCTCCTATACTCCTATTCCTCCTACTCCTCCTCTCTTACTACACCTACTCCTCCTACTACTACTCCTATTCCTCCTCTTCCTTCTCCCTCTATTCCTCCCCCCTCCTCCCCTCCTCCACCTCCCCCTCTCCACCACATCCTCCAACCCACCATCCTCCTCCCCCCGTCCTCCCCCTCCTGTCCTCCCTCTCACGTTCCTGGCGGCAGCCCTGGCTTGAGTGCGCATGGAACGAGGTACTCGAAGGAGGAGGTCATCATGAACAGACACCAGTCCCCCGATCCAGGAGAGGAATATGCCAGAGACGATGCCTCATAGTCAGAGCGCTCTTCATGCCTGATTTGTCCCTGCAAGTTGTGTGTGTGTGTGTGTATCACACCACATAAATCCGTAAATTTATTTATTATTTATTTAATTTATTTATATCCTTTAAGTCACTCAGATTTCTCTGGCGTGAAATTCGGCTAGTTCTCACACCCTGAGAGCGCTCGCCACAAGCAGCGCCACCCTTTTTTTTTTTTTTTTTTTATTTGGTCCTACAACTGCATTTGTTTTTCCTATCAGAGTGTCTTTTTTTTCTACAGAATTTTTGCCAAGACAACTCTATTGTTGCGTGGGTTCTTTTAACGAGTCGCTAAATAAGTTTTGTTGCAACACACGGGACCTCGGATATCGTCTCATCCGAAAGACCTAGCGCGCCGAGCACCAACCACTCAAGGTCTAGTGGATGGGGAAAAAATATTTCGGTTCCAAACGAGATATGAACCAACCGCGCCCAACTTCCGACCCGGGACTTTTAGCATTCTAGGACAGGCGCGCTAGCCTCTAGACCACCGATCCACCATATATACAATGGTTTATAATACAAAAAAAAGGTAAGGTAAATGAGTCCCCATAACTTATAAGTCGATAGGGGAGCGAGCGTCAGAGACCCCTCACTCTCTAATGGGCCCAGCTACTGAGGGCGGGACGCCCAGTCTCCTCTCCCTCGCAGCTTTTACCTGCCCAGACCCTAAAAGAGTGCAAGGTACCCATTTACAGCTGGGTGAACTGGGGGAACTGTACTGAAGCCAAGTGCGAGGCGACAAACGGTTTGTTCACCCGTCCAAGTGTTAACCACGCTCGACGCTGCTTAACTTGGCTAGGGGAAAGCGAAGTGCTCCGACCACAGAGCAAACCGTCCCCCAAGGTTATTATACGTACACATATATAGAGAGGGGGTGGAGGGTGGAGAGCGGTGAAAGAGAGAGGAGGAGGGAGGGAGAGAGAGGAATGCTCAGAGTCAAGCGAACTATATTTTGCCTGATGTGTCCTGGCCGTGGTGATTGTGAGTGTGTTGCGTGTGTTTGTGTGTGTGTGAGTGTGTGTGTTAGTGTGTGAGTTGTATGGAGTGTATGTGTGTGTGTGTGTAATCATACACACATATAAACATGGTTTATTAAACCACAAATAATATATGGGATGGGGTGGAGGGGCTGCGAAGAGAGGGAAGGAGGGAGGAGGTGGGTAGCAAGTCGTGAATGTAATAGTATGTATGATGTGTGGTGTGTGTGCACACGTGGTGCGTGTGTATGTGTGTTTGTGTGTGTGTTTGGTGAGTAAATAGAGGAGATAGCGCGAGAGAGAGAGAGAGAGAGAGAGAGAGAGAGAGAGAGAAAGAGGGTGGAGAGAGACAGAGACAGAGTACAGAGAGACACACAGACAGACAGACAGACAGACACACAAACACACAAAGACAACAGACGACAGAGACAGGAGAGAGGAGAAAAAGGGGAAGAGAGAGAGGAGAGAAGGGGAGAGAAGAGAGAGAGAGAGACAGAGAAAATGTTGGAGTGTCAAAAAACTGGAAGGGGGAAAAAAAAAAAATTCCACTCCCCCTCCCCCCCCCCAAAACCCCCGGGTCAGTTGAGGAAAGGGAAAAAAAATACACTTCCCCCCCAACTCTTTCCTTATCATTGCTTTTCTTATTATCCATCATATTTTGTCAGTATTATCATCATCAACATAGAATCGCTCATCGAATCAAATATCAGAATCCATCATCCAAACCATCATCGTGCTTTCCTCATCTCATCTCTTTCAAATCATCTTTGCTATCATTGCTACATAACATCACCACCCCTCATCCTCCCAGATCATCTTTACAAATCTACCCCTTTCATCATCCCAAAAGCCACACTCATCATCATCACAATCCCCACCCCACCCCCCCCACCCCCCCCACACCACCCCCCACCCCCCCACCCCCAACATCACAACCCTTCACTACCACCCCCCCTTTTACCACCCACCACCACCCCCCCACCCCCCCCTCCCAAATCACCACTCACCACTCACCAGCACTCCCTTGCTAGCAGGGGTATCCCCACATTTTCCCCCTTGTCTACCCCCATTTTGTTCATTTATCAGTTCCCCGATCTCTCCCAGCCCCAGAACTGGATGTTTGTTTGCCCTTATATCAGCCACCACAGATGTATTTTGTATGTTGTATTAGGTATGTATTTATGAAAGTAGTATGTATGTATGTTTGTAGTATGTATGAAGTATGTTTGTATGTTGTTAGTCCGCGTGTTCGAAAAGACCTCCAAAAAACAGCAAGGGCAGCTGCTGTTTCGAAAATTGGGCAAAAAAATTTTTTATTATAGTGGAGACCCTTTGCCACAGTACATCCCCACTCTCTCGGGCCAAGGGGGCAAAAAGGCATCGCTTTTGGAGATTTCTCCAAAGGCCCAAAAACCCCCGGGCCAGCCAAAAAAAGGACTGTGCGAGCCAAGCCTCCTAGCAGGAGTCTAGTCGATCGCAAAGATAAACTGTAAAGTGGAATTCCATGAGTGGGAAGCATGGTCTACAGCCCCCATTTTGTGTTGTTTTCCCCCCGCAAGGGTTTAAAAGAAATGTGATAAACCCCCGGGGCGACGGAAAATACAGATACACAATACAGCATTGGACAGAATAATAATTTTAAAAAAAATGGTCTTAGTGACCCTCTGTCACGAAATGAGTCGCTTTGCACCTGACCCACTTTTTGTTGTCGTTGTTGCCAGTATGGCATTTTTTAAAGGCTGGTTTGAGGTGTAAGATTTTTGGAGATTTTAGAGATTTTAATGATAATAACAACAATAATAATAATAATAATAATGATAATAATAATAATAATAACAATAATAATGTATGGAACTTATATAGCGCTTTTAATTGATGATAAAACTTGAAGGTTGATTTTTCACCTTCTACTGAAGTAGACGAGGCGAAACTTTTTTTTTTTTTTTTTTTTTTTGGGGGGGGGGGGGGGGGTAAGATCTGTTTTGAAATACCCAAGCCCTCATCCTTACCATATATTACGAAGCAAAGTTTGTCATTTTTTGTTGTTTGTTTTATCACTTTCTTGGAGTCTAGCATTTTAATTTGTAATGACTTTTCATGGAATTGTAGATTTTCAAAAATTGTGGGTACCGAAGAGTCTGAAGTACACAAGGCGTAATTTTGTTCGGGGGGGGGGGGGGGGGGGGGGGGCGTTGGTTTAACATCTGTTTTGAAACACCCAAGCCCTCATCCTCACTACCTATTACAAGGTAAAGTTGTTGTATCACTTTCTTGGGGTCTAGCATTTTAATTTGTAATAACTTTTCATAGAATTGTAGATGTTTAAATTTTTTTGTAGTACCGACTAGTCTTTTTATTGGAAATTCATAACATGTTCGTGACTAGAAAAAAAACAACCCTGATCTCCGACGCAGGTCGATTCATTTTGTGGTGAATGGTCATAGATTAGTGTATGGGCGTCACACTAGACAAGAATAGCATATTGGTCAAAATGTGCCTGTGTGTATGTACGTCACAATAGACAAAAAAAACCAACTCTGGAAAACATGTGTCTGTGTGTCACACACACACACATACGCACGCACGCACACACACGCACACAGACAAACTCTCTCTCTCTCTCTCTCTCTCTCTCTCTCTCTCTCTCTCTCACACACACACACACACACACACACACACACACACACACACACAACACTGCACGGATAGCTTTGTGGTTAGAACATTGCGCTGGCAATCTGACGACCCGGGTTCGAATCCCGTTCAAGGGGATATTTTCCCCTGGAGTTAGCATCAGTGCAGACTCCATTCTCCCCAAAAGTCCTTCAGATGAGACTATAAACCGAGGCCCCGTGTGCGAACGCACGAAGAACATCTTACGCACACGTTAAATCCTGGTCCTTTCTTTTTTTGAAAGAGTAGGTTATTGTGTGCCGGTGGGAACGGATGACAAGATTTACAAAACCGCACACACACACAGGGACTGGGTAGTAAAAAAACCGCGCACGAGTGCTTATTCCATTATCCTCGATACGAAAGAATAAATCGATAAATAAATAAAAACAGTGGCATACGCAAGATCTCACCATTTAATGCACCCTGTTTATTTATTTATTCTTTTATATCGAGGATAATGGAATAAGCACTCATGCGCTTTATTTACATCCAGTCCCCGAGTTTTTGCGGTTTTGTAAATTCTGTCATCTGTTTCCACCGGCACACAATGGCCTACTCTTCCGAAAAGCGGAACAGGATTTAACGTGTGCGCAAGATGTTCTGCATGCGTTCGAACACGGGGCCTCGGTTTATAGTCTCATCCGAAGGAGCTCAAGCCGAGGAACGAAATAAAGAAATCGAATTAAAAAAAAAGTAAAGGTAAAGGTGTCCCATAACCTATAAGGTCGTAGAGGAGCGAGGCGTCAGAGACCTCACTTCTCTAGGGGCCAGCATATTGAGGGCGGCGCCCATCTCCTCTCCCTCGCTGCTTTACCTTTCCTAACCCTAAAGAGGGCAGGTACCCATTTACAGCTGGGTGAACTGGGGGAACTGTACTGAAGCCAAGGCGCGCAAACGGTCACCCATCCAACTGGTAACCACCTCGACGATGCTTAACTTGGCTGGGGGAAAGCGAGTGCTCCGACCACTGAGCTATCCCGTCCCCATGAAATCGAATACAAAACATAATATTTTGCACGCAGTTAACACTCAAAGGGCATCCGTACACTGTCTCATCGGAAAAAAACTTACCGAGTGGAATCAGAACCCATACTAACTCCAGGGAGCAAAACAAATAGAATCCACTTTTACAGATATTATATTTATCAGGACAGACTCGAACCTTCGGTCTCAGAAATTATCGCGTTGTGAACACACACCCTAACCACCGAGCCATTTCAGCCGCCCCCTCCCCTCTCTCTCTCCCGTCCCTCTCAGCTAAGCTTTTAAGCGCGCGCGCGCGCACACACACACACACACACACACACACACACCACACACACACACTCACTCACTACACACACACAACACAACACGACTCAGCACAGCACAACACAGCACAAACACAACACAACGCAATCACCACAACACAACACACACCACACACACACACCACACAACACAACACAACACAACACACACACCACAACACACAAACACACACACACACAACACACACACACACGAACACACACACACAAAAACACACGCACACACACACACACACACACACAAACACACACACACACTGCACGGATAGCTGGACAGGATAGCCTAGTGGTTAGAATTTGCGCTGGCAATCTGACGACTCAGGTTCGAATCCCGTTCAAGGGGATATTTTCCCCTGGAATTAACATCAGTGCAGACTCCATTCTCCCCAAAAGTCCTTCAGATGAGACTATAAACCGAGGCCCCGTGTGCGAACGCACGAAGAACATCTTACGCACACGTTAAATCCTGGTCCTTTCTTTTTTTGAAAGAGTAGGTTATTGTGTGCCGGTGGGAACGGATGACAAGATTTACAAAACCGCACACACACACAGGGACTGGGTAGTAAAAAAACCGCGCACGAGTGCTTATTCCATTATCCTCGATACGAAAGAATAAATCGATAAATAAATAAAAACAGTGGCATACGCAAGATCTCACCATTTAATGCACCCTGTTTATTTATTTATTCTTTTATATCGAGGATAATGGAATAAGCACTCATGCGCTTTTTTTACATCCAGTCCCCGAGTTTATGCGGTTTTGTAAATTTTGTCATCTGTTTCCACCGGCACACAATGGCCTACTCTTCCGAAAAGCGGAACAGAATTTAACGTGTGCGCAAGATGTTCTGCATGCGTTCGAACACGGGGCCTCGGTTTATAGTCTCATCCGAAGGAGCTCAAGCCGAGGAACGAAATAAACAAATCGAATACAAAACATAATATTTTGCACGCAGTTAACACTCAAAAGGCATCCGTATACCGTCTCATCGGAAAAAAAATTTCCGAGTGGAATCAGAACCCATACTAACTCCAGGGAGCAAAACGAATAAAATCCCCTTTTTTCAGGTATATTTATCAGGACACTGCACTGGTGGCCTCGCTGTACAGCTGTTTGATGACTCTGATCAGGTTTGCATTGATGCTGTACAAATTCATGGTTGCCCACAAAGCTGCATGCCACACCCTGTCAAATGCCTTCTTAAAATCGATAAATACGTGGTAAAGGTCTTGTTGATGTTGAAGGTACCGCTCACATAGTATTCTGAGGTTGAATATCTGTTCTGTTGTGCTGCGCCCTGCTCTGAAACCTGCTTGTTCCTCAGCAATGATGGTCTCTGCTTGTGGCTTCAGTCTATTCAATATTATCTGCAGCATGACCTTGCTTGGGTGACATATGAGGCTGATTGTGCGGTAATTATGGCATTGTTGTAGTGCAGTGTACTACAACAACAACATTGGAGAATGGTTTCGAACAACAGTTGGAGTAAGGCAGGGCTGTCTACTCTCACCCACTCTTTTCAACATCTTCCTTGAGAGAATCATGGCTGATGCACTGGAACATCATGAAGGATCAGTCAGCATTGGTGGCAGAACGATCACAAACCTCCGCTTCGCAGATGACATTGATGGAATAGCAGGATCAGAAAAAGAGCTTGCCAGCCTAACAGAACACTTGAATAAGGCCTCCAAAACATACGGCATGGAAATCAGTGCAGAGAAGACCAAACTGATGACTAATAACACCAACGGCATTAGCACTGATATCAGGGTTAATGACCAGAAGCTGGAAACAGTTCAAAGCTTCAAGTACCTGGGAGCCATTGTATCAGACCAGGGATCCAAGCCAGAAGTAGTATGCAGGATGCAGACAATAACAGCTTTGTCAAAACTAAACACCATCTGGAGAGATAAGAATATCTCACTTATCTCCAAGATCAGACTAATGCGCTCCCTGTCATATCCATATTTCTGTATGCCTGTGAATCATGGACCCTGACTGCAGATTTGGAGAGAAGAGTACAGGCGGTGGAGATGAGATGCTTTCGGAGACTCCTTGGCATCTCCTACAAAGACCACATAAGCAACGAAAGCGTGCATAACAGAATCCAGCAAACCATTGGACCTATGAGAGCCTTCTAACGATCGTTGAAAAAGCGTAAATTTAAATGGTATGGGCATGTCACAAGATCCCAAGGATATTACAAAGACAGTTTTGCAAGGCACTGTCCAAGGAGGAAGAAGAAGAGGCAGACCAAGGAAGAGCTGGGAGGATAACATCAGCGAATGGACAGGCCTAGAACTCAACAAAACCCTGAGAAAGGCAGAACAGAGAGAGAAATGGAGGGAACTGGTTGTTGAGTCTTTGAGGGTGCCCCCACGGTCGTCAGACTACGGGATAGATAGATAGATAGAGATTTATCAGGACAGACTCGAACCTTCGGCCTCAGAAATCATCGCGTCATGAGCACACACTCTAACCACTGAGCCATTTCAGCCCCCTTCCCCTTCTCTCTCCCTTTCCGATCACCTAAGCTTTAAAACACACAACACAACACAACACAACAACACACAACACACACACAACACAACACAACCACACACACACACACACACACACACACATACACATACACACACACAACACAACACAACACACACCACACCACACCACACCACACACACTCACACACACACACACACACTCACACACACACACACACACACACACCACACACCACACACACACACACACACACCACACACACACACACACACACACAACACAACACAAACACACACACATACACACAACACAACACACACACACGCACACACACACACAGCACACACACACACACACACCACACACACACAACACACACGCACACACACACACACCACACCACACACATACAAAAACTCACACACACCACACAACACAACACACACACACAACACACCACACACACGCACACACACACACACACACAACACAACACACACAACACAACACACACTACACACCACACCACACCACACCACACCACACCACACCACACCACACCACACAACACAAACACACACAACACAACACAACACACACACACACACACACACAAGATCTCTAATAATGTCTGCAGTGGATTTGGCAAGCTTGTGTAGAATAGACAAATAATCAATACTAACGAATACCACCCTCTCCCTCTACGCCACCTAAATCTACCTGTCTGTATTTGCTATTTTCGGCTAGTCCTTAGATAGAAAACAAGGCTGGCGGAGGTGTGTGTGTGTGTGTGTGGGGGGGGGGGGGGGGTTAGGGGGGAAGGGGAGGGGGGGAGTGGGGGGGGGGGGGGGGAAGTGGGAGAATAACCATCAGAAGTCAAGATAACCTGTAGTACATGTTGTTTACATCAGGTGGACCAAAAAAACCACGAACAGTCTTAGGTTCAATTCCACCCCAACACACACACACTCTCTCTCTGTCTCTGTCTCTCTCTCTCTCTGTCTCTCTGTCCTTCTCTCTCTGTCTTTCTCTCTCTCTCTTATATATCCCTAAAGGCGGGGACTGGATGGAAAAAAGCACATGGTTGCTTATTCATTATCCTCGAAATAAAAGAATTTGTCATTGACATTGTCATACGACTTGGTTACCGCCTAAAGAACCATGTTCAAAGATACACAGTTATTTTATTTATAATTATTATTATTATTATTATTATGATTATTATTATTATTATTATTATTATTGTTATCATCATCATCATCATCATCATCATCATCATCATCATCATCATCATTATTATTATTATTTTCGTAATGGGGATCATGGCTCTAATTTAATGTCAGTGTAAAGGTAAGCAAATTTATTCATTTACCTTTCCTTTTGAAGAGCAAGACAAGATGTATGCACTTATTTTAAGTGTCTTCATACGTTCGGATCTCGTTCAAGAGGATTTTTTTTATCGTCTGCAGTAAGTTTGTTGCGTTTGTTCTAGTGTTTTTAAATTTATATTTATACTTTATTGTTTTATATCGAGGATAATGGAATAAGCACTTATGTGCTTTCTTACATCCAGTCCCCGTGTGTATGCTGTTTTGTAAATTCTGTCATCTGTTCCCACCGGCACACAATGGCCTGCTCTTACGAAAAGCAGAACATGATTTAACGTGTGCGCAAGATGTTCTGTAAGCGTTCGCACACGGGGCCTTGGTTTATAGTCTCATCTGAAGGACTTTTGGGGAGAGTAGAGTCTGCACTGATGCTAACTCCAGGGGAAAATATCCCCTTGAACGGAATGGAACCCGGGTCGTCAGATTGCGAGCGCAATGTTCTGACTACTAGGCTATCCCGTCCCCAGTAGTTTTAATGAAGATACTTAGGACACGTATATACGGGGGCGGGATAGCCTAGTGGCTAGAACACTGCGCTCGCAATCTGACGATCCGGGTTTGAATCCCGTTCAAGAAGACTTTTTCCCCTGGAGTTAACATCAGTGCAGACTCCACTCTCCCCAAAAGTCCTTCGGATGAGACTATAAACCGAAGCCCCGTGTGCGAACGCACGCAGAACATCTTACGCACACGTTAAAACCCGTTCCGCTTTTTGGAAGAAGAGGCTATTGTGTGCCTGTGGGAACTGATGTCAAAATTAACAAAAACCGCATACACACGGGGACTGAATGTAAAAAAAAAGCACCGAATGCTTATTCCATGATCCTCGATATTAAAGAATAAATAAAGAAACAATTAATTAAATGTATTTCTTCAATTTTTTTTTCTTTTTTGCTCTTCAAAAATCATTGCAACATGTTTGTATAAAAAAGTGATATTCGTGATTACTACAAAATCTCAATGTAAGCTTGTTGAACACTGCATAGAAACTGAATAATCTTGCAAGGATGGCGATGTTCATAGAGAGAGAAATACATTGCAACATTTTTATATGAAACAGTGACATTCGTGAGTAGTACAAAATCTCAATGTAAGCATGTTGAATAGTTACTGCATAGAAACTGAATAATCTTGTAAGAATGACGATATACATAGAGAGAGAGATGGAGAGTGAGAGAGAGAGAGTGAGAGAGAGATCAGAGAGATGGATGAGAGAGAATGGAGATGGAAGTGAGAGATGAGAGAGAGAGAGAGAGAGAGGAGAGAGAGAGAGAGAGAGGAGAGAAGAGATGAGAGAAAGTGAGAGAGAGAGAAAGTGTGGGAGAGAGAGAGAGAGAGAGAGAGAGAGAGAGAGTGAGAGAGAGAGAAGAGGAGAGAGAGAGAGGGAGAGAGAGAGGAGAGAGAGAGAGAGAGAAGAGGAGGGAGAGAGGAGGAGAGAGAGAGAGAAGAGAGAGAGAGAGGAAGAGAGAGAGAGGGAGGGAAAGTGTGGGAGAGAGAGAGAGAGAGAGAGAGAGAGAGAGAGATGAGAGAGAGAGGAGAGGAGAGAGAGAGAGAGAGTGAAAGTGTGTGTGTGAGAGAGAGAGAGAGAGAGAGAGAGAGAGATGAGACGAGAGAGAGAGAGAGAGAGAGATGAGAGAGAGAGAGAGAGAGAGAGAGCTAGAAATGCATTGCAAGGAAAATAATGCAAGGAACTAACTAAAAATCATTTTTTTAAAAAAATATGGAAAAGAAGGGAGATAACCTGAGCGGGTGATTCATCCAGGTGGCGATGCCATAGCCCTTGTTGTCAAGGTTGTCTCCCACTCGCATGACGTCACAGGGCTTCTGCTGCGAGTGGTAGTTGTTCATGGCCGATTCCAGTAAAAAGGCGAACTTGCCTTTGGAATTCCGCACCTGCCCCACAGTAAAAAGACGAAATGCCAAGCTGCAGTGCAGTGTAGCGTACAGGATATTCTTTTAACATATATTTTTCTATTTCTTTTATTTCCGAGGATAATACTATAAGCATTCACGAGGGTTTTTTTTTATCTAGTCCCCGTGTGTATGCAGTTTTGTCAATTTTTGTCATCCGTTCCCACCGGCACACACATGGCCTACTCTACCGAAAAGCGGAACGAGTTTTAAACGTGTGCGCAGAGATGTTCTGCGTGCGTTCGCACACGGGGGCCTCGGTTTATAGTTTCATCCGAAGGACTTTTGGGGAAGAGTGGAGTCTGCACTGATGTTAACTCCAGGGGACAATATCCCTCTTGAACGGGAATGGAACCCGGGTCGTCAGATTGCGAGTGCAACGTTCTAACCACTAGGCTATCCTGTCCCCCAAGACTGGTGGATGATGCTTATTCATTTTGTGTGTCTTCTTTCCTTAATATTGTTTAGCACCTAGAAACTTAAAGCTTTTATTGATGGGATTTCTTTTTGTTCTGTGCTGGAAAGTAGCAATTGGTCAGCGAGGGAGAGGAGATGGGCGCCGCCTTCAATATAGCTGGTCCCCTGGAGAAGTTGAGGTCTCTGATGCCTCGCTCCCCTACGACCACATAGGTTATGGGACACCTTTACCTTTTTACAAGTTGTTATACTAAGTGCTTGTTGTGGATGAAGAAGTAAATCGGTGGTCTAGAGGTAACGCGCCTGTCTAGAAAGCGAAAAGTCCCGGTCGGAAGTGTGCGGTGGTTCGAATCCCGTTTGGACCCGAAACATTTCCCCCCATCCATTTGACCATGAGTGGTGGTCTGGGCGCTAGTCTTTCAGGTGAGAGGATAAACCGAGGTCCCGTGTGTTACACAACAATTATTTAGCGCACGTAATAGAACCCACGGCAACGAGAGAGTTGCCCCTGGCAAATGTCTGTAGAAAAAAAGCCACTCTGATAGGGAAACAAAGCAGTTTATGTTTGGAAAACTGTTTTACGTGTGCAAAACGAAGAAGTTTTGTTGAGTCTTCATCTATCTTGCGTTTGTGTGTGTTGTGTGTGTGTTTGT
>CM054144.1:66684813-66733350 GCA_028751875.1 Rapana venosa | reverse complement strand
GAGACGACGACGAGACGACCCATGAAGGGAAAAGAAGAAAAAGAAGAAGAAAGAAGGGCGACGACGACGGGCGGCCCACGGGCGAAGAAGAAAAAAGAAGAAGGAGGAGGGGGGGGGAGGAGGTGGGGGGGGGGGAGGAGGGGGGAGGGGAGGAAGGGGGGGGGGAGGGGGGGTGGGGGGAGGGGAGGAGGAAGGAAAGGGTTAGGAGCAAAACCCCATTTTCAATTTGGGAAAACATTGTGAAAAGTGAATTGATTTAAATTTTGAATTCTTTTTATTGATTTTTTTTTTTTCATTCTACTTTACTGTTTTCCGCTCTGTTTTAAAATTTTTTTATTTTAAAAAAATTTTGCATCGGCTTAAATTTTACCTTCTTTTGGAATTTTTTTGAAACATAAAATGGGGCTTTTTGCCCCAGGCCAAAATTTAGGAGGGGAGGAAGAAAGGGAGAGGGGGAGAGAGAGACTTTGGGGGGAGAGGGAGAAAGTGATGAGGGGGGGAGAGGGGGGAGAAGGGGGAGAGGAGAAGAAGAATGGGGCAGGGCAGACAGACGGAAGACAGACAGGAAGGGCGGGGGGGGGGTTTCAGACTTCTTTCTTTGTGTTTTTGCAAGCAAGCACTCCCCTATTGTAAAAAACCAAAAACCCCGCGTACGAACTCGCATGCTTTTAAAAACGCAAAGTCACTCCCCCGCACCACCAAATCGCACGCCGCGATACCACGCACTTGCCGTCAATACCCCCACACACCCTTTTTCCACTCACAAATTTCAACAAGCCCCCCCCCCCCCCCCCCCCCCCCACACACAAACTTAAAACTTACACCCCCCCCCCCCCAAAGACACACACACAACAGCCCCCCTTCTCTCCCCACAAACACTAAGACAAGCAACATTCAAATTCAAATCCACAAATCCTGAACCACTCAAGAATTGACCCCCCCCCCCCCCCCACCCGCCCCCCCCCCCCCCCAAAAAAAAAAATCACAACAAAACCAACAACAACACAAAAACAACAAACAACAACAAAAACCAACCCCAAAACGCCCAGTTTCTTTCTTCTTCAATCTTCTAAACCTTCCCAATCCCTTACGCATGTTTCTCTCTCTCTCTCTTCCTCTCTCTCTCTCTCTCTCACTCTCTCTCTCTCTCTCTCTCTCTCTCTCTCTCTCTCTCTTTCTTCTCTCCTCTCCTCTCCTCTCCTCTCCTCTAAAAAAAACTACCTGAAATCTGAACTAGTCCGAAAACACGTATGGAGGTGATGGCTGGTAATTGATTTGAAGTGCCTGCATCAACAAAACCTGAATAAATCTAGAGCACTTCATCCTTCATCAGCGATGGACATCTGTCTGTCTGTCCTCTGTCTGTCTGTCTGTCTGTCTGTCTGTCTGTCTGTCTGTCTGTCTCTCTCTCTCTCTCTTCCCCCCTTTTCTCTCTCTCAACTGGAAATGCGAAAAGGAAAAAAAACACGTTTTCTACTATGTTTTCTATCTACCCTCTTCCCCAAACATGTTTTATATAGTGGCCTAAGGCCGAAGTACAATATAGCTTTTCAGTGTTTCAGTGTTTTGTCCCTCCTCCCTCCCTCCCCTCTCTCTCTCTCTCTCTCTCTCTCTCTCTCTCACTCTCTCTCTCTCTCTCTCTCTCTCTCTCTCTCTCTCTCTCTCTCTCTCTCTCTCTCTATCTATCTATCTATCTATCTATCTATCTGGGGGACGGGATAGCCTGGTGGTTATCGCGATGCGCTCGTGATCTGCTGACCCGAGTTCGGCTTCCGTTCAAGAGGATTTTTCCTCTGGAGTTAACATCAGTGCCGACTCAACTCCCCACCACACCCCAAAAGATGAGACCATAAACCGAGGTCCCGTATGGAAACGCACGCAGAACATCTTGCACACACGTTAAAACCACGTTCCGCTTTTCGGAAGAGTAGGCCATTGTGTGCCGGTGGAGACGGATGACAAAATTGACAAAACTGCATACACACGGGGATTGGAAGAAAAAAAGAACATGAGCGCTTATTCCATTATCTTCGAAATAAAAGAATGCATAAATCAATATATAATCTCTCACCCTTACCCCTCTCCCTCCCCCCCCCCCCCCCTCTCTCTCTCTCTCTCTCTTTGGCTTTCAGTTTTCAGCTTTTACGTGGATATGTTGCAACGCACGGGATGCACCACAAACACTAGCTATGTACCGTACTCGGGTTATAGTCTGGGCTGATTGTCTCTGCAAGGAAATGGAATACAAGCCACCGGTAGCCCTGCCCGGTCATTTAGAGCAATACAAACTAAACCAATCTCCGCCCCTTCCTAAAATTGAGACACACAGAGCCACACAAACATAGACACACACACATAGACACAGACAGACACATATACTCACACAAGCACACAGACACAGACACACCCACACACATAGACACAGACACACACAGACTCACACAAGCACACAGACACGTACACACACGCGCACGCACGCACACAAGTGCTCATTCAATTATCCTCGATATAAAAGAATTTCTAAAAAGCTCATTCAATTATCCTCGATATAAATGAATTTCTAAAAAATAATTTTAAAAACGCATGTACGCATGCATGCACGCACACACACACACGGCTAATAATAATGATGATAATACTACTACTAATAAATGGAATTTATAAAGCGCTATATCTTGCAGTGACGAATCAAAGCGCTTGCACTCAACTCATTCTTGCACAGTCATACAACCAGTAATAATTAATAGTTCCATCAAGTCCAAATGTGCACGCACGCACGTACGCAGAACGCACACGCACACACACACACACACACACACACACAGGTCACACACCCTGGCAGGGCGATAGAATCTTGGCTGTTGAAGGTAGGGAAAAGCTATGAGATGAAGCAGGAGAGGAAAATCTTAGGTTTGAAATAAATATGCCTACACACAGACGAACAGACGAACACAAACACCCACACACACATACACACACACACACAACACACACACACACACACACGCACACACAAACACACACAGATCAGTTACAGTCTGATAATTATGGGATGCTCGATTCATAATGCCGACGCTCTGATCATACACAACTATACAAATAAAAAAAGCACCCGCAGCTGATCATCTCATTCAAAAGACTAGCACACAGACCACCACTCACGGTCTATCTATCTATCTATCTGTCCCGTAGTCTGACGACCGTGGGGGCACCCTCAAAGACTCAGCAACCAGTTCCCTCCATTCCTCTCTCTGTTCTGCCTTTCTCAGGGTTTTGTTGAGTTCTAGGCCTATCCATTCGCTGATGTTATCCTCCCAGCTCTTCCTTGGTCTGCCTCTTCTTCTTCCTCCTTGGACAGTGCCTTGCAAAACTGTCTTTGTAATTCCTTGGGATCTTGTGACATGCCCATACCACTTAAGTTTACGCTTTTTCACGATCGTTAGAAGGTTTCATAGGGTCCAATGGTTTGCTGGATTCTGTTATGCACGCTTTCGTTGCTTATGTGGGCTTTGTAGGAGATGCCAAGGAGTCTCCGAAAGCATCTCATCTCCACTGCCTGTACTCTTCTCTCCAAATCTGCAGTCAGGGTCCATGATTCACAGGCATACAGAATATGGATATGACAAGGGAGCGCATTAGTCTGATCTTGGAGATAAGTGAGATATTCTTATCTCTCCAGATGGTGTTTAGTTTTGACAAAGCTGTTATTGGGATGTGCAGTCCTGCATACTACTTCTGGCTTGGATCCCTGGTCGGATACAATGGGCTCCAGGTACTTGAAGCTTTGAACTGTTTCCAGCTTCTGGTCATTAACCCTGATATCAGTGCTAATGCCGTTGGTGTTATTAGTCATCAGTTTGGTCTTCTCTGCACTGATTTCCATGCCGTATGTTTTGGAGGCCTTATCCAAGTGTTCTGTTAGGCTGGCAAGCTCTTTTTCTGATCCTGCTATTCCATCAATGTCATCTGCGAAGCGGAGGTTTGTGATCGTTCTGCCACCAATGCTGATAGATCCTACATGATGTTCCAGTGCATCAGCCATGATTCTCTCAAGGAAGATGTTGAAAAGAGTGGGTGAGAGTAGACAGCCCTGCCTTACTCCAACTGTTGTTCGAAACCATTCTCCAATGTTGTTGTTGTAGTACACTGCACTGGTGGCCTCGCTGTACAGCTGTTTGATGACTCTGATCAGGTTTGCATTGATGCTGTACAAATTCATGGTTGCCCACAAAGCTGCATGCCACACCCTGTCAAATGCCTTCTTAAAATCGATAAATACGTGGTAAAGGTCTTGTTGATGTTGAAGGTACCGCTCACATAGTATTCTGAGGTTGAATATCTGTTCTGTTGTGCTGCGCCCTGCTCTGAAACCTGCTTGTTCCTCAGCAATGATGGTCTCTGCTTGTGGCTTCAGTCTATTCAATATTATCTGCAGCATGACCTTGCTTGGGTGACATATGAGGCTGATTGTGCGGTAATTATGGCATTGTTGTAGATTTCCTTTCTTGGGGAGGGTGATGATGAGTGACTGCGTCCATGGTGTTGGCCATTTTCCTGTCTGCCAGATCTTGTTGCAGATTCTTAGTAGGGCGCTGATCATGGCTTCCCCTCCAGCTTGGACCAACTCAGCTGGAATGTTGTCAGCCCCTGCTGACTTCCCCTTTTTCAGCGATCTGACTGCTGTTTCCACTTCTTCTCGGAGGATAGGGTGACTGTCTGTGTCTTTGCTTTCGGGTACATTAAGGACTTCTGGATCTCCTGCGGTTCTATTGTTATACAGGTCGGAGCAGTATTCTGTCCATCTGTTCAGAATACAGAATACTGCTCACGGTCTAGAGGAGGATAAAGGGGAAAAAGTTTCGGGTACAAACAGGGATCCAACTACCACCCACTTCGAACCCTAAGTTTTCGCTTTTTTGGCAGGTGCGTTACCTCTAGACCACCGACCCACTAATACATTGGTATACTTATGATTATCCACGAAGATGGGTGTTCCTGTTTGCGTAACCCACCGACCGCTGACATAAACATCGGGATCTTTAACGTGCATATGCGATCTTCTTCTCTCGTATAAACGGAATTAAAGCACTGGCAGGTCCGCGCTCTATGTTGACTTACCCCTATCCCTCAAATCGCCAGCCTATCCCTCAAATCGCCGCCTATCCCTCAAATCGCCGCCTATCCCTCAAATCGCCAGCCTATCCCTCAAATCGCCAGCCTATCCCTCCTATCCCTTAAATCGCCAGCCTATCCCTCAAATCGCCAGCCTATCCCTCAAATCGCCGCCTATCCCTCAAATCGCCGCCTATCCCTCAAATCGCCAGCCTATCCCTCAAATCGCCAGCCTATCCCTCCTATCCCTTAAATCGCCAGTCTATCCCTCCTATCCCTCAAATCGCCATCCTATCCCTCAAATCGCCATCCTATCCCTCAAATCGCCATCCTATCCCTCAAATCGCCAGCCTATCCCTCAAATTGCCAGCCTATTCCTCAAATCGCCACACACCCAGCATGCCGAGATTCGAACCCACAATTTCGTGGAGCTGACGGCCGGGATGCAATCCAAAAACGCTCTATCCGCAAACACTAATGTTCAAACCTAAAAGTTAGGTCTCCTCGACTGCTTTTGCTGCTGATTCAAAAGACGATAATATCCGACTGTTCCCCGCGCCTTGTTGGAAAGGTGTTCTGTTAAGTATTTTATTTTTGTTCCTTAGCTACAGCTTCGAGGTTCACCAATGGTGAGATCTTGCGTATGCGACCTTTTTGTGTTTTTTGCTCACCATGTAGGTAGCTGCATTCCGACTTCGGGGATGTATGCTGGGTACGTTCGTGTTTCCGTAACCCACGGAGAGCGCTGACATGAATTACAGGGATCTTTAACGTGCATAATTATCATTTTTATCTTCTACATGTGTGTGTGTGTGTGTGTGTGTGTGTGCGTGTGTGTGTTGTCTGTGTGTGTGTGTGTGTGTGTGTGTGTGTGTGCGTGTGTGTGTCTGTGTGTGTGTGCGTGTGTGTGAAATAGTGTGTGTGTGTGTGCGTGTGTGTGTAGTGTGTGTGTGTGTGTGTGCGCGCGCGCGTGTGTGTATACATTTGAATTTGTATAAACTATTTATTGTAACTTGTTGCATGTGTTAGAGTAGGATGAATGCAAGCGCCTTGATTTAGTTTTGCAAGATTTAGCGCTATATAAATTCCATTTATAATAATAATAATAATAATAATAATAATTATATTATTATTATTGTTGTCGTTATTATTATTAATATTATTATTATTATAATTATGTGTATATTTATTATGCATAAATGGAACTAAGGTACTGCCTGGCAGGTCTGCACTTAAAGTTGACTTGGGAGACCGTAAACATCTCCATCGCTAATTCAGCAGACGCTGGTTCCGAGATCCGAACGCAGGACTTAATGAACCAATGGGGTTGAAGTTAAAAACGGTCTCAACTGCTCGGCTAAGGCGTCGGTCTCTTAAAGGTTAAATTCCCTTTTCCCTCAACTGACTGTTCTATCTGACAAAACCCAGACATCACATAAAAGAACCAGTTTTTTGTGTTGGTTTCGGTCACACGATACTAGTATTAAAAGGTAGACGTGTCCCATAACCTATGTGATCATAGGGGAGTCAGGCATCAGAGACCTCAACTTCTCCAGGGGCAGCATATTGAGGGCGGCACCCATCTCCTCTCCCTCGCTGCTTTACCTTCCCTGACCCTAAAGAGGGCAGGTACCCATTTACAGCTGGGTGAACTGGGGGAACTGTACTGAAGCCAAGGCGCGCAAACGATCACCCATCCAACTGGTAACCACGCTCGACGCTGCTTAACTTGGCTGGGGGAAAGCGAGTGCTCCGACCACTGAGCTATCCCATCCCCATACTAGTATTAGCAGGGCAATATTCAAGTTCTTGAAGTAGAGAGAAGTTATTCGAGTGATCGAAATATTTCACAGAAAAACCTAATATCTTAAGAAAGGGGGGGAAAGCGGAGCAGTGAAAACTGTTGCCATGGGCAGAACAATAACATTTTGTTCATATGTGTTTGTATTGTTATTTTCATAATCAGTATACTATTATTGTTGTTGTTATTATTGTTATCATCATCATCATTATTACCATTATTGAAATAATTACTATCAGTTTGTGTATACACACGCAGAAGATCAAAATATGAACGTTAAAGATCCATTAACCAATGTCAGTGTTCGGTGGGTTACAAAAACATTAACATTCCCAGCGTACATCCCCGAAGTCGGAATGCAGCTACCGATCCCAAACGCAAAATGTCAGCATTAATGAACCTCAGAGCTCAAGCCGAGAACAAACAACAAAAACTTGTATCATCATTAGTATTATTAAGATTAACAATATTATAATTATGATTATTACTTTTTAAATATACCATCGTTTTGTGATTAGTATTATTGTTGTTATTACTGTTCGTTTCATTACTATTCTGTTATTATTATTATTAACATCGTCATCATCGTAATCATTATAATCATTATCATCATCAAAGTCTAGAAGCTTTAAACTAAAATTCCAAAGCTTCCACACACACACATAAACACACACGCGCGCGCGCATGCACGCACACGCACAAACGCTCACTCACTTACTCAGTGAAAAAGATATTAAATCGAAAGAACAACAACACCACACGCACACAAAAACAAACACACAAACAACACACACACCAAAACACAAACAACACACCACACACACACACCAAAAAACAACACACACACAAAACACACACACACACACAACCCCACACACACACACACAATACAAACAACACACACAGATCCTTTCCAAAAATTTGATCAACCACTTACCGAATAAACAAAGGATGCTGTTTGAAAGAGCAGTTCCAAAAGCCAACACACACACAGTACACACTGCACAAAAGTCACTTAAAGCTGTTTCTCTGAAAATAATCCACAGATTTCGTCCTGATTAATAAGCTGCTTCGACGATCCCATAATCCACTCTTTCTCCCTGCCATAAGTCCAGGTTTGTGCACATTTTCAAGGATTGCACAATATTTAAACTTGAAGAATAGCGACACCAACACAAACACTATCCCGCCATTTGCAATCTCCCAGAATGCAACAAACTGCTTTTGAGAGAAGAATGTAGGTCAGTGCATGCCACCTGGGCTCGTGTGTACTGTTATTTTTAGCACGTAAATTTCGTGAGCTCGAAAGTAACGCTATGTGGAATGTGTTTTTAATTAACTAGGCTAAACCTGAGTGCATTCTTTCGTCTTTTTTCCCCCCTTCAGATTGTTGATTTGGGTCAATCCAATCCAATCCTGTTGTTTATAGCCCCGCTGACCACAGAGGCCATATCAGGGCTGTCACCTCGTCAACTTTAAAATCTCAGATTAAAACTGTGCAACTATATACAGATTAAAACAGGGTATAAACCCAACTCTACTGTCATTCCTTGTATCAACGCCCTGGTCAACCATAAGAATATAACACTGCAGAACAACAACGACAACAACAAACTTGAATCTAAAAATAGAAGGTTTTGTTTTAAACCCAAGTAAACCCCAAATACTGGTTGACTTTTGCTACCAAGTAAACTGTCAACGAAAATCTTAAAAATAATTATTCATCTTACCCTTCATTTATTCCGGAGTCTTAGTAGGCGGTTTGGGCACCACTGAAGATTTTGCAACCAGCTTCCTCCACTCCTTGCTGTGGAGCTATATTTTTACTAAGCGTTAAGGACTTTTTTCTGTATAAATTGTTATTGCTTATCTCACAATCACCCCAAAAGGCAGGATTTTATCTGTTTGCATGTGTTCTAAAGCATTTGTAGCTATTCATAGAAATTTTGTTGCACTGGCAGGCCCGCGCATCTATGTTGCCTTACCCTATCCCCTCAAATCGCAGCCTTATCCCTCAAATCGCCGCCCTATCCCTCAAATCGCCGCTATCCCTCAATCGCCAGCTAACCCTCAAATCCCCAGCCTATCCCTCCTATCCCTTAAATCGCCAGCCCTATCCCTCAAATCGCCAGCCTATCCCTCAACCGCCGCCTATTCCCTCAAATCTCCGCTATCCCTCAAAATCGCCATCCTATCCCTCAAATTCGCCAGCCCTATCCCCTCCTATCCTTAAATCCCATTCCTATCCCCCTATCCCTCAAATCGCCCATCACAAACCCTCAAATCCCATCCTTTCCCTTTCCAATCGCATCCTATCCCTCAAATCGCCAGCCTATCCAACTCAAATTGCCAGCCTATCCCTCAAATCGCCACCCCCCAGCATGCCGAGATTCGAACCCACAATTTTCGTGGAGCTGACGGCCGGATGCATCCAAAACGCCTATCCGCAAACCACTAATGATCCAAACCTAAAAGATAGGTCCTCCACACTGCTTTTGCTGCTGATTCCAAAGACGAAATATCCGACTGTTCCCCGCGCCTTGTTTGAAAGGTGTTTTCTGTTAAGTAGTTTTATTTTGAGGTTCCTTAGCTACAGCTTCGAGGTTCACATTGGTGAGATCTTGCGTATGCGACCTTTTGTGTTTTTTGCTCACCATGTAGGTATGCTGCATTCGACTTCGGGATGTATGCTGACGTTCTGTTTCCGTAACCCACGGAGAGCGCTGACATTAATTAACAGGGACATTAACGTGCATAATTATCATTATTATCTTCTACATGTGTGGTGTGTGTGTGGTGTGTGTGTGCGGTGTGGTTGTCTGTGTGTGTTTGTGTGAGTGTGTGTGTGTGTGCGTGTGTGTGACAGTGTGTGTGTGCTGTGGTTGTAAAGTTTGTTTGGTTGTGTGCGTGTGTGTGTAGTGTGGGTGTGTGTGAGTGGTCCGCGCCGTGTGTAGTATACATTTGAATTTGAAAAACTATTTATAGTAACTTGTTGCATGTGTTAAGAGTAGGATGACTGCAATCGCCTTGGATTTAGTTTGCAAGATTTAGCGCTATAAAAATTCCATTAATAAAAATAATAATAATAATAATAAAATTATATATTGTAATGTTGTCGTTATTTAATATTAATATTAATATTATTATAATTATGTTAATTATTAAGCATAAAAGGAATCTAAGGTACTGCCTGGCAGGTCTGCACTTAAAGTTGACTTGGGAGACCGTAACACATCTCCATCGCTAATTCAGCAGCGCTGGTTCCGAGATCCGAACGCAGGAACTTAATGAACCGAACTGGGTTGAAGTTAAAAACGTTCTCAACTGCTCAGGCATACGGCGTCGTCTCTTAAGGTTAAATACCCTTTTTCCCTCACCTGACTGTTCTATCTTACAAAACCCAGACATCACATAAAAGAACCAGTTTTTGTGTGTTGGTTCGGTCCCACGCTCCTAGGTATTAAAAGGTAGACTTGTCCAAAACCTATTGTGGATCAAGGGAGTCAGCATCAGAGACCTCCACTTCTCCAGGGGCAGCATATTGAGGCGGCACCCATCTCCTCTCCATCGCTGCTTTACCTATCCCTGACCCTAAAAGGGCAGGTACCCATTTACAGCTGGTAACTGGGGGAACTGTACTGAAGCCAAGGGCGCGCAAACGATCCACCCATCCAACTGGTAACCACCTCGACGCTGCTTAACTTGGCTTGGGGTAAGCTCGATGCATACCACCACTTAGCTATTCCCAACCCCATACAGTATTAGCAGGGCAATATTCAAGTTCTTGAAGTAGAGAGAAGTTATTCGAGTGATCGAAAATTTCACAGAAAAACCTAATATCTTAAGAAAGGGGGGGGGGGTGGGGAAAGCGGAGCAGTGAAAACTTTGCATGGGCAGAACAATAACATTTTGTTCATACTGTGTTTTGTATTGTTATTTCATAATCAGTATACTATAATGATGTTGTTAAGTATTGTTATCATCAACCTCATTATTACCATAATATGAAATAATTACTATCAGTTTGTGTATACACACCTCGTCCTATATCAAAATCTGAACGTCAAGATCCATTAACCAATGTTCAAGTTAGTTCGTGAGCTGGGATTACCAAAAACTATTAACAATTTCCCAGCGTACCACCCGAAGTCGGAATGCAGCTACCGATCCCAAACAGCAAAATGTCAGCATTAATTGACCTCAGAGCTCAAGCCGAGTACAACCAACAAAAACTTGGTAATCATCATTATATTATTAAGATTAACAATATATAATTATGAAATTATTACTTTTTAAATATACCATCGTTTTGTGATTAGTATTATTTGTGTTTATTACTGTTCTTTTCATTATATTCTGTCTATTATTTTTATTAAATCGTCCATCATCGTAATCATTATATCATGTATCATCAAAATCAAAGTCTAGAAGCTTTAAACTAAAATCCAAAGCATCCACACACACAACTAAACACACACGCGCGCGCGCATGCACTGTCAACACGCCCAGAACTCTCAGCTCACATTCCACTCAGTGAAAAAGATATTAAATCGAAAGAAACAACACACCACACGCACACAAAAACAACACACAAACAACACACACACCAAAAACCCAAACAACACACACACACACACACCAAAACAAACAAACTTGTTTTGTTGAGGGGGGGGGGGGGGGGGGGGGAGGGGGGGGGGGGGGGGGGGGGGGAGGTGGGGGGGGGGGGGGTTGGGGACAGGACACACCAAAACACACACACAACACACACACATTGTACACACACACACCACAATACAAACATCACACACACATATCCTTTCACACAAAATTTGATCAACCACATATTACCGAATAAACAAATGAAGCTGTTCGAAAGATCGTTCCAAAAGCCAACACTACACACAGTAGCATCACTTGCGCACACAAGTCAACTTAAAAAGCTTTTCTCTGAAAATAATCCACAGATTTCGTCCTGATTAATAAGCAGCTTCGACGATCCCCGATAATCTCACGTTCATTCTCCTGCGCCTGCCCAAATCCAGGATTGGTGCACATAATTCAAGGATTTGCCACAAGATTTAAACTTGAAGAAGTAGCGACAACCAAACAAAACACTATCGATCCTCCTTTGCAATCGTCCCAGAAGCAACAAACTTCCTTCAATGAGAAAAGAAAAATGTTAGTCCAGTGCATGCCACCTGGGCACGGTGTGGTACTGTTGATATATTAGCACGAAAATTTCGTGAGCTCGAAAGTACGCTATTGTGGAATGTATTTTTTAATTAACTAGCTAAACCAGATGCACATGATCTTCGTCTTTTTTCCCCCCTTCCAGAATGTAGGATTTGGGTCAATCCAATCCAATCCTGTTGTTTATAGGCCCCGCTGACCACAGAGTCCATATCAGGGGGGGGGTGGGGTGGGGGGGGGGTGCTGTCACCTCGTCAACTTTAAAAATCTCAGATTACAACTGTGCAACAATATACTGATTAAAACAGGGTATAAACCCAAGCCTACATGTCATTCCTTGTATTCCTAAAACGGCCCCTGGACAAGCCATAAGAATATAACACTGCAGAACAACAACTACAACAACACACTGAAACTAAAAATATAATGATTTTGTTGACACCCAAGTTAAACCCCAAATACTGGTAGACTTTTGCTACAAGAAAACAGTCAACGAAAATCTTAAAAAAAATTATTCATCTTACCCATCATATTATCCTGGAGTCTTAGTAGAGACTGGTTGGGCACTCACTGAAGATTTTGCAACCAGACCTTCCTCCCCTCTTGCTGTGGATGCTATATTTTTACTAAGCGATTAAGGACTATTTTCTGTATAAATTGTTTATTGCTTATCTCACAATCACCCCTAAAGGCAGGAATTTTCACTTGTTTGCATGTGTCTATAGCATTAGTAGCTATTCAAAGATTTTTGCATGTGTTCTCTTTTACCTCCACTGAATACTCAGCAACTATTGGTTGTCTGTCAAATGACGGAGGTAGGCTGTGCTTCCGTAAGAAAAAGAAAACGAACAAGTGGGAAAACACAGGGAGGGATAGAAAAGAGGGAATTCCTAGCACAGAATTTCCAGAAAATGCGGTGTTGCTATTTATACTGACATACCTCCCGACACCCCCACGGGGCGACATGGTAATCAGTAGCAGAGAAGACCTCTGACCTGTCCCATCTTCTTCTTTCTTTCTTTCTTTATTTCTGTCTGTCTGTCGTATTCTTCTGCTGCTGCTTCTCTTCTTTCTTTCTTCTTTACTTTTTCTTCTCATGTTCTTTCTTCTTCTGCTTTTCTCTTCTTTTTCTTTCTGTTTTTTCTTTCATTCTTTCTTACTATTACTTTCTATCTTTTTTCTCTTCTTCTTCGTTTTTCATCCTTCCCTTCTTTCTCTTTTCCTATCATCGTCTTCTTTCCCTCTTCCTTCGTCATCTTCATTTTCTTCACTTTTTCTTCTTCCTCTTCTCTTTCATCTTCTTTTCTCATTTCCTTATTCTTCGATCTTTCTTCTTTATGTTCTTCTTTTTTTCTTTTCTTCTTCTTCTTCTTCGTCTTCGTCTTCGTCTTCTTCTTCATCTACTTCTTAGTTTGACCGCTAAGAAGCAACTATCGTTGTCTGACATATGAGCAAAATGTCTTGCGCTCCGTTAAGCGCCTGACAATCAGGCGAGGGGGGGTGGGGGGGGGGAGGGCGGGCCCAGCGCAATCCGACCTTGTGTTAGGAGAGAATGGTTTATCTTGTAATCTTCTGAAAAAAAAAACAACAACAGGAGAAAGGACCAAGAAGTCAGAAAATAGACAAGAGAGGAGGTGACAGAAAGAAAAAATGGAACAAGCAGAAACAAAGCGAGGATAGAAAAGAGGGAATTCCTAGCACAGAATTTTCCAGGAAGGTGGGATGCATTTATAACTGACAGACACCCCCTTCCATCCCCACGGGGAGTACGGTCTTTATGTTAACTAATACAAACAGACAGACCAGAGACAACCACACATCACACAACAACACCCACACACACAAACTGAAACAGAGAGCAGACATACAGACAACAAGAGGCAGAGACAGAGAAGAAGGAAATCAGGACGCAGCTATTCCAAAGAGCAAACTAGCAACACAAGAAACCTCAGCAAAACACCATAACAAAAACTCTCAGAAACCTAGTTTTATGTTGCAAGAGTCAATAATTAGTGGTAGGGACAAGTATTCATATCAACATTCATATAAAACAAATCATTGCACATACATCCACCAAAAGAAAAAAACAAACAGCACAGGGGAATACAGCAAAGTTAAAAAGAAGTCACAAGAGTCGACAGCACACCCCCCCCCCCCCCCACCCTACCCCCCCCCCCACCTCACACAAAACAACAAAATCAGCGAAGACCTCAAATGAAACAAAACAAAAAACAAAAAAAAATAAATAAAAATTGAAATGATTACAAAAGACACTTATTTAAAAAATGTACACTCATAATTCAAGCTAATGTACATCCATTTTTTTTTTTTTCAAAAAGACTTTGAAGAAAGACAGCATACAATTAAATACAGCAAACTGCTCAGAAGCGTTACACATGTGTGCGATATGTAAAGGTCACAACAATCATTTATAACAAAACTGTGAACATCTGTTGCATATTTACTGATAAAAAAAACCAAACATATTCAACGCAACATCTCACCTCTCTCTCTTCTCTCACCTCTCTCAGCTCACCCGTTACATTGAGAAAAAAAAACAACAAAAACTATCTTCAACTAACATCTCTCTCTCTCATCTCTCTCTCTCTCACGCTCTCGCTCCTCATCTCGCCTTCCCCGTTAGAATAGAAAAAAACCCAAAACCTATTCAAGCCAACATCCTCTCTCTCTCTCCCTCTCTCTCTCCTTACATGAGAAAAAACAACAAAAGCATATTCAACGAACATCTCTCTCTCATCTCACTCTCTCGTCTTCTCTCTCCTCCCTCAACCTCTCGCTCTCTCTCCTCTCTCTCTCTCACTCTCTCTCTCTCTCACTCTCTCTCTCTCTCCTCCGTTTTAACCCATGAGAAAAAAAACACACAAAACATAATTCAATCCACATCATCTCTCCTCCCTCTCTCTCACATCTCACCCACCCTCTCTCACTCACTCTCTCCTCGTTACATGAGAACCAAACAAAACCATATTCACCCAACATCTCACACTCGTCTCTCTCTCTCTCTCTCTCCACTCTCTCTCTCTCTCACTCATCTCTCTCTCCTCTCTTTCTCTTTCCTCTCTCACACCGTTATAAAGAGAAAAACAAAAACAAATTCAGCCAACAAGCTCTTTCACTCACTCTCCACACAACACTCACACTCCTCTCTCATCTCACACTCCTACTCTCGTACATCTCACCACTCTCGAACCTCACTCTCTCTCTTCTAACAATCACTCTACTCTCACTTCACTCACACACCACTCCAACCTGTTACATGGAGAAACTAGCAAAAATACTTCAACCAAAACATCTCTTCTCTCTCTGTCCTCTTTTTCTCACCTCCCCCTCTCTCACTCACTCTCTCCGTTACAAGAGAAATAAAAACATATTCAACGAACATCTCTCTCTGTCTCTTTTTCTCACCTCCTCCCTCTCTCTCTCCTCTCTCCGTTACAAAGAATAAAACATATCAACGACATCTCTCTCTGTCTCTTTTATTTCTCATCCCCCCCCTCTCTTTCTCACTCTCTCCGTTAATAGAGAATAAACAAAAACATATTCAACGAACAATCTCTCTCCTCTCTCACTCTCACTCTCTCTCTCTCTCTTCTCTCTCTTCTCTCTCTCTCTCTCCCACACACTCTCTCTCTCTCTCTCTCTCTTTGCTCTCTCTCCGTTACAATAGAATAAAACAAAACATATTCAACGAAACATCTCACACTCTCCTCTTCTCTCTCTCTCTCTCTCTCTTCTCATCCCCTCTCTCTCTTCTCTCTTCTTCTCCTCTCTCTCTCCCGTAACAAAGAGAATAAACAAAAACATATTCAATCGAACATCACTCTCTCTCTTCCCATCTCTCTCTCCACATCACCATCCCTACTTCCTTGGCTACCACTCTCTCTTCTCTCTCTCTCCTAACTTCCCCCTCTCTCTCTGTTACATGAGAAACAAACAAAATATATTCAGGCGAACAATCTCTCTCTCTGTCGTCTGTTTTACCCCCCCGCCCTCCCTCTTTTCTCTCTGGTCTCTCACTCAACTCAGTCATATAAACTCTATACCAAAACTTTGAAATCAAAGCAAGTTTGTAGAGACAGGGTCAACACACAATATTCAACAAACTTATCTATCTCTCCTCTCTCTCCGTTTTTCTCCACCCCCCCCCCCACGCCCGCTCTCTCTCATAATTCTCCTCTCTCTCTCTCTCACTCTCTCTCTCCTCTCTCTCTTCTCACACATTCTTGAAAATAGATAATAGCAAGATACGTAAGCAGAAACACACAATATTTCAAAACAACTCTCTCTCTCTCTCTCTCCTCTCATCTCTCTCTCTCTCTCTCTCTCTCTCTCTCTGTCTCTCTCCTCTCTTTTCTCTCTCACCTTGCCACTCAATAACAAAACTTTGAAAATCAAGCAAAGTTTCGTGAGAAGATACACACACACACAATATTCTATAAACATCTCACTCACACTCCTCTCTCTCTCTCTTCTTCACTCTCCCTCACTCTCTCTCTCACTCTTGCCACCTATAACAAAACTTTGAAAATAAAGCAAAATTCGTGAGAAGATTAACACACACAATATTCCTCCAAACAACTCTCTCTCTCTCTTACATCTCCTCTCTCTCCTCTCCTCTCTCTCCTCTCTCTCTCTCTTTCTCCCTCTCACTCTCTCTTTCAACACTTATAACAAAGCTTTGAAAATCAAAGCAAAAGTTCGTGAGAAGATACACACACATACACACAATATTCAACACACACATCTCTACTCTCTCCTCTCTCTCGACACTCTCTCTCTCTCAACTGAAAATCAAGCAAGTTTGTGAGCAGATACCCCCCGCCCCCCCCCCAAAAACAGAATATACTTCTCTCTCTTTCTCTCTTTCTCTTCTCACTCACTCACTCACATACGGTATGTAAACACACACTACACACATGCGCGACGCGCTTACAACTACTTCTCTCAATGTACCATTTTTGGAAATAAAAACTTTGACTTGATTTCACACACACACACACACACACACACACACCCACACACACACACACACACACACAACTTGTTAAAACGTATTTTCCTTCCAGTTTCATAAGAACTCCGGGGTGCAATTGATTGCAAAAAATCATATCGGGAGAACTCGACAGTGTCCGGTTTTTTTCCGAACATCCGGAGTTCGCTAACTACCAAACCAACCCCCTAAAGTTTAACTTTGCCAGACAATTTTTTTTGTTAAGAAGGAGTGATGGGGGGGAGGGGGGGGGGGGGGGCAGCACAGGAGAACTATAGTGATTGAAACGAACAGAAAAAAAACGAGGTTCTGATTTCATTGTATAGGTGGTAAATAACTAAAGACCATCATCTTCTCCGTACATGTGGCGTGCTTGTGTGTGGTGTATGTGTGAGTGGTGTGTGGTGTTTCTGCGTCTGTGTGTGTGTGTGGTGTGGTGGTGTGTATGTTGACTGTGTGTGGCGCGCGCGTGTGTTTGCGTTGTGCGTTGTTAGCGCGCGTGCACGTGTGTGTGTGTTTTATTGTATATTTAGCTTTTATAATTTTTTCCCTTTTATTTGAAGGATAATGGAGTAAGCATTCATGTGCTTTTTTACATCCAGTCCCCGTGTGTATGAATTTTGTCAATTTGTCATCCGTTCCCACACCCGGCACAGAATGGCCTACTCTTACGAAAAGCGACAGTATTAACGTGTGCGTCAAGATGTCTGCGTGCCGTTCGCACACGTCCTCGGTATTAAAAAAAAAAAAAAAAAAAAAAAAAAAAAAAAAAAAAATTTAGTCTCCATCCGAAGGACTTTTTGGGAGAGTGGAGTCTGCACTGATGTAAACTCCAGGATCTTTCCCCTGGAGTTAACATCAAGTGCAGACTCCAATCCCCCCCAAAAATCCTTCGAATAAGACCGAATCAGTTCTCGTGTGGGAACGCACGCAGGCCACATCTTGCGCACGACACACTAAAACCCGTTCTGGCTTTGAAAGAGTAGACCCGCTAGCCGTTGGGAACGGATAACAAAATATTAAAAAATAAAACGCATACAACACCTGGGTCGGTGTTTATACATCATCCCCGATGTCGGTATGCGGGACCTTAAGATTGGCGGAAAACAACGTGAGCATGCACAAGTTTTCAACCCATTAATTAACCTTGGAGTTTCTTGAGTGAGTAACAACCTGCCTCCCTCCTCCACACACACACACACACACACACACACACACACACACACACACACACGACACCACACACACACACACACACACAAGAAAAATCTTTAAAAAAAACAAAACAAGCACAAATACCCCCAAAAAAACAACAACACACACAAAATAAAACCCTTTCATTATAAAACACCCCGGGAAGGGGATAGCTCAGTGGTCAGAACACTCCTACTTTTCCAGCCAAGGTTAAGCAGCATCAAGCGTGGTTACCACTTGGTGGGTGACCGTTTGCCGCGCCTTGGAGCTTCAGTACAGTCACCCACCGCGCAGTTCACCCAGCTGAAAACTGGTAACTGCCCTCTTTAGTGTCAGGGAGGTTAAAAGCAGCGGCGAGGTAGAGGAGATGGGGCGCCCGGCCCTTCAATATGCTGGCCCCTGGAAAGTGAGTCTCTTGACGCCTCGCTCTCCACAATGACCGGCAGAGTATATGAGAACACTTAACCATTACATAACAAAAAAAACGATTGTTCAACATCGTATAACACACAACCGGATCAGTGCATATATCAGCAGGGCATGCGAGTCTGTTTTTGGCGGGAGAAGAAAAGGGGGGGGGGGGGGGGTTAGGGTGAGAAAGGGAGGGGTTTGAATGGTGTGGTAGTGGGTGAAGGTAGGTGGTGGGTGGTGTGGTGGTGGTGGTGATAAGTTTTGAGCAAACCAGGTCAGCAGAAGACACAATTCGTGCAATGCACAGCAATGATAAAAAAAAAAACAACATTCGTGATACCATAACCAAATCAATGGTGAAAAACAAACAACACTTGATATTATAGTTTGGTATGTACAAAAAAACAAAACAAAATATGACAGTGCTAGCAACACGCAATTTTTTTGAAACCAAGAACGCTTCAAGGGGGGATTAATTTTGAAAAAAACACACCACAAAGTCATACTTTGGCACAAAGGTTTGTAATATACATTCAGAATAGAAAAATAAGCAGTGACTGCGCTCTATAACACAAATAGTGTCTAGCTAGGTGCTGAATCGAAAACGGAGCGAAAGAAACGAATAATACAAACAAGCAAACATTCACACACACACACACACAACACACACACACCACACACACACTGATAAAAATGGCAAGAGAGAGAGAGAGAGAGAGGGGGGGAGAAGAGAGAGATGAGAGATGAGAGAGAGAGAGAGAGAAAGAGAGAGAGAGAGAGAGAGAGAGAGGAGAGAGAGAAGAGAGAGAGAGAGAAGAGAAAGAGAGAGAGAGAGCGAGAAAGAGAGAGCAAGAGCAGAGACAGACAGAGACAGACAGAGACAGACAGACGAAACACAAAGAGAGAGACACACACATACAAACAGCAGAAAGACACGTGTCCAGACAAAGTTTCACCGATTGAGACAGAGACAGAAAGAATGACAGACGGCATACAAACTTAAAGACAGAGACAGCAGAAAGACAGGCATACAACTTAAAGACAAATACAGAGAAAGACAGACAGATGAAGTTAAAGGGATAGAGAGACTGACAGACAGACAGACAGACAAACAAACAGACAGACAGACAGAGACAAAGCCAAAAAGGGAGCCGGCAAGAGATTGGAAGCCATTGCAGAACACACACAAAAACTGTCTATACGTAAAAAAAACCAACCCATTTCAAACCATCACCTTCACATCGTATTACAACTTTCATACGAACACACACAGAAACGTATAAACCGTCACGCGAATATTCAAAAAGACAAACAAAAACACATCCCCTCTCCTTCCCCTTCCCACCCTCACCCCCCACCCCACCCCACCTCCCCACCCTAAAAAAAAATCACAACAACCCATATTACTACTAAATGCAAACAAACGTTTATAAACTACCATTCATTCAAACAAAAGTATAACACAGAAAAAAGCGAAAATAAAAACGACACTAAAAATCTAGCGTCTTCTATAAGCATACGGGCTCGGAAGGTTGTGTGTGGTTGGTTGTAAAAAAAAACCCACCGGCAATCCCAACCAAAAATAAAAAAACCAAAATCGCCGCAGATCGATAAAGGGAGATTTTTTTTTCATACGCCAAGTCATATTCATGTACTTAAACCCATTATGTATATAAAAAAACAAAACCACGTGAAGGTTTAAATATATAACAAGATATCACACTTTCCATCAAATAACAATAAACAAACCAATTAGTAGAGTTTTTAAAAAGCCCAAAATAACAGCCACCCCCAACCCCCCAAAAAACACCCAAATAAAAGCGACCCCCCCACCCACCTCAAACAACAACAACAACACCAATAACACCAAAAACAAAATAATAGCATATGTCAACAACAACAAAAGAGAGAAGAAAATTGCCAAACTAAAACACCAAAAGAAATCAACCAACTCACCACTTTCAACCACCAAAAAATAAAACACGTACACATACAACAATCTAAAGTACTACATTACGAAAAAAGATGACACAGAATTAAAAGAGGGAGAAGAAGAACAATCCTCCTCCTCCACCCCTCTCATCATTCATCATCATCAACATCATCTTCATTCCATCATCATCATCCTCCATCATATCAGTCATAATCACAATATAATAAAAACGCGCAGAATCATTTGAACTTACGGAAGCATCCACTCAGCACACACATCTTTGAAAATGGTCGTAAGCTAATTGACATCTTATTGATATTATGAAAGCTAAATGATAACACTGTTAGCTTCCGAAGAGAAAACATCAAAACGATTTTATAGAATATCATAAAAACTTCTTCACACTGCAACGATAAGGGAACAACATTTTGTAAATCGTTGATACTTTTGACATTATTTTGACAGCCAGTCAAAAAAACAAATCCTGATAACTTTTCCGTGTAAATCATCAGTACGACTAACACGCCAGCACTATAATATTAAAGAACAACAACAACAAACAAACAAACACTGATACATATATAGAAGTCAGCATCATGACACATTTTATTTAATACATTCAATGACACCGAGTAAGAACGGCCCATTATACAACAGACCTGATCATCACGCATGAGAATATACACTACTCGACAATCACTGAACGGACCCATCAGCAGTGGGCAGGCTCCTCCTGCAGGTTGCCTCAGGACGGCCACATCTATAACGCTCCCAGTAAATTGTGTCTAAAGATAAAACCAAACGAGCCTAAAAAAATGTTGCCTAGGCAAGCAACATAGCAGCAACCAAAAACAAAAATAACACACAAAAAAACTAACCCCCCAAAAAAAGGAAAAGCATTCCACAAACCTGATCAGATTTTGACAGTTTTCCTATCTGTTTGACGTTTTCCTCTGTGGATAAATCACCCAGCACCATTACCCTAAAACACAACGAGAAAACGAAAACCATTACAATAACCAAAAATATCACAATGAGCATCATTTTAAAAGCGAAAGATCAGCAAAACATGTTCACCTCGCATTCAACCAATAGCAACGGCGACGAATAAAGGAAAAAAGATTCGATACAACCATCAAACAAACCATCTTTTCGAAGCATCACGCTTTCTTTGCCTGAAATTCACTTGTTTTATCACGGCCACACTAAAAACCCTCAAGTGCAAGTCTTTCTTTCATTCAAAAGCAACAGACAAAACAGCCAATATCAGCAGTTTACTAATTGGGGTTTTTTTTATGGGTAGCAGTTATTAGTTAGTGGGGACGGATAGCTCAGTGGTCGATCACTCGCTTTCCCCCAGTCAGTTAAACAGCGTCCGACGTGTTACCACTTGATGGGTAGACCGTTTGCGCGCGCGCCTTGGGCGTCAGTACAGACCCCCGCCCAGTCACCCAGCTGTAAATGGTACTACCTGCCTCTTGAAATAAACTAAAAAATCATACCTCTGTTGACAAATGTCTCCACAAAACAGCACACCTCCTACCTCTGTGAATGTCTCCACTTGTACACCCCTTACTCGTTCCCTTCGCTCTGCTGGCAGATATCCTTGTGACTTACAAATACCTAAGATTCAACCATCCACTGTTGGCCGTCGCTCTTCTCTCATGTTTTCTGTCCATCAGATTTGGAATGGTCCTCCCTATCTCTCTTCGCACAAGACCTTCTTGTGACACTTTTAAATCTGGGCCTCAAGACATATTTGTTTCAAACCTAAGAATTTTCCTCTCCTGTTTCATTTCATAGCTATCACCCTGCTTTGTCAACAGCCAAAAGATTCATCACCTTGCAAGTGTCATCACCTGTGTATGTTGTAAGTGAGTTGTGTGTTTGTGTGAGGGATTGTTGTAGTGCATTTGGACTTTTTAGTAACCTATTACTTGCTATTGGTTGCATGACTGTGTAAGAATGAGTTGAGTGCAAGCGCTTGGATTTGTCGTGCAAATACAGCGCTATATAAGTTCCAATTCTTAGTATATTATTATATTATAATTTAGGGTCAGGAAGAAAAGCAGCGATGGAGAGTAGATGGCGCCGTTTTTTTTTTCAATATGCATGCCCTAGGAGAAGTGGAGTCTCTGACGCCTCGCCCCCTACGACATTTATGTTATGGGACACCTTTACCTTTTATACCCTGAATGAATCAAATGTCTCTGGAAAGTCTCAATATCGATTGGAATACTTCAAATGACTGGTCTAGTAAGTTACTAACGAAATGTTTAGATAAACTACCCAAAATTTAATAGTGGAAAGACAGATAATCTAGGTTGCGAAATTTAACAGCCACACAGTGTCGCTTTTTCCAACAATCTTACGTCAATCCAATCCAATCCTGTTGTTTATAGCCCCGCCGACCACAGAGGCCATATCAGGGCTGTCGCCTCGTCAAATTTTCAATCTCAGATTAAAACTGTGCAGCTATCTACAGATTAAAACAGGGTATAAAACCAACTCTACTGTCGTTCCTTGTAGCAATCAACGCCCTGGTCAACCATAAAGAAATCAACCCAGGACGGGCACCGCGTTGTGGGAAAAAAACTACTCAAAAGTGCACACACACACACCACAATACTTCCAATGCCAAATTAAAGACATAGTCGCTACCCACAAATCTAACCAAACCCCAAATTTATAAAAAATGATTAATAAATCAACATTTTGACAGTCAACAGAAAAAAACCATAATGACATCTTGCAACAACAAAGCAGGAAGACTGTTTGGTCTTGTGGGGGGGGGGACGGGATATCCAGTAGTTAGAACATTGCGCTCGCAACCTGACGACCCGGGTTCAGAATCCCTTTCAAGGGGATATTTTCCCCTGGAGTAAACATCAGTGCAGACTCCACACTCCCCTTCAAAAGGCTATCGGATGAACTAGAAACCGGAGGCCCCGTGTGTTGAACGCACGCAAAAACACTTGCGCACACGTTAAACCCTGTTCCGCTTTTCGAAGTATGCATATGTGTGCCGGTGGAACGGATGACAAATTAACAAACGCCTACACATCTGGGACTCGGATGTAAAAAAAGACACATAAGTGCTTATACCATTATCCTCGAAATAAATGAATAACATAAATAAATAACAAAATAAAAATTATACACCAAGTGCACAGTAAGCTAGCATCGAAAGCTGTGCGTCACTCTGCCGTTAAGCCCCTGACAAGGGCAGGCCCGCCCGCCCGGCCGGCTTTGGCGTTGGGATCGGAGAGAGAACGGGACTGGCCGAACAAGCGATGCATAATTAGCCAGCACACAACCTTGAAGAAATGCGAGATGTCGCGCGCGTTGTCAGGGAAAAAAAACATTCACAATGAATAACAACGGCGCACGTGATACCACTAAACACCGATTTGTAACATAGAGATTTTCACAGAATAAGAAGTATTCTAATTTTGACGTGCGATGTAGCTCTAGGCAGTCAGTGTGATTCTGACTGGCTAGGAGTAGACTTCTCCATTAACTCCTTGAGAAGTCACAGGGGCACAGGAGATAACTCTTGCTTTACAAGCCGGTTTGTGTTATCAAATTTGAACTTGGCTAAGCCCATTTTTTGTCAGATCGTAGTAGACGCATCTAGTGTATATGCTCCTGTGAATTTTACCACGGCTACATTTTTGGTCGAAAGAATTTATAGGATTGTGGGTTTTTTTATTTGGTAACGTGTAGTGTTTGTATGATTCTGTAAGTTTTGTTTTGTTTAACCTTTTTATTTCGAAGGATAAATACTATAAGCACCTCATTGCTTATTTTACATGCAATCTCCGGGGGTATTCAGTTTTTGTAAAACTTGCATCTGTGCCCACCGGCACGCAATAAGCTACCTTTCGAAAATCAACAATGGGTGAACTTGCTAGGCAAGAGTTTGTGCTTGCGTTCGCACATCGCGGTACACGGTTTCCCAGTCTCATCCGAAGGACTTTTGGGGAGAGTGGAGTCTGCACTGATGTGAACTCCAGGGGAAAATATCCCCTTTGAACGGGAATCGAACCCGGGTCGTCAATTGCGAGCGCATTCTGTGACCACTAGCTATCCCCGTCCCCGCCCAAATGGAGTCACAAGCCTGATACCTTTATTTAGGATAGTGAGGTGCGGAATTGCAAGTGTTTGAGCGTTGCACTCTCGCCAGTTGACAGCCTAGGTCTTCGAACCCGGATCAATCCACAACAAAAAGTACCCCCCCCCCCATCCCCGCCGGCCCCTATAGTTTAACATATTACGGATGGATAGCCTGGAGTGGTTAGAGTGATGTATTCTCATCTGCACCCGTTTTCGAATCTTGTTGGTGTTAAGAGGATTTTTTCCCTCTGGGAGTTTAACATCAGTGCCGACTCCACTCACCCCCCTCAAAAGTCGTTCGTATGTGACTAAAAACCGAGGCCCCACGGGGTTTTTTGTATTGTGTAGCGAGCCGCGCAGAGCTCTCGCGCGCACGTGAAAAACCTGTCCGCTAATCGGAAGAGTAGGCTATTGAGTGGCAGTGGGAACGGATGACAAGATTTTTGATAATTAAACTTCATACAGATGGGTACTGGATGTAAACACTGGCAGGCCCGCGCATCTATGTTGCCTTACCCTATCCCCTCAAATCGCAGCCTTATCCCTCAAATCGCCGCCCTATCCCTCAAATCGCCGCTATCCCTCAATCGCCAGCTAACCCTCAAATCCCCAGCCTATCCCTCCTATCCCTTAAATCGCCAGCCCTATCCCTCAAATCGCCAGCCTATCCCTCAACCGCCGCCTATTCCCTCAAATCTCCGCTATCCCTCAAAATCGCCATCCTATCCCTCAAATTCGCCAGCCCTATCCCCTCCTATCCTTAAATCCCATTCCTATCCCCCTATCCCTCAAATCGCCCATCACAAACCCTCAAATCCCATCCTTTCCCTTTCCAATCGCATCCTATCCCTCAAATCGCCAGCCTATCCAACTCAAATTGCCAGCCTATCCCTCAAATCGCCACCCCCCAGCATGCCGAGATTCGAACCCACAATTTTCGTGGAGCTGACGGCCGGATGCATCCAAAACGCCTATCCGCAAACCACTAATGATCCAAACCTAAAAGATAGGTCCTCCACACTGCTTTTGCTGCTGATTCCAAAGACGAAATATCCGACTGTTCCCCGCGCCTTGTTTGAAAGGTGTTTTCTGTTAAGTAGTTTTATTTTGAGGTTCCTTAGCTACAGCTTCGAGGTTCACATTGGTGAGATCTTGCGTATGCGACCTTTTGTGTTTTTTGCTCACCATGTAGGTATGCTGCATTCGACTTCGGGATGTATGCTGACGTTCTGTTTCCGTAACCCACGGAGAGCGCTGACATTAATTAACAGGGACATTAACGTGCATAATTATCATTATTATCTTCTACATGTGTGGTGTGTGTGTGGTGTGTGTGTGCGGTGTGGTTGTCTGTGTGTGTTTGTGTGAGTGTGTGTGTGTGTGCGTGTGTGTGACAGTGTGTGTGTGCTGTGGTTGTAAAGTTTGTTTGGTTGTGTGCGTGTGTGTGTAGTGTGGGTGTGTGTGAGTGGTCCGCGCCGTGTGTAGTATACATTTGAATTTGAAAAACTATTTATAGTAACTTGTTGCATGTGTTAAGAGTAGGATGACTGCAATCGCCTTGGATTTAGTTTGCAAGATTTAGCGCTATAAAAATTCCATTAATAAAAATAATAATAATAATAATAAAATTATATATTGTAATGTTGTCGTTATTTAATATTAATATTAATATTATTATAATTATGTTAATTATTAAGCATAAAAGGAATCTAAGGTACTGCCTGGCAGGTCTGCACTTAAAGTTGACTTGGGAGACCGTAACACATCTCCATCGCTAATTCAGCAGCGCTGGTTCCGAGATCCGAACGCAGGAACTTAATGAACCGAACTGGGTTGAAGTTAAAAACGTTCTCAACTGCTCAGGCATACGGCGTCGTCTCTTAAGGTTAAATACCCTTTTTCCCTCACCTGACTGTTCTATCTTACAAAACCCAGACATCACATAAAAGAACCAGTTTTTGTGTGTTGGTTCGGTCCCACGCTCCTAGGTATTAAAAGGTAGACTTGTCCAAAACCTATTGTGGATCAAGGGAGTCAGCATCAGAGACCTCCACTTCTCCAGGGGCAGCATATTGAGGCGGCACCCATCTCCTCTCCATCGCTGCTTTACCTATCCCTGACCCTAAAAGGGCAGGTACCCATTTACAGCTGGTAACTGGGGGAACTGTACTGAAGCCAAGGGCGCGCAAACGATCCACCCATCCAACTGGTAACCACCTCGACGCTGCTTAACTTGGCTTGGGGTAAGCTCGATGCATACCACCACTTAGCTATTCCCAACCCCATACAGTATTAGCAGGGCAATATTCAAGTTCTTGAAGTAGAGAGAAGTTATTCGAGTGATCGAAAATTTCACAGAAAAACCTAATATCTTAAGAAAGGGGGGGGGGGTGGGGAAAGCGGAGCAGTGAAAACTTTGCATGGGCAGAACAATAACATTTTGTTCATACTGTGTTTTGTATTGTTATTTCATAATCAGTATACTATAATGATGTTGTTAAGTATTGTTATCATCAACCTCATTATTACCATAATATGAAATAATTACTATCAGTTTGTGTATACACACCTCGTCCTATATCAAAATCTGAACGTCAAGATCCATTAACCAATGTTCAAGTTAGTTCGTGAGCTGGGATTACCAAAAACTATTAACAATTTCCCAGCGTACCACCCGAAGTCGGAATGCAGCTACCGATCCCAAACAGCAAAATGTCAGCATTAATTGACCTCAGAGCTCAAGCCGAGTACAACCAACAAAAACTTGGTAATCATCATTATATTATTAAGATTAACAATATATAATTATGAAATTATTACTTTTTAAATATACCATCGTTTTGTGATTAGTATTATTTGTGTTTATTACTGTTCTTTTCATTATATTCTGTCTATTATTTTTATTAAATCGTCCATCATCGTAATCATTATATCATGTATCATCAAAATCAAAGTCTAGAAGCTTTAAACTAAAATCCAAAGCATCCACACACACAACTAAACACACACGCGCGCGCGCATGCACTGTCAACACGCCCAGAACTCTCAGCTCACATTCCACTCAGTGAAAAAGATATTAAATCGAAAGAAACAACACACCACACGCACACAAAAACAACACACAAACAACACACACACCAAAAACCCAAACAACACACACACACACACACCAAAACAAACAAACTTGTTTTGTTGAGGGGGGGGGGGGGGGGGGGGGAGGGGGGGGGGGGGGGGGGGGGGGAGGTGGGGGGGGGGGGGGTTGGGGACAGGACACACCAAAACACACACACAACACACACACATTGTACACACACACACCACAATACAAACATCACACACACATATCCTTTCACACAAAATTTGATCAACCACATATTACCGAATAAACAAATGAAGCTGTTCGAAAGATCGTTCCAAAAGCCAACACTACACACAGTAGCATCACTTGCGCACACAAGTCAACTTAAAAAGCTTTTCTCTGAAAATAATCCACAGATTTCGTCCTGATTAATAAGCAGCTTCGACGATCCCCGATAATCTCACGTTCATTCTCCTGCGCCTGCCCAAATCCAGGATTGGTGCACATAATTCAAGGATTTGCCACAAGATTTAAACTTGAAGAAGTAGCGACAACCAAACAAAACACTATCGATCCTCCTTTGCAATCGTCCCAGAAGCAACAAACTTCCTTCAATGAGAAAAGAAAAATGTTAGTCCAGTGCATGCCACCTGGGCACGGTGTGGTACTGTTGATATATTAGCACGAAAATTTCGTGAGCTCGAAAGTACGCTATTGTGGAATGTATTTTTTAATTAACTAGCTAAACCAGATGCACATGATCTTCGTCTTTTTTCCCCCCTTCCAGAATGTAGGATTTGGGTCAATCCAATCCAATCCTGTTGTTTATAGGCCCCGCTGACCACAGAGTCCATATCAGGGGGGGGGTGGGGTGGGGGGGGGGTGCTGTCACCTCGTCAACTTTAAAAATCTCAGATTACAACTGTGCAACAATATACTGATTAAAACAGGGTATAAACCCAAGCCTACATGTCATTCCTTGTATTCCTAAAACGGCCCCTGGACAAGCCATAAGAATATAACACTGCAGAACAACAACTACAACAACACACTGAAACTAAAAATATAATGATTTTGTTGACACCCAAGTTAAACCCCAAATACTGGTAGACTTTTGCTACAAGAAAACAGTCAACGAAAATCTTAAAAAAAATTATTCATCTTACCCATCATATTATCCTGGAGTCTTAGTAGAGACTGGTTGGGCACTCACTGAAGATTTTGCAACCAGACCTTCCTCCCCTCTTGCTGTGGATGCTATATTTTTACTAAGCGATTAAGGACTATTTTCTGTATAAATTGTTTATTGCTTATCTCACAATCACCCCTAAAGGCAGGAATTTTCACTTGTTTGCATGTGTCTATAGCATTAGTAGCTATTCAAAGATTTTTGCATGTGTTCTCTTTTACCTCCACTGAATACTCAGCAACTATTGGTTGTCTGTCAAATGACGGAGGTAGGCTGTGCTTCCGTAAGAAAAAGAAAACGAACAAGTGGGAAAACACAGGGAGGGATAGAAAAGAGGGAATTCCCTAAGCACAGATTTCCAGAAAATGCGGTGTTGCTAATTATACTGACATACCACCGACACCCCCACGGGCACATGGTAATCATAGCAGAGAATACCTCTGACCTGTCCCATCTTCTTCCTTTCTTTCTTACTTTATTCTGTCTGTCTGTCATATTCTTCTGCTGCTGCTTCTCTTCTTTCTTTCTTCTTTACTTTTTCTTCTCATGTTCTTTCTTCTTCTGCTTTTCTCTTCTTTTTCTTTCTGTTTTTTCTTTCATTCTTTCTTACTATTACTTTCTATCTTTTTTCTCTTCTTCTTCGTTTTTCATCCTTCCCTTCTTTCTCTTTTCCTATCATCGTCTTCTTTCCCTCTTCCTTCGTCATCTTCATTTTCTTCACTTTTTCTTCTTCCTCTTCTCTTTCATCTTCTTTTCTCATTTCCTTATTCTTCGATCTTTCTTCTTTATGTTCTTCTTTTTTTCTTTTCTTCTTCTTCTTCTTCGTCTTCGTCTTCGTCTTCTTCTTCATCTACTTCTTAGTTTGACCGCTAAGAAGCAACTATCGTTGTCTGACATATGAGCAAAATGTCTTGCGCTCCGTTAAGCGCCTGACAATCAGGCGAGGGGGGGTGGGGGGGGGGAGGGCGGGCCCAGCGCAATCCGACCTTGTGTTAGGAGAGAATGGTTTATCTTGTAATCTTCTGAAAAAAAAAACAACAACAGGAGAAAGGACCAAGAAGTCAGAAAATAGACAAGAGCCCCCCTTTCCCCCCCCCCCACCTCCGAAAAAAAAAATCCTTCAGATAAGACAAAATAAACCGTGACCCCGTGTGCGAACGCACGCGCAACATCTTGCACCTCGCTTTTTCGGAAGAGTGGTTTAATCATGCTTGTAAAAACCGGATGGCAAACAGAGATAATTATTTAAGTAAACGCATGCACACACTTAAGTGTCACGTTGAGACATCATCCCAGAAGTTTGAATATGGCTACCTTAACAGCTGGCCCAAAACGGTGGAGTACGCAAAAATTCTCTGGGTGAATCTCTTGGAAGGAAAAGTCGAAAAATACATATCTCCCCGTTATTAGAAAAATCTTCTCACGTATACGAAGACTTGAACCCGCTCTCTTGGATTCTTGTCAGACCACGAACTCGACGAGTCAAACCACGTGGCTACTTTCCCCCTAGTTTCAAGAGCGAACTGAATTCCAGAGAGATATTCTTCTCAAGTCGTCGAACGCTCACACAGCAGCTATTGATGAGCGAAAACGCGTCACGCCGCCGTTAAACGCCTGTCAAGTCAGGCCCTGCGCATCCGACTTCGGCAGAGGAGAGGATTGATATCTTTTAAGTCTTTCTGGGGTAAAAAAAGGCAGGAGAATGGACCAAGAAGGCGGAAAATAGACAAGAAGAGGGAGGTGACAGGAGGGAAAAAGAACGAGGCAGAAGTAAAGAGAGTGATAGAAAAGAGGAAATTTCTTGAACGGAATTTGCAGAAGGTGGGGGATGCTATTTGTATGATAGATTCACCGGCATTCCTACTGGAGAAGAGACATAAAGTGGGCAGGAGGGATGAGTGGTCAAGGTGTGTGTAGCGGAGAAATTGGCAGGATGAGGTTTCATAATCCAGAACGTATTATGGCGAGTTCGGGGCATATCTTAATGCGGATGAAGATCAGGGATTCAGGAAAGCAGAAACGGGCTATACAGTGGTAGAAATCATCTCTTTATACTCATACAGAGATCACATCACTGATGAAGAAATGAAAACCAGAACAGAGAACGCCATCGGACCATATGAAGAGCTCTTGACTTCAGTGGAAAAAAACAACCCGCAAACTAAAGTGGTAGGGGCACGTCACACTGTGAACATCTGGACTGGCCAAGACTGTCCTACAGGGAACAGTACAAGGAGGGAGACGAAGAAGAGGCAGACAGAGAAAACTGATGGGAAGACAACATCAGAGAGTGGACTGACTGGTCTTGAGTAGAACGATTTGCTACTGAAAGCAGAGGACCGCGAAGAGTGGAGGAAGCTGGTTGCGAAATCTTCATGGGATACAGGATAGGTGAAGGGGATGGGGGTGAGGTGATGGTATGAATGGTAATATCGAAACTAAAGGAAAACGGAAACAGATTGTACACTAGTGCTGTGCAACTCAAGACATAATGTAGACGATAATTATTTGGGAACACAGGGAGGTGGAAACTAACTATACAGTAGATGAAGATATCTGTGCACTGGCAGGCTTGACTGTGGATGAAATCAAAGACACTTGTGATCAGAAACCGACTATACAGCAGATTGAAACATTTTCTGTCCAGTTGCTGACAGAATGGATAATGATGAAAACGTACATTAGAAAAAGTAGAAACAGAATATACAACACACACGTGTGAACTAATTTCAGGAAAAATAGAAACAGGCTGTACATAACTGTGTTGGTTTTTTTAGTACGATCAGACAAGGAAAGGGCAAAATCAGTCACGCAGGAAAATTGAAACAGACTATACATTCTTTTACGATCTCTCACTCTCTCTGAGTTTAGTACATGGTGTAGACGAATTGCGAGACAAATCAAAGTAGAAACAAGACTATACAGTAACCCTGGACATTTCTGTATAATCCAAAACATCTCGTGAACAATTTCGGAGTCACAGTGGAGCAGAAACAAACTATACAACAGTGCAGTATACACGTCTTTCGTGGTGGTGTGTGTGTGTGTGTTTGGGGGGGGGGATAGTTTCAGAAACACAACAAGGCAGAACATAATTGTACAGTTTAAACACTGTACACAACAAGCAACAAATTACGCTGAAAAAAAATAATCCGAGTTACTGAGTGTGTTGAGATCAAAATCGAACGTGGGTGATTTTGGAAACTCAGGATAGACTATACGATAGTCTCAAGACTTCCTCCGTATACTCTTGCAGACATGGGCGTTTTGGTGATAAATGAGGAAACCAAGAAAAAAGAAACAGGCTGTACAATAATTCAGAACATCTCTACCTAAGCAGACACAGTGAAGGTGATATTGGAGACACAAGAGAGTTAGAAACAGACTATACAATGTTGCTCTGTGATTTCTTTTTTCTTTTTTTTTCAAATCTCGGTGTGGTCGGAGCTGCCGTCCTCTGGTTTATACGTCATGACGTGCGTTGTACTCCGTAATCGTTCGTGACACTGGAAACCACAAAAAAAACAAAAGCCAAAAAAACCGTTGCATGAAGAGATTATGTGCACGCACTGTTGAATGCATGCATACACACAGGCATCCAGATGTACGTGTAGGAAGTACGTGCACGCCCACACACGCATACACGCACGCACGCATGCGCGCTAATACACACACACACACGGCAACATAAACACAAGCACTCACCCAAACACGCATACACACAAACACATACAAAACTCACACATAAACCAAAACTAACGAAAGCATTAACAACCACACACACACACACGCCATTTGATACCAACCCCCCCCCCCCCCCCCCCCCCCGACACACAACAACAACAATTTCATACACTCCCCCCCCCCACACACACACGCAATAAAATACCCCCCCCTCCGACACCACACCAATTACATACACCTCCCCCCCCCCCCCCACCCCCCCAACACACCCAATTTCATCCCCCCCCCAGACACCAAAACACGCAATTTCATACATCCCCCCCCCCCCCAGACACACACACGCAATTTCATACTCCCCCCCCCGACACACACACGCAATTACAAACTCCCCCCCCCCCCAGACACACCACCAATTACATACATCCCCCCCCGACACACACACCAAACAAACAAACCCCCCCCCCTCCACCCGACACACACACGCATACATACATTCCCCCCCCCCCCCCCCCCCCACACCACCCAACCGCCCCCCCCCCCCCCCACCCAAACCCCCCGCTTCCCAAAATCTCCCCCCCCCCCCCCCCCACCCCCCCCCCCCCCCCCCCCCCGCCCCACAATTAACCCCCCCCCCCCCCTTCCCACACCCCCCCCCGACACCACGCAATTACACACACCCTCCCCACCACACACCAATTACATCTTTTTTCCTTCCCGCCCTCCCCCCCCTCCACCACGCCCGCCATTCCATCCCCCCCAAACGACCAGAATTGTTGCCACCCAGGCAATCCACAGGGCCCATCAACCCCCCCACCCCGACCCCACCCGGGGACTTTTTATTCCCCCACCAAAAAACCAATACAAACCCACCAAAACCCCCTACTAACCCCCCCCCACCCGACCAACCGATTATTCCCCCCCCCCCCCCCCGCCCCCACACCCCCCCCCGCAACCAACCCAAAGGCTTACTACAACCCCCCCCCACACACAGAATTACAAACCAAATTTCCCAAAACCCAAAACCGGACCCCCGAATAAGAGGCATTTTTTAGCGAACAATGACATAATCTTCGCCCCCGAACAACGAATTATACAAAACCCCCCACACCTTTCACAAAAATTTTCACCTCCCCCCCTACACAACTCACAGAATTTACAACACTCCCAAACCCCGCACCTAATTAACATCTTTTTTTTCTTCTTTGGCCCGCCTCACTTCTTGGGGGGACCCCCCTCCCTATGTTTAACGACCCGCCCTTCCAATCCTCCCGGGGGCCCCAAAGCCCCGACCCAGAATTACTCATCCCCAGTCCAACCCCACAACCATCACTATCAGGCCGCCGTGGGGCCAACCAGCCAGAGGGGCCCTGCACTGCTGCTGGGTCACTTTGGTGGTGTTCAGTGGTCCTGTTCTGAGCTAACATACTGCAGAACACCACCTACTAAACCCCTACTAACGACAGTGTTAGCTCAGTCGCGGAGCCAGACTGAGTGAGTTGCCCACCCGAGGTGGCAACCACCACAAACGTCCCTCCAACGACCGTCCCCGCGAACCTCCAACCCCAAAGGCTTTGACACAAACTCACCACAGCACAGAAGTGTATGGGCAAACCGAATCTGAGGTCACCATGAGACCAGAGAAACCGGACCACCGAATAAGAGGCAATTTTTTATTGCATGATGATCAATGACAATGAGATGACGTAATGCTGCTGCTGTGGAAGTGCATATTCTTTGAGACTAACTTGACAAGGTTTACTCTACCGCATACTACATAATAAATCCCGGCGTCAACCGGCCCAAGAATAACATCGACACCTGCAGTGTTGAGCAGGTAATTTGAGCAACACTCCCAAACCGCAATACACGTTAAGTGATGAAGCTCGACTTGTGGTCCACTTCTCCCACTAGCCAGCAACCGAACAGCACACTCACTCAGGCTTTAGAGCCGGCCTGATCCGAAAAAATCCCTATGACTCTTAAGGGAATCGAACCCGCGACCTTCCAGTCCGAACCCAAGCCTAACAAACTGCCCACGACACACACACGCAATTACATACATCCCCCCCCCCGACCACACACACACAACATACATACACCCCCCCCGACATACACACGCAATTACATACATCCCCCCCATCCGACACACACACACTATTACATACATCCTCCCCCCAAACACACACACGCATTACATACACCCCCCCCTCGACCACACACACGCTATTACATACACCCCCCTCCCCGACACAACACGCTATTATATACACCCCCCCTCCCCGACACACGCTATTACATAACCCCCGCCCCGACACACACACGCATTACATACATCCCCCCACCCGAAACACACACCATATACATACATCCCCCCCCCACACACACACACACACACACACACCAATTACATACATCCCCCCCCCCGACACACACACGCAATTACATACATACCCCCGCCCGACACCCACACCAACACATACATCCCCCCCCGAAACACACATGCAATACATACTGCCCCCCCCCCCCCCCCCCCGACACACACACGCCAATTACATACATCCCCCCCCCCGACACACACACGCAATTACATACATCCCCCCCCCCCCCGACACATCACACAGCAACCATTACTACATCCCCCCCCCCGACACACACACGCAATTACATACATCCCCCCCCCCCCCCGACACACACACAATTACACACATCCCCCCGACACACAACACGCAATTACATACATCTCCCTCCCCACCGACACACACACGCTATTACAATACATCCCCCCTCCCCGACACACACACACGCATTTACATACATCCCCTCCCCGACACACACACGCTATTACATACACCCCCCCCCCCCCCCCGAACCACACACACGCAATTTACATACATCCCCCCCTCCGACACACACAACGCAATTACATACATCCCCCCCCAACACACACACGCAATTACATACATCCACCCCCTGACACACACTCGCAATTACATACATCCCCCCATCCCCCGACACACACACCAATTACATACATCCTCTTCCCCCCCTCCCCCGACACACACACCAATTACATTCCCCCCGACACACACACGCAATTACTCCCCCCCAACAAACACACGCATGATAGACATTACCCCCCCCCCCCCCCCGACACACACACGCAATTACATTCCCCCGACACACACACGCAATAACATCCCCCCACGACACACCCGCAATTACACCCCCCCCCCCCCCCAACACACACACACACGCAATTACATCCCCCCGACACACACACCAATTACATCCCCCCCGACACACACACGCAATCACAAACATCCCCCCCCCCCGACACACACACGCATTACATCCCCCCCGACACACACACGCAATCACAAACATCCCCCCCTCGACAGACACACAATTACACACATCTTTCCCCCCCCCCCCCCCCCCCCCACACACACAACGCAATTACAATAATAATAATAATAATAATAATAATAAATGGAACATATATAGCGCTATATCTTGCAAAGACAAATCAAAGCGCATGCATTCAACCTAATCTTACACAGTCATGCAATCAATGATAAATAATCAAAAGTTTAAACAAACAGATATTTACAAACATGGTGCGATGCAGACAAAAAGTATACAATAAAATTTCGATAGTCAAATGTTTTTTTAAAAGCACACAAAAAACTCCACAGGCCGTTTACTTTAGCAGGGGATAGAACAAGTGTTAGATATGAAAAAAGGGGGGAGGGGGAAATCCCTTTGGTTTTTAAAAAAAATATGTCCCCTTTAGGGTGGGTTTAAAAATGTCCCTAAATAGGTTTTTTTGGCGAAGAAGAGAGGAAGGTTGTTTCCGATGGATGGACCCGAAAAAAGGAAGGCGGCGGCCAACAGTGGATTGGTTTAATCTAGGGAATTTGTAGGCACAAGGTATCGCCTTTGAGCGGAGGGGAAAAAAAGGATGTACAGGGTTTAAAACCCTTCACAAAAGGTAGGAGGGTCAGTTTTGTGGAGACTTTGAAAAAAGAGGGAAATATCTTATAATTCTACCTCTGGGCACAGGCGCCAGTGGAGTGGTCCCCAAGAGAGGGGGAAAGTGGGTAAAATTTTTTTTTTCTGAGAACTAAATCCCAGCGCGGGGTTTTTTTATACGTTGAAGGGATGGATAGATGTTTTTCTTTGGGAGACCACTAAAAAGAAATTGCAATTTGTCCAGACGTTTAGAAATGGGGGAAGGGACAAGTTTTTGGGTGTTTCAACAGGGACAGGGAAATTTCGAATTTCACTAATACGCCGTAATTTTTAAATTCCCCCGACTGAAAGGTCGGGGGAAGGGAATTTTTTTTAAGAGGCGTGTTGTCGATAACGCCCCCTAGATACCTTTACGGAAATGGGGTAGAGGGACTGATGTATTGGCCCAGTTCTATTGAGTTTTTTGTAATGGAAAAAGAGTTTGTGTTTTTGGGCCCAAAAACGTGGCTTCGGTTTTTTTCTCGTTTAAAAAGAAATTGTTTTTTATCCCTCCCCATACACCCCCCCCCCCCCCACACACACACTCAATTACTTTCATCCCCCCCCCCGGGCACACACACACAATTACATACATCCCCCCCCCCCCGACACACACACGCATTACATACATCCCCGACACACACACGCAATTTACATACATTCCCCCCACACACACACCAATTACATATCCCCCGACACACACCTCAATTACATACATCCCCCGACACACACCGCATTACATACATCCCCGACACACACACGCAATTACATATCCCCCAGCCCCCGACACACACACGCATATTACATACATCCCCCCCGACACACAACACGCAATTACATACATCCCCCCCGACACACACACGCTCTTACATACATCCCCCCCCCACGACACACACACGCTATTACATACCCCCCCCCCCCCCCCCCCCCCCGACACACACACGCAATTACATACATCTCCCATCCCCCCGACACACACAAGCAGTTACATACACCACCACCACCCCCTACATACTCACGCAAATACATACATCCCCCCCCCGAACACACACACGCAATTACATACATCCCCCCCGACACACACACGCTCTTACATACATCCCCCCCCCCCCCCGACACACACACGCAATTACATACATCCCCACCGACACACACACACAATTACATACATCCCCCCCGACATACACACGCAATTACATACATCCCCCTCCCCGACACACACACACGCATTACATACATCCCCCCCCCCGACACACACACACGCAATTACATACATCCCCCCCCCCCCCGACACACACACGCAATTACATACATGCCCCCCCCCCCCCCCCCCGACACACACGCAATTACATACATCCCCCCCCAACACACACACAACGCACTTACACACATCACCCCCCCCCCCCCCCCCGACACACACACGCAAAATTACATGCATCCCTCCCTCTCCCCGACACACACACGCATATCAATACATCCACACCCCACCCCCCCCCCCCTCGATACACACACACAATTACATACATCCCCCCCCGAACACACACGCAATTACAACCCCCCCCCCCACCCCCCCCACACACAACACACGCAATTACATACATCCCCCCCCGCCGACACTTAGACGCAATTACATACAACCCACCAACCCCCCCTACACACAAACGCAATTACATATATCCTTCATACCGACACACACACGCAATTACATACATCCCCCTTCCTCCGACACACACACGCAATTAACACACATCCCCCCCCCCCCACACCCGACACACACACAGCAATTACATACATCCCCTCTCCCCGACACACACACGCAATACATACATCCCCCCGCCCCCCGACACAACACACACACAAAATTACATACATCCCCCCCGACACACACACACACAAGATTACATACATCCCCCCCGACACACACGCAATTACATACATCCCCTCCCCGACACAACACACGCAATTACATACCATCCCCTCCCCGACACACACACGCAACTTACATACATCCCCCTCCCCACCGACACCACACGCAATTACATACAACACCCCCTCCCCGACACACACGCAATTACATACATCCCCCCCTCCCCCCCCGATACACACACAATTACATACATCCCCTCCCCGACACACACACGTAATTACATACATCCCACCCCCTCCCCCCCCCACGACACACACACGCAATTACATACATCCCCCCCGCCCGACACACACACGCAATACATACATCCCCCCCCGACACACACACACAACGCTATTACATACATCCCCCCCGACACACACACACACGCTATTACATACATCCCCCCCTGACACACCACACGCAATTACATACATCCCCCGACACACACACGCAATTACATACAACCCCCCGCCGACACACACACGCAATTACATACAACCCCCCCCCCCCCCCCCATTCCCCGACACACACACGCAATTACATACAACCCCCCGCCGACACACACACGCAATTACATACAACCCCCCGCCGCCCACACACACGCAATTACATACAACCCCCCGCCGACACACCACACGCAATTACATACAACCCCCCGCCGACACACTCAACGCAATTACATACATCCCCCGACCACACTCACGCAATTACATACATCCCCCGACACATACACGCAATTACATACACTCTCTCCCGCCCCCGACACACACACGCAATTATAAACATCCCCCCCCCCCGACACACACACGCAATTACATACAACCCCCCGCCGACACACACACGCCAATTACATACATCCCCCCCGACACACACACACACGCTATTACATACATCCCCCCCGACACACACACACACGCTATTACATACATCCCCCCTGACACACACACGCAATTACATACATCCCCCGACACACACACGCAATTACATACAACCCCCCGCCGACACACAAACACGCAATTACATACAAACCCCCCGCCGACACACACACGCAATTACATACAACCCCCCCCCGACACACACACACGCAATTACATACAACCCCCCGCCGACACACACACGCAATTACATACAACCCCCCGCCGACACACACACGCAATTACATACAACCCCCCCCCCCCGACACACACACACGCAATTACAAACAACCCCCCGCCGACACACACACGCAATTACATACAACCCCCCGCCGACACACACACGCAATTACATACAACCCCCCGCCGACACACACCACGCAATTACATACAACCCCCCGCCGACACACACACGCAATTACAAACATCCCCCCGCCGACACACACACGCAATTACATACATCCCCCCGCCGACACACACACGCAATTACATACATCCCCCCGACACACACACGCAATTACATGCACCCCCCCGACACACACACGCAATTACATACATCCCCGCCCCCCCCCCCCCCCCCCCGACATACACACACACAATTACATACATCCCCCCGACAAACACGAAGGCAATAACATACATCCACCCTCCCCTACACACACACGCAATTACATACATCCCTCCCCGACACACACACGCAATTACGTACACCCACACACACACACACACACACGCCATTAGATACATCCTCCCCCGACACACAAACGCAATTACAAACATCCCTCTCCCCCTGCACACACACACACAACAAACACACACACACACACACACACACACACACACACACACACACACACACACACGCAATTCAAACATCCCCCTCCCCCCGCGCACGCACACACACACACACACACACACATACACACACACGCAATTATAATAATAATAATAATAATAATAATAATAATAATGTATGGAATTTATATAGCGCTGAATCTTGTAAAGCTACAAATCAAAGCGCTTTTTTATGCGTGTGTATGCGGTTTTTTAATTTTGTCATCTGTTCCCACCGGCACACAATGGCCTACTCTTTCGAACAGCGGAACAGGATTTAACGTGTGCGCAAGATGTTCTGCATGCGTTCGCACACGGGGCCTCGGTTTATAGTCTCATCCGAAGGAATTACATACATCCCTCTTCCTCCGCACACACACACACACACACACACACACACACACACGCCATTAGATACCCCCCCCCCCCTTGACACACACACGCAAGCAATTACATACATCCCCCTCCCCCCGCACCACACACACAACACACACACACATACAACACATTCACACACACACACACACAACACAACACACAACACACATTACAACACAACCACAACACACACACACACGCACAAGACAACACAACACAACACACACACCACAACACACACACAACACACACACACACGCACAAGACAACACAACACACACACACACACACACACAACACACACATACACGCGGACATACCGGTTCGTTTTCGTAATAATTGGCGCTGTAGTCTGCTCGTGCTATGGGTTGATAGCAAGCTCGACGCGGAGGAGGGGGAGGTGGGGGTGGGGGTGTATTGCACACGTGATTCTGCACACACACACACACACACACACACACACACACACACACACACACACAATGCTCACACATGCGCAAACAAAAAGCACAGGTATACACATCTTGAAATATATACACACGCATATTTTTCGCGTATGAACGTGAAAGAATAGATGATATAGTCTATCTATCTATCTATCTATCTATCTATCTATCTATCTATCTATCTATCTATCTATCTATCTATCTATCTATCTATCTATCTATCTATCTATCTATCTATCTATCTATCTATCTATCTATCTATCTATCTATCTATCTGTCCCGTAGTCTGCCGACCGTGGGGGCACCCTCAAAGACTCAACAACCAGTTCCCTCCATTCCTCTCTCTATTCTGCCTTTCACAGGGTTTTGTTGAGTTCTAGGCCTGTCCATTCGCTGATGTTATCCTCCCAGCTCTTCCTTGGTCTGCCTCTTCTTTCCTCCTTGGACAGTGCCTTGTGAAATTGTCTTTGCAAGTCCTTTGGATCTTGTGACATGCCCATACCATTTAAGTTTACGCTTTTTCACGATCGTTAGAAGGTTCTCGATGATATAGTAGGTGAAGTAATTTGTTTGTCTAGACGTTTTATGGTTTTATTTTTTTAATTCTTAAAGCATTCTTTATTTTAAGTGTGTGTGTGTACGCGTGCGCGCAGGTGTGTATGAGTATGTGTGTGCGTGTGTATGTATATGTGTGTAATTTGTATTTTCCAATGTATTATTTTATCAATTTTCTCCGTTTACTGGTTTAATTTATTGGTAAAGGTTGCTATAATGTAGTATTTCAGTATCATCATTAAGAAATTTGTTCTTAGATAGATGGCTTGATGAAAAAAAGCAAATGCATTGCTTATTCAATGTACCATCTGGAAGTAAACATTTGACTTGACTTCTCTCCCTAAATATCATGTATTTGTGAGTCGACATCAAATCGAAGAACACACACGCATAAACACGCATGGACATGGTTGGGCGATCGATCACACACACACACACACACATAAAAAATATGCTGTATTGCGAAGAAAATGTATTCCTCTGTATTATTACAGATTTCCATCGAATCTGAAAGTGCAGCTTCTTTGTATGAACACTAAACCTAGTTTGATGTTTAAAGTTGGATTATTTCTTACTAAATGTTTAGATATCAGAAGTAAGGATGTTCACCTTACATGAAAGTATATGATTAACTGTTGTTTCTATGGGCCATATGGCCTGCAAAAACTGAATTAAAATTATTGTTATTGTTGTTATTGTTATTGTTATACATACATGGTGCGCATAAACGCGCACACGCACGTCCATACAAACATGCGACCACCCATGTACACATACACACAGTCACACAGACACACAGACACAGAAACACACAGATACATAAACAAACGGTAAAGGTAAAGGTATCCTATAACCTACGGTAGTGGAGCGAGGCATCACAGACCTCACTTCTCCAGGGGCCAGCATATTGAGGGCGTCGCCCATCTCCTCTCCCTCGCTGCTTTACCTTCCCTGACCCTAAAGAGGGCAGGTACCCATTTACAGCTGGGTGAACTGGGGGAACTGTACTGAAGCCAAGGCGCACAAACAGTCACCCATCCAAGTGGTAACCACGCTCGATGCTGCTTAACCTTGGCTGGGGGGGGGAAAGCGAGTGCTCTGACCACTGAGCTGTCCCCGTCCCCATAGCTTTAATTCAACGCATGGAAAAGAACCCACGGCAGAAAGATACTTGGATAAATGTCAGCAGAAACCTCGTTTCGCAAGGAATCACCCCCCCCCCCCCCCCCCCACACACACACACAGACACAGACACACACAGACACAGACAGACACACACACACAAACACACACACAAACACACACACACGTACACACACACACAAACACACACATAAACACACAACACACACACACACACACACACACACACACACACACACACAGAGGGGGGATCATCAGAAAAGCTGGTGCTAGCTCTGTGAAAACATTTTCCCCGAGGAATGCTGCCTCAATAACAATTAAGAGAAACCTACCGCTCCTATAAGTAAGTCATTTATAACAGAACTGAAAACATCGCATTGAAAGACAATGCAAAAAAAAAGTATACAGGCAATGGAGATGAAGTGCTTTACGCAAACTCCTTGTCACCTCATACAAAGATCACATCACTAATGAAGAAGTGAAAACCAGAATTAAAAACTATATCGAAGAGCTCCTGATTTCAGTGAAAAAACTCCGCAAACTAAAGTGGTACGGGCACGTCACACGAACATGTGGACTGGCCAAGACTGTCCTACAGGGAACAAACAGTACAAGGAGGGAGACGAAGAAGAGGCAGACAGAGAAAACGATGGGAAGACAACATCAGAGAGTGGACTGGTATTGAGTGAAACGAATTTCTACAGAAAACTGAAAACCGCGAAGAGTGGAGGAAGCTGGTTGCAAAATGGTGGCAGGATGGTTAAGACGTTCGCCTGCCAACAAGTCAACCGTGAGGTTGTGGGCTCGATTCCCAGCCTCGCCCTTTCTTCCCAGTTTGACAAAAAATTCCAACTGAACGTCAAAGTCCTTTGGATGAGACTATAAACCGAGGTCCCGTGTGCGAACGCACGCAGAACATCTTGCGCATACGTTAAATCCTGTTCCGCTTTTCCTAAGAGTAGGCCATTGTGTGCCGGTGGGGACGGATGACAAAATTGACAAAACCGCATACACACGGGGACTGGATGTAAAAAAGCACTTGAAGGCTTATTCCATTATCCTCGATATAAAAGAATAAATAAATAGATAAATAAATTCAAAATAAAGGTGAACAGAGTACAGTACAGTACAATATAATAATACAAGACAAAACAGTACAAAGCAATACAATACAAAGCGTTGCATCAACACGATACAATGCAATACAATACAATACAATACAACACAAGACTACGGACAAAAATGAAAAAACAAAAAACCACACCAATAAATCCAATCCAACACTTCGAACACAATAGCCGAGCGGTTAAAACCGTTCGGCTTCAATGCAACTGGTCCATGAAGACGTAGGTTCGAATCTCGGCGTCGTCTGGTAAACCAAAAGTGGGTGAATAGTCTACCATCTCCCAGGTCAACATCAAGTGCAGACCTGCCAGTGCCCTGAAGTCCCATCACGTATAATAATTATACACACGCTGAAGATCAAACACGCAAGTTTAAAAAAAAAAAAAATTCGCATAACTCATATCAACGTTATTTATTTATTTTATTCTTTTACATCGGGGATAATGGAAGAAGCACTCATGTGCTTTTTTTTTTTTATATATCCAGTCCCCGTGTGTATGCGGTTTTTGTAAATTCTGTCATCTGTTCCCACCGGCACACAATGTCCTCTTACGAAGAGCGGAACAGGATTTAACGTGTGCGCAAGATGTTCTGCGTGCGTTCGCACACGGGGCCTCGGTTTTTAGTCTCATCCGAAGGGCGGGTCAAGAAACACGAACATACTCCAAGCATACATCCCCGCAATCGAAATACGGCTACCTTCCTGATGGCCAAAGACTAAACTGGTCGAACGCTCAACAACAACAAAATCTCACCGGTAGTGAAACTTCGAAGGTGTAGTTAAAATTACAACAACTACAACAACAACGAAAAGGGTTAGTTAATCCAACACAAGAATAAAACAGGATATTTTCCTCTGGAGTTAACATCAGTGCAGACTCCACTCCCCCTCAAAAGTCCTTCGGATGAGACTATAAGCCAAGGCCCCGTGTGCGAACGCACGCAGAACATCTTGCGCACACGTTCCGCTATTCGGAAAGAGTAGGTCATTGTGTGCCGGTGGGAACGGATGACAGGATTTTGACAAAAACTGCAACCACACGGGGACTGGATGTTAAAAAAAAGCACACGAGTGCTTCTTCCATTATTCTCGAAATAAAAGAATAATGTTAGTAATAATAATAACAATAACTATATTGATAATACCAACTGCTTCAATAACTATATTAACACTCCTCCTCCTCTTACTACGACTACTACTACTACTACTCCTACTACTACTACTACTACTACTACTACTACTACTACTACTACTACTACTACGACGACGACGACGACGACGACGACGACTACTACTACTACTCATCTTCAACCTCCTCTTCCTACTACTACTAGTACTACTACTACTTCTCCTATTCCTCCTCCTACTTCTCCTATTCCTTCTACTACTCCTATTCCTTCTGCTACTCCTATTCCTCCTACTACACCTATTCCTCCTGCTACTCCTATTCCTCCTACTACTCCTATTCCTCCTACTACTCCTATTCCTCCTGCTACTCCTATTCCTCCTGCTACTCCTATTCCTCCTACTACTCCTATTCCTCCTACTACTCCTATTCCTCCTACTACTCCTATTCCTCTTCCTCCCCTATTCCTCCTACTACTCCTATTCCTCCTACTACTCCTATTCCTCCTACTACTCCTATTCCTCCTGCTACTCCTATTCCTCCTACTACTCCTATTCCTCCTTCTACTCCTATTCCTCTTCTTCCTCTTCCTCCCCCTATTCCTCCTACTACTCCTATTCTTCCTACTACTCCTATTCCTCCTCCTCTTCCTTCTCCTCTTCCTCCTCCTCTTCCTCCTCCTACTACTCGTATTACTACTCCTCTTACTCCTCCTCCTACTTCTACTACTAATCCTATTCCTCCTCCTCCTCCTACTACTAATACCACTAACACTACTACAACTCCTTTTCCTCCTCCCCTCTTCCTCCTCCCCTCTCCTCCTCCTCCCCCTCCTCCTCCTCCTCCACCCCCCCCCCCCCCCCTCTCCCAACTCCTTTCAAAAAAACATTCGGTGTTACTGGCACAGCCCTCTCCTGGTTCAGTTCATACCTCACTGACCGATTCCAGACAGTCGCAGTAAACAAGATACAGTCAATACCTGCCAAACTGGAATGTGGTGTCCCGCAGGGATCAGTTCTCGGCCCTGTTCTTTTCACTCTCTATACTGCTCCACTATCACATAATTATAATAAACCGTCATCATATCAACCATCACTTTTATGCAGATGACTCTCAGAGTCAAAGTAGTGTTACACCTGAAAATCTGCCTTCTCTCTTGACAAAGATGGCCTACTGCTTTCAAGATATCCAAAACTGGATGATACAAAACAAGTTACAGTTAAACGCAGATAAAACCGAAGCCATGCTTGTAGGGACCAAACACAAACTCTCTTCCATTACAACAACTTCAATAGAACTCGGCAATACATCAGTCCCTCTATCCACTTCCGTGAAGTATCTAGGTGTCGTTATCGACAACACACTCTATGAAAAAATTCATCACCCAGACCTGTCAGTCGTGCTACTATCAATTACGGCGTATTAGTGCAATTCGAAAGTACCTGTCCACTGATGCAACAGCCCAACTTGTCACTTCTCTCATTCTCTCACGTCTGGACTATTGCAATTCTCTTTTAGCTGGTCTGCCAGCAACATCTATCCACTCCCTTCAACGTATACAAAACTCCGCAGCTCGACTAGTTCTCAGAAAGAAAAAATCTGAGCACATTACCTCTCTCTTGCGATCTCTCCACTGGCTGCCTGTGCCACAGTGAGTAGATTATAAGATCAGTACCCTCTGTTACAAATGTCTCCACAAAACTGCACCCTCCTACCTATGTGAATGTCTTAACCTGTACACTCCTTCTACTCCGCTCTACTGCAGATACCTTGTGCCTACGAATACCTAGATTCAACCAATCCACTGTTGGCCACCGCTCATTCTCTATTTCTGGTCCATCCATCTGGAACAACCTTCCTCTCTCTCTTCGCCAGAAACCTAGTTATGACACTTTTAAATCCAGCCTCAATACATATTTATTTCAAACCTAAGACTTCCCCCCTCCTGTTTCATATCTAACCCATGTTCTATCACCCTGCTAAAGTATACGGCCTGTGCGAGTGTATGTGTGCTTTTGAAAAACATTTGACTATCGAAATTTTATTTCATAGATTTTGTCTGCATCGCACCATGTTTGTAAATATCTGTTTGTGTAAGATTAGGTTGAATGCATGCGCTTTGATTTGTCTTTGCAAGATATAGCGCTATATAAGTTCCATGTATTATTATTATTATTATTATTATTATTATTATTATTATTATTACTCCTTTTCCTCATACTACTATTCCTCCTCTTCCTCCTACTACTACTACTCTTACTCCTCCTCCTCCTTCTCCTACTACTACTCTTACTCCTCCTCCTATTACTACACCTATTCCTCCTACTACTACACCTATTCCTCCTACTACTACACCTATTCCTCCTACTACTCCTTTTCCTCATACTACTATTCCTCCTACTCCTCCTATTCCTCCTACTACTACACCTACTACTCCTCCTATTCCTCCTCCTTCTCCTCCTCTTCCTCCTCCTACTACTACTACACATATCCTCCTCCTTCTCCTCCTCTTTCTCCTACTACTACTACTCTTACTCCTCCTACTCCTCCTATTCCTCCTCCTCCTACTACTACACCTCCCCTCCTCCTCCACCCCCTCCTCCCACTCCTCCTCCCCCTCACCTTCCTGGCGGCAGCCCTGGCTTTGAGGTGGCGCTGGACGAGGTACTCGATGGAGGAGGTCATCATGGACAACACCAGTCCCCCGATCAGGATGTGGAAGATGCCAGAGACGTTGCTCAGAGTCAGAGCGCTCTTCTTGCCTGACGTGTCCTGCAAGTGTGTGTGTGTGTGTGTGTATCACACACATACGTATATTTATTTATTTATTTATTTATTTATATCACTTTAAGTCACGTCAGATTTCTCTGCGTGAAATTCGGGCTGTTCTCCCCGGGGAGAGCGCGTCGCCACAGAGCAGCGCCACCCATTTTTTTTCTCTTTTTTTTTTTTTTGGTCTACAACTGCATTTGTTTTCCTATCAGAGTGGCTTTTTTTTCTACAGAATTTTGCCAGAGACAACTCTCTTGTTGCCGTGGGTTCTTTTACGTGCGCTAAATAAGTTTTGTGCAACACACGGGACCTCGGTTTATCGTCTCATCCGAAAGACTAGCGCCCAGACCACCACTCAAGGTCTAGTGGATGGGGGAAAATTTTCGGGTCCAAACGGGATATGAACCACCGCCCACTTCCGACCCGGACTTCTCGCTTTCTAGACAGGCGCGTTACCTCTAGACCACCGATCCACCATATATACATGGTTATTATACAAAAAAGGTAAGGTAAAGGTGTCCCATAACCTATAAGGTCGTAGGGGAGCGAGGCGTCAGAGACCTCACTTCTCTTAGGGGCCAGCATATTGAGGGCGGCGCCCAT
>CM054144.1:66679813-66682313 GCA_028751875.1 Rapana venosa | reverse complement strand
CAACGTTCTAACCACTAGGCTATCCTGTCCCCCAAGACTGGTGGATAATGCTTATTCATTTTGTGTGTCTTCTTTCCTTAATGATTTTTAGCACCTTGAAACTTAAAGCTTTTATTGATGGGATTTCTCTTTGTTCTGTGCTGGAAAGTAGCAATTGGTCAGCGAGGGAGAGGAGATGGGCGCCGCCTTCAATATGCTGGTCCCCTGGAGAAGTTGAGGTCTCTGATGCCTCGCTCCCCTACGACCACTTAGGTTATGGGACACCTTTACCTTTTTACAAGTTGTTATACTAAGTGCTTGTTGTGGATGAAGAAGTAAATCGGTGGTCTAGAGGTAACGCGCCTGTCTAGAAAACGAAAAGTCCCGGTCGGAAGTGTGCGGTGGTTCGAATCCCGTTTGGACCCGAAACTTTTCCCCCATCCATTAGACCATGAGTGGTGGTCTGGGCGCTAGTCTTTCGGGTGAGACGATAAACCGAGGTCCCGTGTGTTACACAACAATTATTTAGCGCACGTAATAGAACCCACGGCAACGAGAGAGTTGCCCCTGGCAAATGTCTGTAGAAAAAAAGCCACTCTGATAGGGAAACAAATGCAGTTTATGTTTGGAAACTGTTTTACGTGTGCAAAACCGAAGAAGTTTTGTTGAGTCTTCATCTATCTTGCGTGTGTGTGTGTGTATGTGTGTGTGTGTGTGGTGTGTGTGTGTGTGTGTGTGTGTGTGTGTGTGTGTGTGTGTGTGTGTGTACGTGCATGCGCGAGTGTGTATGTGTGTGTGGTGTGTGTGTGTGCGTGCGCGTGTTAGGTCTCCCACTGATTTCTAGAAAAGATCAAAGTACATCCTACTGAATGACTGTCAGTTTGTCAAAATAAAGAACGCCTAACAACCAAGATTACAACGCGATAACGCACTCTCTCTCTCTCTCTCTCTCTCTCTCTCTCGCTCTCTCTCTCTCTCTCTCTCTCTCTCTCTTTCTCTCTCTCTCTCTCACACACACATCTCTCAGCAGCTTTCCACCCCCCCCCCCCCTACACACACACACACAACACAGCACAGATTTTATATACAGCGTATGCCAAAAAACCTACTCCCCACTCCCTCCCCCCACCCTCCCCTCCCCCCCACCCTCCCACCTCAACCTTATATGCTCACCTCACACAAGCCAATAACCATTAATTCTTCTTCTTATCTGTGCCCAATTTTCCCTTCATCGCCCGAAAAAAAATCCCCGATTTCTAAATTGACAACTTATGCTATATCGGCGAAAAAAAATACATTTTTTTATCGTGGGAGGGATTATCGGGGAATTATTGTAAATCCTTCTCGGTCGGGTTGGGGTTTTCTTTTGGTGGGGGGAGAAAGGTTTTATGCTGTGGATGTTCTGGCTCATGATTAAGAGCGATTGGGTAAGACAAGGGTTTAATCTCTTTTAGATAGGGGGGATTGTCGTGATTACGAGTTTCGTGAAGGGGGCTTTGGGTTGTGGTTGTGTGTGTGTTGTGTGTGTGTGTTGTATGTGTGTTTATGTGTGTGTGTGTGTATGTGTGGGTGTGTGTTGTTTGTGGTGTTGTGCTTTTGTGTGTTTTTGTGTTTGGTGGTGTTGGGTGGGTTGTGGGGGTGTTGTGCGTGTGTGTGTGTGTGTGGGGTTTTGGGGTTGTGTGGTGTGTTGGTGTTGTGTGTGTGTGTGTGTTGGGTGTGTTTTTGGTTTGGGTGCGTTTTGTGTTGTGCTGTGGGGGTGTTGTAGCTTTTGTGCGTGAGTGGTGTGTGTGTTTGTTGTGGTGGGTTGTACGTGTGGTTTGTGTTTTGTGTGTTGTGTGTGTGTGTGCTGTGTTGTGTGGTGTGGTTGGGGGCGTGTATGTGTTTTTGTGGTGTGTTGTGTTGGGGTGGGTGTAGCGTGCGTGTTGGTGGTGGTGTGGTGTGTGTGTGTTGTGTGTGTGTGTGTTTGTGTTTTTGGTGGTGTGTACGTTTGGTGTGTGTGTGTGTGTTTGTTGGTGGTTGTTTGGTTGTGTTGTGGGGGTGTTGTAGCGTTTGTGTTTGTGTGTGTTTTGGTTTGTGGTGGTTTTGTAGCTTTTTTTGTGTGTATGTGTGTTGTGTAGTGTTGTGTTGTTGTGGTAGTAAAAAAAAAGAACAAAAACCCCAACAAAAAAATAAAAACAAAAAAACGAAGAGAAGAACGAAGGGAAAAAAAGAAAAAAGAACAACAAAGAAAAGAAAAATAAACAAAGAAAGAAAACCCAAAGAAAAAAACCCCCCCCCCCCCCCTCCCCCCCACCCCACCCCACCACCCCTCCAAAAAAAATCTCTACAAATCTAACCATTACAAAAAAAAATGATTTTATCAAAACAAAACAATACTATCCAAAAAACTTACACCAACACAAAACCTAAATCACCCCCTCCCTCCCCCCACCAACCCACCCACTATCCACCCCACCCCCACCCCTTCCCCTCCCTCGCATGATCTCTTTCCACACCCTCCCTTCATCCCCTAAATTCTCAA
>CM054144.1:66659813-66662313 GCA_028751875.1 Rapana venosa | reverse complement strand
TCTTGTAATGGGGCCGTGACATTTACAAATAAACAACATTGCTGACTTCAGTACTGCATTCAAACCAGTCTGGACAGAATGATGATAATCTAGAAATGGGTGCGTGCCTGCGTTTGTGCGTGCGTGCATGCGCTCTTGTTGCCGTGGGTTCCTTTACGCGCGCTGACTGCTTCGCTGCTTAACGGACCTCGGTTTATCGTGTCGTCTGGTGCAGCCTGGTATTCATTGATATAAAATAATAATAATAATAATAATAATAATAATAATAATAATAATAATAATAATGATGATGATGATGATGATGATGATGATGATGACGACGATGATAATAATAATAATGATAATAATAATGTATGGAATTTATATATCGCTGAATTTTGTAAAGTAAACAAATCGAAGCGCTTGCATTCAAATCATTCACACGCATGCAACCGTCCACAAATATCAGGATCAACAAATATCAATTTTACACACACACACACACACACACACACACACACACACACACACACACACACACACACACACACACACACACACACACACACACACACACACACAGCTCAACACATTTAGATGGGGGGTGGTGGAGGTGAAGGTAGCAATTGAAAAAGTAGGAACAAATAACAGCGGAAGATCTCAGGTAGAAAATAAGTGCGTTTTGAGGCTGGATTTGAAAGTATCAAATGAAGGCTTTTGGCGAAGTGGAAGAGGGAGGTCGTTCCATGTGGAGGGACCAGAAACAGAGAAAGAGCGACGGCCAACAGTGGTTTGTTTGAATCTTGGAGTTCGAAAGCACAAAGTATCTGCGGCTGAACGAAGGGAACGGGATGGAGTGTACAGGTGAAGACAGTTACAGAGATAAGATGGTGCAGCTTTGTGGAGATATTTGAAAGCAAACTTTTCATTCACTGTGTACTAGCTGTAAATATTGCAAGCAAAATCGGTGGTCTAGAGGTAACGCGCCTGCCTAGAAAGCGAAAAGTCCGAGTTCGAAGTGTACGGTGGTTTAATCCCCGTATGGGCCCCGAAACTCCCCCCCCCCCCCCCCAAATCCATTAGACCATGAGTGAAGGTCTGGGTGCTAGTCTTTCGGATGAGACGAGAAACCGAGATAAAAGAACCTAATGCAACGATCAAGCCAGTCTGACAGGGAAACAAAATTGCACATGGTTACAGGAATAGAAACAAAAATAATGGGTGGCGCTGCTCTTGTGGCGACGCGACGCGCTCTGTTCGTGGGAGGGGAGCAGCCTGAATTTCTCGCAGGGAAGTTAGCTGTGACTTTCAGTGGTATAGAATACAATACAATCTAACACAATACAATGCAATACTGTACAATAGACAACGCAATACAACGCACTACAATGCAATACAACACAATACAATATAATGCAATACAATACAATACAATACTGTACAATACAATAAATACAATACAATACAGCGCTTCTTCTTCGTCAAATACTCAGACAGCAAGTACTGTTGTCTGTCATATGAGCTATGAGTATAACCTGTGTGTGTGTGTGTGTGTGTGTGTGTGTGTGTGTGTGTGTGTGTGCGTGTGCGCGCGCGCGCGCGCGCGCGTGTGTGTGTGTGTGTAGGTGCGTACGTTTGATATGTGACACACCACCCCATAATGAGTCGCATTGCACTGGCGATCAATTTTTTTAAAGTTGTGAAAATGTTGTTAATCTGCAGTAAAAAGGCTGTTCAATAGAGAAAACAGATTGAAAATCGGACAATTTTGTGAAAAGTTATTGCAAACTGAAATGATACACTGCAGGACGTGACAAAATTGAGAAATTTGACCAGTTTAGCATCAAAACAGGTGGTCAGAATGAGGACTTGGGTATTTTAAAAACACGTTTAAAAGCAAAAAGAAACAAAATGTTGCCTTGATACTTCAATACAGGGTAGAATGATTGCTATAGTTTTATAATCAGTCAAAAGCTCAAAATCAACAACCTGACCCCCACCTGCCTAAAATGGCTCCTAGCGGAAAAGTGGGTCAAGTGCAAAGCGACTCATTTCGTGGTGGAGCGTCACAATTTTTGAAAAAAGCTATCAATAGTTATTGGCTGCATGTCTCTGTAAGAATATGTTGAATACAAACGCTCTGATTTGTCTTGGCAAGAGTTAGCGCTATACAAATTCCATTTATTATTATTATTATTATTATTATTATTATTATTATTATTATTATTATTATTATTATTACTATTATTATCATTTTCATTATCATCATATCATCATCATCATCATCATTATTATTATTATTATTATTTTTTATTTTTTTATTTTTTTTTTTCATTATTATTATTATTTTAATTATTACTACATTAACAAAATAAGCGCCTGACAAGTCAGGCCCAGACGCATCCGACTTTGGTGTGTGAGAGAGAATTGTCATCTTTTAAGTCTTTCTGGAATAAAACGGCAGGAGAATGGACCAAGAAGGCAGAAAATAAGACAAGAAAGAGGCGACAGTGGAAAAAAA
>CM054144.1:66647313-66654813 GCA_028751875.1 Rapana venosa | reverse complement strand
AAAAAGAATGGTGATGATAATGATAATAATAATATTAATATCAACAACAAAATTTACAACTATGATGATGTTGATAATTATAAGCTACAATAATGATAACAATAATAATGATACTACTACTACTGATAACAAGATGATGGTGACAGTAATAACAATAATAACAACGATAATAATGAGAACAACAATAGTAATAGTTTTGATAATAATACTGATAATATTGATGATGATAACAAGATAGAAGAAGAAGAAAAAGAAAAAGAAGAAGAAGAAGAAGAAGAAAACAACAAAAACAAAAATGAACTACAAAAAACACTAATACACTCAAATAAAAATAACAACACAACAACACCAACAAAATACACTCTCTCACACACACACGCACACTACACACACAAAAACACACCACACACACACACCACACAACACCACACACACACACACACAACCCTCCTACCCCCCTCCCCCCCTACCCACACAGACACCCCCAAAACGCACACACACCACAACCCACACCCCACCCCCACACACAAACCACACACACCACACAACACACACCACACACACACACACAAACACACACACAACACATATATACAAACACACACAAACCTCCTCCCCCCCTCCCCCCCCCCCCCACACACACACCACAACCATACATACACACACACACACACACAACACACACACACAACACAACACACACACACGCACGGAAGGAAATCAGGAGAAACTCAAAGGAACACATGAACGCATCCAAGCACTGATATGCCCCCCTAAGGATGACACCTAGGTCAAATCCGTTCCTACGTCATAGGTGTCACGACACTCTGACGTCATACTATGCTATGACGTCATTTGGAACCCAATCTGTAGGCCGCTGTGCTGTCCAAGTTTTTGTTGTTGTTTATTTTCCTCTCCCAACTTAAATTTCTTTTTTTGAATTTTCGAATAACGTGTACAGTTTATTATAATGAACCCCCCCCCCCCCCCTATTAATGCACAAATATTCTCTCCCACTTAACTGTTATATAAATATATATATATATTTTTATATTTTATATATTATATTTATATATAATATATATATTTTATATTTTATCTTGGTTTGAGGTATGGATGTTGTTCAGGGTCAACCGTTGATACTGTTGTTAATGTTAGCCTTGTTGTTGGTGTTGTTGTTGTTGTTGCTGCTGCTGCTGTTGTTGTTACCATGCGTGCGATAGCGATTACCTGAGTGTGTATTTGGCATTGTGGATTTGGATTTTTGGGGTTTCTTTGGGTTTTTTTGTTTGTTTTGTCTGTTTTGTTTTGTTGTTTCTTGGTCGAAATCTGAGATCTATCAGCTTTAATTGGAAACAATGCTTGCATGACTTTCACGACGCGTATGGTGTATGTGTATGAGCGCCCCGCGCGCGCGAGCTCATCTGTGTGGTGTGTGTGGTGTGTGTGTGTGTGTGTGTGTTGTGTGTGTGTGTGTGTGTGTGTGTGTGTGTGTGTGTGTGTGTTTTTCTGCTTAATTTAAGTCTTTCACTTTAAGTGAATTGGGAAAAAAAAAGTGTGTGTGTGTTGCTTTTTGTTTGTGTGTGTTTTTTTGTTTTGTTGTTTGTTTGTTTGTTTTTTTGTTTGTGTGTGTTACTAAAAGAATTGGTTCCCCCCCCCCCCCCCGCACCCCAAAACATTTTTTCCTTTTTTTTTTATTTTTTAGAACCCTTTTGATAATTTACACAAAAAACCCCCCCCCCCCTTCCCAAAATTTTAACCCCAAAAAAAAACATAAACCCCCAAAAAAAACCCCAAACAAAACCTCTAAAAAAACCCTTTTTCCCTAAACCCCCCCCTCCCCCTGTTTCTTTTTCCCCCTCTGTTATTGTTGTTTTCCTTTTTGGGTTTTTTCTTCCCCCCCCCCCCCCCAAAACCCCAACCAACAACCCCCCCCCCCTCACCCCCCCCCCCCCCCCCCCCACTTTTTTTTTGTCAATATTTTATTTAATTTTTTTAAAGAAAAAAAACAGGACAGGACAGCGGACTGCAGCCAAATCAAAAGGGAAAAAAAACAAACAAAACCCCCAAAAAGTAAAAAATCATAACCCCCTGCCCTGTGAGACAGCCCACTCCGTTGCGGGGGTCGAGGGCCCCCTACAGGGCCCCCCCAGATTTCCCCCCTCGAGGGAGGGGTGTGGGTTGAGGTTTTAGATAGCATGTAAAAGTACAGGATTTGAACCCTGGACCCCCCTCCTTGCTGTATGCGCTTGACGACCACGAGGACCACATGAAACCTGTCGATTGGTTAGCGTTTAAAAATCTTAATTTAAAGTTAGCTGTCAAGGCCCGTCACTGGCTAAAGTTTAAAATATTAGATTAAAACTGCACAAGAAACGGTTGGTAAAGAGTAAAAGTTTTAAAATCTTAGATTAAAACTGCAGCTTTATACGGGCCCGTCAATGGTTAGCGTTTAAATTTGATTAAAATGCGTATTTTCCGGGCTGTCGAAGGTTAGCGTTTTAAAAAAATTGGTAAAACGCGTATTACACAGGGGTCGCAGGTTGCGTTTTTAAAATATTAGAGTAAAAAAATGCGATTTCCAGGGGTGTGCAGGTTAGCGTTTAAAAAAATTTTGATTAAAAAAGCAAAACTGTAAAACGGTTTGGCAGTGGTTACTTTTTAAAATTAGATTAAAACTGCAGAAACCAAGGCCTGTTGAGGATTAACGTTTTAAAAAAAAAGGATTAAAACTGCGATTCACAGGGGTGTCGACAGGTTGGTTTAAAATATTTAGATTAAAACTGCAGCTTTAACAGGCCTGTCAATGGTTAGAGTTTAAAAACTTAGATTAAAATTGGCTGTAAAAGGCCTGTTTAATGGTTAAAGTTTAAAAATTTTTAGTTAAAAAATTTTCAGCTGTAAAGGGTTGGTAGCAAGTTAAAATTTAAAATCCTAGTTAAAGTGATGGGATTACAGGCCTTTCCCCTGGTTAAAGTTTTTAAAAACTTAGATTTAAACTGAGATTCAAAAGGCAGTCATGGGGTTTGTTTAAATCTTAGATTAAAAATACAGTTTTCACAGGCCTTTTTCTTGGTTAAAAGTTTTAAAAATTTTGATTAAAAAATGCAGCGTAACGGTTGGCAATGGTTTCGTTTAAAATTTAGATTGAAACTGCAGTATTATAACCTGTTTTGGTTAGCGTTTTAAAAATTTTAACCCGCATTTTATTCAGTCGTGGATTAAGTTTAAATCTGTTAAAACTGCAGATTTAAAAAAAAAACCCCCTTGATGGATTAAAGTTTTTTAAAAAATTAGCGAAAAACTGAGCTTTTTAAGGCCCCGCCCCACTGGTTACCGTTTTTTCTCTTTGTTAAAACGCAGCTAATCAGATTTTAAAACAATATTTTCCCCTCATGGGGGTTTCCCGGGGCTCCTCTGTCGTTCTTACCATACCAACCCTCTTATAAGTCCCCTTTTTTACCCCCCTTTTTTCTGCCTGGTTTATTTTCTTTTTGTTCATATCTCCCCTTTTTGTCGTTTTCTGCCTTTTGGTCCCTTTTTTATACAAATTTTTTGTTTTGAGGAAAAAAAACCGAACATACATTTTCTCCCTCACAGAAGTGGGTTTTTGCTGGGGCCCGATTGTCGGGCTTAACGGCAGTTTTATTTGCTCATTATAGGTAAAAAGGTAAGGTGTCCCCCAAAAAATGTGATCGTAAAGGGGCGAGGCGTCCAGAGACTTCAGCTTCTTAGGGGCCAGAAATTGAGGGCGGGGCCCCCCCTTCCCCTCTTTTCGCTGCTTTTACCTTCCCCCGACCTAAAAAAGGGGAGGGGCCCATCATGGTAAACTGGATTTGTACTGAAACCCAAAGGGCCGCAAACGGTCACCCATCCAAGTTTTGTAACCCGCTCAATATCTTAACCTTACCCCAGGTGAAAACGGTGTCTGAACACTGAAAAATATCCGTTCTACCAAAATAAAAAACCCCCCCAAAAAACCCCCCCAACGTTTGCTGTTACACACAAAAAACCCCTTGTTAAAGGAGATGGTTTGGGTAGAGGAGGAAGGGGGGTGAGGGCGCAGGCGGATGGGGGGCTTGGGTTAAAATCCGTGTGAGTGACCCTTGGGGGATATCACCCCTTTCTGCATTTTTAAGGGTCCAGAGGAAACCCCAGGTGTTGGAGTGGTGAGGGTTGGTGGCCGAGGGCTCCTTGCCCGCCCCCTCCGGCACCGCCATCGTAGGGCAGAAGGGCCCCCGAAAAAGGGACGAAGTGGGCCCGGAATCCCCCCGGGATGCACAGCCAACCCAGGTGTCGAGGGGCTCCTTTAAGGAGAAAACCCCGGGTTTGACGGTCCGGCTTCTTGATCTGATGGGATGCGGTGTTCATGAAGGGTTGGTGAAGTCCACCCCGCGCTCCGGTCCTGGTGTGGTCAGTGGAGCTACTGCGATGTCCCGTTCCTAGGGGAAAAATTTTTACGTGTGTGTGTGTGAGTGTGTGAGACCCTCCCCCGCCAAAATGAGTCGTAGGGCGGGTTGATGTTTTGTGGGGTTGTTAACATGATTTTTTAGATCCGCAGTTAAGGGAAATGATATTTGATAACTAAAAAATGGAAAAAAATCGGAACAATTCTAGTCTATCCAAGTTGGAACTAGAGACTGCAGAAAGTAACAAACTGAGGAATGGAAAAGTTTTGTTTAACTATCTATCTATTTGTCTATTTGTCTATCTATCTATCTATCTATCTATCTATCTATCTATCTATCTATCTATCTATCTATCTATCTATCTATCTATCTATCTATCTGTCTGTCTATCTATCCATCTATCTATCTATCTATCGTTCCATATATCCATCTATCTATCTTTCCATATATCCATCCATCTATCTATCTATCCATCCATCCATCCATCCATCCATCCATCCATCCATCCATCCATCCATCCATCCATCCATCCATCCATCCATCCATCCATCCATCCATCTATCTATCTATCTATCTATCTATCCATCTATCCATCTATCCATCTATCTATTTATCTATATATCCATCTATCCATCTATCTATCTATCTATCTATCTATCTATCTATGGACACGTCTTGCATCGTCATAGGAGGGTTCTGAATATGGGCTTGCATAGTTGAATTTTTTTTACACACGTTTTTTTTTTTTTTTTTTTAGAGCAAAATGAAACAAAGTTATGCCTTGATACTTCAGTACAAGGTAGAAGAATGGCTATAGTTTTAAAATCAACCCAAATCTCAAAATAGACAACCTGACCCCCACCTGCCTAAAATGGCTCCTAGTTGCAAAAGTGGGTCGGGTGCAATGAGACTCATTTCGTGGCGTAGCTCTCAATTTTCAAGAACCACCCCCCCCCCCACACACACACACCTTCCACCTACCTCTCCCTCTGTATGGGATACTTGAAATTGAACAATGCCACAACTTGCAGCAGATGTGTATGAGTGTGTGTGTGTGTGTGTGTGTGTGTGTGTGTGAGAGAGAGAGAGAGAGAGAGAGAGAGAGAGAGAGAGAGAGAGAGAGAGAGAGAGAGAGAGAGAGAGAGAGAGAGAGAGAGAGAGAGAGAGAGAGAGAGAGAGAGAGACACCACAGAGACACCCGTACAAGGGGATATTTTCCCCTGGAGTTAACATCAGTGCAGACTCCACTCTCCCCAAAAGTCCTTCGGGTGAGGCTATAAACCGAGGTCCCGTGTGCGAACGCACGCAGAACATCTTGCGCACACGTTAAATCCTGTTCCGCTTTTTGAAAGAGTTCGACATTGTTAGGCCGGTGGGAGCGGTTGACAACATTTACAAAACTGCATACAGCACGGGGACTGGCTGCTTGTTCATTATATTCCCTGAAAGAAAAGAATTAAAATTGAAAAATTAAAATGAATTAATTGAACTCCTCCGTGGGGGTAAGGGGAAGGGAGGGGGGGGGGGGGGGCTGTCAGTATATTTTCATAAGAGTAGGCCATTGGGTGCCGGTGGGAACAGATGACAGAACTGACAAAACCGCATACACACGGGGACTGGATGTAAAAAAGCACAAGAGTGCTTATTCTATTATCCTCGATATAAAAGAATAAATAAATAAATAAAATGTAATAGCATCCCCACCTTCTGGAAATTCTGCGCTAGGAATTCCCTCTTTTCTATCCCTCTCTGTCTTTCTGCCTTATTCTTTTTTTCTTTCTCTCTCTTCCTATCACCTCCTTCTTGTCTGTTTTCTACCTTCTTGATCCCTTCCCCTGCCTTTTCTTTCATTTTTCCCCCAGAAAGATTGATAAAACATAACAATTCTCTCCCACGCCGAAATCGGACGCACTGCGCTAGGCCTGACTTGTCAGGCGCTTAACGGCAGCCGTAACGCATTTTCGCTCATATGATAAGACAGCACGAAATCGTGTCTGTGCGTTCGACGACAAAGATGAAGAAGAAAAAGTTGAACACAGAAATTACGCACTCACATACAAGCGAGCGTGTTTAACATCCCACGTTAATTTACAGCACCAACGCTGTCATAAAATGGACAAGATTTTGGAATAGTTAGTGAAATCGAACATCTATGGTGATAGATTTTTAAAAAAAAGAAAGAAATATTCAAAATTGTCAATCACACGCAATGTTATACGCGCAGAGCGAGCGAGCGAGCACGGGAGAGAGAGAGAGAGAGGAGAGAGAGAGAGAGAGAGAGAGAGAGAGAAGAGAGAGAGGAGAGGGGGGGGGGGGAGGGTGAGAGAGAGAGGGAGAGAGAGAGGGAGGGTGAGAGAGAGAGGGAGAGAGAGAGACGGAGGAGGGAGAGAGAGAGCAAGAAGACGGAGGGAGAGAGAGGGAAGGAAGGAGAGAGAAGGAGGGGAGAGGGAAAGAGGAGGGGGGAGGGGAGAGAGAAGGAGGGGGGAAGGAGAGAGAGAGGGAAGGAAGGAAGGAGAGAGAGGGAGGGAAGGAGAGGGAGGGAAAAGGGAGGGAAAGGGAGAGAGATGAAGGAAGAGAGAGAGGGGGAGAGAGAGGAAGGGAGGGAGGGAGAAAGAGGGAGGGGGGAGAGAGAGAGAGAGAGGGTTCAGATGTTTTATTCACGTAAGATCACACAGCCCCTTATGAACAGGGAGGCAACAAAGTGATAAATCTTACCACAAAAGCAACAACAGAAAAGAAACACTACGCGACCGATCAGTGTTCAGTGTTAAAGACGCCGAGAGAGGGAAAGACAGACAGAGATGGAGAGAGGGAGGGAGAGAGGGAGAGAGAGAGAAGAGAGGGGAGGGAGAGAGGGGGAGGGAGAGAGAGGAGGGAGGGAGAGACAGAGAGAGAGAGGGAGAGAGAGAGGGAGAGACAGATAGAGAGGGAGAAGGAGGGAGAGAAAGAGAGGGAGAGACAGAGAGAGAGGGAGAGAGAGGGAGAGAGAGGAAGGGAGAGAGGGGTAGAGAATCTGGTTTAACAAGAGTAACAGAATAAGCAACAAATTGTTGAGTTTTTTTTTAACCCTCAGTACTGAGAAAGAGAGAGA
>CM054144.1:66625580-66646813 GCA_028751875.1 Rapana venosa | reverse complement strand
TGAATGATGTAAAAAACACGACACTTGTTTGTACGCAATTATATAAAAATAATATTAATAATAATACTAATAATAATAATACGAATACGAAGAAGAAAGAAGAAGAAGAAGAAGAAGAAGAAGAAGATATTGAATTTTATAGCCGCTGAATCTTGTAAAAACAAACAAATTCGAAGCGCTTGCACCCAAAATCATTTACCCACACGCAATGCACAAACTCTCGTAGTAACGCGTAATTAAAAACCGATTTCAACAAATCCATGCGCGCCCAACCACGGCAACGCCACATACACACACAACACCACACATCGCGACACACACTCGCGAACGACAACACACTAGGAGGTGAAGATGCTGTTGAGAATTAAGGACAATTAATGAGGGGAAAGTCTCAGGTAAGGAAGTAAGTGTGTTTTAGGCTGGGTTTGAAGGTATCAAATGCAGGCTTTCTGGCGAAGTGAAGAGGGAGGTAATTATTTCCAGTGGAATGACCAGAAGAACGAGAAAAGAGCGAACGGCCCAACAGTGGCATGTTTGAATCCTGGGAGTTCGAAAGCACAAAGTAATCTGCGGCTGAGCGAAGGGAACGGATGGATGTACCGGTGAGACAGTTACAGAGATAAGAGGGTGCAGATTTTGTGGGATACATTTATATCTATGTATATGTAGATATTTTTTGTATCCGTTTCTACCGTGCACGAGATGGCCTACTCTTCTCTCAACGCAGAACCGTACAAATCCTTTATGATTTGTATTGGTCGTTCAGAGCCGAAGGATAATCTAGTCTCATCCAGAGTACATTAAGAGGAGTGAAGATGGCTCTGTATGCGAAAGGAATCAATGAATTGTAATACAATTTATTATTATGGGGGGGGGTTTTTGTATTGATAATTATGTAGACTAAGAGTCTATTTGCGTATAAGAGCCGCGTAGCAAAATGCCAGTATGTGTGCAATGTAAGTGTAGTGGTAAATGTAGGTTGGAGAAGAATAAAGTGTAGTGCAGTGTAAAGCATAGGTTAGTAATACTAGAAGAGGAGTGAGTGCAGTGAAGTGTAGTGTAGTTTGTAAAAAATATATTATAGTGAATTAGCGTAGCACAATTCCGTATAGTGTTGTGTGTTTCTAGAGTGATCAATATGCTCACACCAGGCTACACACTGGTCAGTCTCATGTCACCCCTACGACAGTTACCTTAAAGGCAAGGGAATTCCATGGTGTGTGACTTGTGATTGGGGAAGAACCCACAGCATCTGTTCTTCTGGAGTGTCGAGATCTCCATGGATAATAGTAGGCCCAACAAGCAATTATATAACTGCAGGACTTCCCTGAAGATCCTTTTTTGTGTGATGTTCCAACCACCGGACACCATTTTTAACTTCCTGCAGAATCGGGGGTCGGGTGGCTTATTCCCGACTGAGATATGATGAAGGTGGTTACAGTTGGTCACAAGAACAAGCTGATTTAAGATCTGTTTTGGTTTTAATTACCCCACGATTTTTGTGGATTGATGCGGTTTTTTATCCCACAACGCGGGTGTCCGTCCTGGTGCCCCGTCCTCTTGGTTGACCCATATGGTTTGGCCAGGGCTTTGCTACAAGGAACGACAGCAGAGTTGGTCTATATAATACCCCTGTTTTCATCTGAGTATTTTTTCTTATGATATTTAAAACTTAATACGAAGTGGCCAGCTCACAAATAAGGGTCCACGCTGTGGTCGCGGGGCTAGAAAACAACAGACTGCAAAAGCGATGGAGGGGTGCTGTGCAATAACAGTGTAGTAGTAGTGTATTTCAGTGAAGTGCAGCATACGGGCCTTAAAGAGTTTAACGCAGAGTGGAGTGTAGTGCAACGTCTGCCCCCCGAATGTGTCTAGTCTAAGATAGAAGTAGTCTGTCCCTGTCCTGTACTCCTGTCCTGTCCTAGGTCCAGTACTCTGGACAGTAACTGTACTGTGCTGTCCTTTTGTGGTCGTGTCTTGTAATTGTCAGAATAAACTCTCCCGTTGCAATCTTTTTTCCTAGGCGAAAGCTAATCCGTTTTTCGAATTTTCTTCAAGATATGGTGTGTTTTTTTTTTTTTCGGAGAGAGAAAAAACAAAACTCTTAGAGAAGGATAAAATGTCATCAAGAGTTTTCAGAACTTCTGCAGAAAACACGATTATGTGTGACATGCGTGAGCGCTCGCAGGGGGTGGTGGGGGGGGGGGGGGGGGGTGTGGAGGAGAGAGGAGAGAGAGAGAGGAGAGAGAGAGAGGAGAGAGAGGGAGGAGAGAGAGAAGAGGAAGAGAGAGAGAGAGGAGGGAGGGGGGGAGAGAGAGAGAGAGGAGAGAGAAAGAGAGAGAGAAGAGAGGAGAGAAAGAGAAGAGAGAGAGAGAGAGAGAGAGAAGACGGAGACGATCCCGACAGACAGAGACAGGAAAGAGGGAGGGAGGGAGGTGAAGAGATAGAGAGAGTAGAGAAGATGGAGTGAGAGGAGAAAATATAGAGAGAGAGGGGGAGGGAGGAAGACACAGAGAAAGAAACAGACAGAGATGGCACAGACCATAGAAAACACAGACAGAGCCAAAAAAAGTACAATAGCAAATGAGCACTGCTTATGTTCACACTTACCATCTAAAATAAACAAAAAGATTTTTGAACTTTGACGTTTGACATGGCAGGCAGGTAAGGCAGAGAGACAGGTACCACAGAAACACGAACAAAAGATCCACCGCGCGCGTCAAACTAAATAGTGGGGTGGTTGGGGGGGGGGGGGGGGGGGTGGTGGGGGGGGTGGAAGTTTGGAGTTTCAAAACTACTTCCGTGTACTTGTACATTCCCAGTTATTTTTTCTTTCCATCACTTTCCGGTGACTTTTTTCGTTTGCCTATTTTTTAAAAGGTTTTTTGTGTGAGCAGCTTTTCAACTTTGTCCATTTTTTTCATTACTTCGATATCTCTATCTCTTTCAATCCTATCTATCTACTACTATGTCTATCTATCTATCTATCTATCTAATCTATCTATCTATTCTATCAATCTAACTCTATTCTATCTATCTATCTAAATCTATCGAACGTAGTCTATCAATCTGTATATCTAGTCGTATCTATTCTATATTAATTGTAACTGGCTGCATGTGAACAATGATATGGATGATTAAAAGCGCGTTGATTTGTTTTCCTGCAAGCTCTCGTACGAACGAGTATAAATTCCATGTATTATTATTATTATTATTATCATAACATCATGCATCATCATCAAATCATTATATTATTAATATTATTATTATTATTATTAATCTTATATTATTATCATTAGGCCATAGGAGTGCCGGTGTGGGAATTAATGAATATTTTTTTTATATAAAAAAACTGCACTTACCATACACGGGGACTGGATAAAACGCTCACGTGAGAGCTATTCCATTATCCCTCGAAATAAATCTCTCTCTCCTCACTCTCTCTCTCCTCTCTCTTCGTCCCGGCCTCCTCCTCTCTCTCCCGCCCCTCACCCTCCCAGTCATCACTCCTCCTCCCTGCGCTCCCTCATTCAGCTCCTCTCCCTTCCCCTTCATCTAAGCACATCTCCCTCCTCCTCCATCCCTCTCGTCTCCCTCGCTCTCTCTCCTCTCGTCGTCCTCCCTCTCCACTCTCCCTCCCCTCTGCTCTCCCCTCTTCTCCGATCCTCTCCTCCTCTCTCTCGTAGTCCCGCTCCCTCTCTGTCTCCTCATCGCCTCCACCCGTCCCACCGTCATCTCTCACCTCTCCCACGTTCCTCCCTCTGTCTCTCATCCTCCTCTCTCTCCACTCTCCTCCTCTCTCACGTTCTTCCTTTCTCTCTTTTCACGTCTTTTCTTAATATGGCAGTCTGTTTCTCTCTCTTCCTGAACGTAAGAATAAGTAACACACACACGACTCACACACAGCACACACACACACACACAATCACAACCCACACACACACACACACACAACCCTCCGACAAAAACACACAAAAAAGAAAACCCTCAGCTCCCAATTTGTTTCCCGTCGTGCTTTAAACATTTTTTTTCCCGCGTGTGTAGATTTTTCTTTTAGTTTGCTTGTTTTTTCAATTTTTGCCTGTTATTATTTTCCTTTTTAATTGTTTTTGTTTGGCTGGTTTATATTTTTTTACTTTTGTGGGTTATTTTTTTGGTGTCTGCTAGGGGGGGATTGTTGTGGCCTGGGTGTGTGCGTGTAAAATGTGCTGTTGTCATGCTGGCAGCAGTGTGAGGCAGTGTGTCAGCATGGCGGCTTGTTTATGTTCTGCTTTAAGAAGTTGTGCAGGATGGTTTGGTCCTTGTAACGCTGTTCGTTTTCTCTTTCGTTTCTATTTTCTTTCTTTTTTTTCTTGCTTTTGTTGCTGTTCTACCTTCTTTTTTCCTCTAGTGTGTGTCTCTCTCCTGTCTTTGGTCAGTGTGTGGCGTCTCTCTCTTTTCTCTCCTCTCCTCTCATCCCGCTCCTCACGCGCCTCCCTCTCATCTCCTCCTTCGCTCACTCTCTCTGTCACCCCTTCACTCTGCGCTCATCCTCTCCTCAGCTTCTCCTCTCGGACAGCTCCTTCTCGTCTCTCCCCTCTCCTCATCCCCCCCCTCTCGTCTCTCATCCCACCACCCCCTCACCTCTCTAACCTTCTCTCCACTTCCCTCTCTGCTCTCCCCGCGTCCTTCCCTCCCCCTCTCTCCTCCTCTCTCCTCTCTCTCCTCCACTCGCCCTCTCCTCTCACCTCTCGCCTCGCCCTCTCTCCATCTCCCTCTTGATCCCCCTCTTCTCGATATCTCCCTCACCGTTCCCCCCCCTTCCTCCTCTTCTCTCCTGTCATCTACTCAATCTCTCTCTCCCCCTCTCTTCTCTCCGACCCTCCTCCCTCTCTCTCCCTCTTCTCTCTCTCCCACTCCCTCGCCTCCTCTCTCTCCATCTCCGATCCCCTTCTCTCTCCCCGCTCCCAATCTCTTCTCTCCTCTCCTCTCCTCCTCTCTCTGTACTCTCTCCTCTCAATCAAAATAATGTATTTCCATACGTGAAAACTGTGGTGTTCCTCAATTCTAAGAAGCTTTCCGAAGGCAAGATATTTTTTTTTCTATCTTACTTATCGACCCCATGATGATATTTTGATCAAATCTGTTGCAAGTTTTATTGCTTGAAGCACTGAAATTAAGACAATTACAGCTAAGTTCCAATTAAGCTTAACATTTGTGACTAAACTAAAGTAACAATTTATATAATGGGTAACCTTCCAGCCTTTTTGTGAAACACATAAAGAAACATTTAATAATTCGCTGTAGTCTCCAGCAAGAATAATTTTTGAAAATTTCACCTACAAAGTCAATAGCCGGATGGTCTAATATAACATTCTAGAATGTTCTTTTCTTGTTTCCATATTATTTAATTATTGCATTGTTGGTTCTAATGTTCAATCCATTTTGTATTACTTTGTGTTCATTTTGAAACTGATTTAAGGTCAGAGCATAAAGTCTAACCTCCGTTTCCTTTATAGAGCGCAATTTTGGTTTTTTGGTTTACATTACGTTAAATGCATCATGTGATTTTTCTTGTATTTTTATTTGTACTTACAAAGAAGTCGTGTATAAACCCCCCTAGTCAAGAAGGCCACTTTGGATTGGGGGGCAAATGGACAATAAATAGGTCAAAGCGTCAAAGCGTCTCCTCTCTCTCTCTAACCCTCATTCTCTGTCCACAGGAACCCTGTCACGAGACACGGTGTTTAAAATGATGTTCTTGTGGTTTGGTTGTTTTACCCTCCCCTTAACCTCTACCCTCCCCCCCACAACCAAAACCCACTCCCACCAAACCCTCCACCCCCCCCTCCCCACACCCCTCCCCCTCCTCCCCCCCCCCCCCTCCCCTCTCCCCCGCCCCCCCCCCCCTCCCCCCCCCCTCCCTCCCCCCCCCCCCCCCCCCACCCTCCCCCCCCCCCCCCCCCTTGTTACCCTGCCTGCCCCCCCCCACCTCCCCCCCCCTACCACCCCCCCGTCCCGCCACCTTAACCCTCCCCCCCCCCCCCCCCCCCCCCCCCCCCCCCCCTCCCCCCCCTCCCCCGCCCCCACCCCCCCCTCTCCCCCCCCCCCCCCCCCCCCCCCACCCCCCACCCGCCCCCCCCCCCCACCCTCCCCCCCCTACCCTCCCCCCCCCCACCCTCCCCCCACCCTCACCCCCCCCCCCCCACCCCCCCACACACCCTCCCTGCCCCCCCCCCCCCCCTCCCTCCCCCCCCCTCCCCCCCCCCCGCGCGCCCCCTCCCCCCACCCCCCCCCCTTCCCCCCCCCCCCCCCCCCCCCCCCGCCCCACCATCCCCCCCCCCGCCCATCCCACCCTCCCCCCCCCCCCCCTCCCCCCCCCCCCCCCCCCCCCCCCCTCCCACCACGCCTCAGCCCTCCCCGCCTACCTCCTTCCCCTACCCTCCCCCCACCCCCCACCCTCCCCCCACCCCCCTCCCCCCCCACGACCCTCCCCGCCCCCGCCCCCCCCTCTCCCCACCCTCCCCCCTCCCCCCCCCGGCCTCCCCCCCCCATGATACCACCCTCCCCCCCCCGCCGCTCCTCCCCCACCCCCCCCCCCCCAACCCTCCCCCTCCCCCCCGCCCCCCAACCCTCCCCTCCCCCCATCCCACCCTCCCCCCTTACACCCCGCCCCCCCCCGCCACCGCCGACCTCCCCACACTCCCCCCCCCCCCAGCCCCCCCCATCCTTCCCCCCAACCCTCCCCCCCCCCCACCCCCCCCCACCACCCTCACCTCGTTACCCCTCCCCCCCCCCCCCTCCCCCTCCCACTACCCTCCCCCCCCCCCCTCCCCCTCCCCCCCCCCCCCTCCCTGCCCCCCCCTCCTCCCCCCCCCCCCCACCCACCGTCTCCCCCCCCCCCCCACCCCCCCCCCCCCCCCCCCCCCCCCCCCCCCCCCCCCCCCCCCCCCCCAACCTACCCCTCCCCCCCCTCAACCCCCCTTAACCCCTCCACCCACCCCCCCCCGACCCCCGCCCCACCCCCCCCCCCGCCCCCCACCCCCCCCCACCCCCCCCCCCTCCCCCCCCCCCCCCCCCCCCTCCCCCCCTCCCCCCACCCCCCTTACCACCCCCCCCCCGACCGCACCCCCCCCCCCCGCCCCCCCCCCCCCCCCCCCCACCCTCCCCCCCCCCCCCGCCCACCCCCTCTCCCCCAACCCTCCCCCCCCCCCCCCCCCCCCAACCCCACCTTCCCCACCACCCCCCCACCCTCCCCCCCCCCCACCGCCCCACCCCCCCCCCCCCTCCCCCGCACCCCCCCCCTGCCCCCCAACCCCCCCCGCCCCCCCCCCCCCATCCCCCCCCACCCCTCACCCCCCCCCCCACCCCACCCTCCCCCCCCCCCCCCCCCACCCCTACCCGCCCCTCCCCACCCTCCCCCCCCCCCCCCCCCCCCCCTTTACCACACCCTCCCGCCCACCCCCCCTCCCCCTCCCCCCCCCACACCCCCCCCCCCCACCTCTCCCCCCCCCCCCTTTAACCCTCCCCCCCCTCCCCCCCTCCCCCCCCCACCGCCTCCCCCCCCCACCCCCTTTGACTCCTTTTAGTTTTTATTTTTTAGTGAGTTAGTTCTCATCTGGTTGTTTATTTTCCTAATTCTGTTGTAATTGATTCGGTTTTCCCCATCTGCAAATGGCGAAAGTGTTAGGGACCAATTCATCCAGAATCGTAAAGTAAAACACTTCACATTGGATGTCGTGGAATCCATGCCAAGCGACCTTTTGGGCAGTAGAAATTAACATGTGTATTTCTTTCTGAAAATATGTGTATTTTTTGTGCCCAGGCCCCTTCCCCACTGAACCCCAAGTAAATGGGCTTTGAACAGCTTATTACAATAAAATATTGCCCATTGTCATTGACTTATGTCCCGCCCCTATCTCTGCCTCTCTACGGGATAAGCCTGGTAGTTACTGATTTATTCGTGATTCTGCAGACACGGGTTCGATTCTAGTTGGAGAGGATTTTTTTATTCTCTTGATTTAACATAATCAGTGAGGCCAGTGCCGACTCCACAACCCCAAAAGGTCTATTGGGATATACTATCACCCTAGGCCCCCCACCCGTGTGCTAACTCGCCGACAGAACATCTTTGCGCACGACGTTAAATCCCGTTCCGCTTTCGTCAGAGAAAGTCATTGTGTGGCCGGTGGGAACGGAATGACAAAAGTTGAGAAAGCTGCACTATACAACACGGCGGACTAGTAATGAAAAAAAAAAAGCACAGTACGAGTGCCTAATCCATTAATCCACGAAATAAAAGAATGAAATAAAATAAATACTATTCTCTTTCTCACTTTTTGGTCTCTCATTTCTTTCCCCCCTCCCCCTCCCTCCAACTCCTCTCTCTCACTTCTCCTCCTCCTTCTTCATCATCCCATCTCATCGCCTCCCACTGTCTCCCTCCTCATCACTCTCTCACCTCCCCCTCTCTCCCGCTCTCTTCCTCACCTCTATCATCCTTCCCGCCTCTCCTCCTCCTGCCCTCTCTCTCTTCACTCTCTAACTCTCTGCCTGTCTTTTTCTTTCTCCCCTTTCTATCTTCCTCTTCTCTTTTGTTTTTTGTTTTTTGGCTGTTTGATTTCATCCTTCACGTAGGTTTTTTTTTTGGTAGCTCTCTGTGCTTTATTCCTTCTTCTTTTTTTTTCTTTTTTCCTATCGGTTTTGGTTTCATTTTTTTGTTTCTTTTTTTTTTTTTTTTTTTTTTTTTCCTGTCTTCTGTGGTATGCATATGCCTCTGTTGATGGACAGCTTCGTCGATGCCATTTTATTAGTATTATTTTTGCGTTCATTTGTTCTCATCTCTATCTCTGTCCTCTCTCTCTGTCTCTCTCTTGTTGTGTGACCTCTATCTCTCCCATTTCCTTCCCTTTCCCTCCCTCCGGCCCCTCTCTCTCTCTACTCGTCTCTCTCCCTCCCTCGTCTCCTCCTCCTCTCTCTCCCCTCTCTTCTCCCCTCGATCCTCGTCTCCTCTCCATCACTCTCATCACATCTCTCCTCCTTCCTGTCCCTCATTCTCACAACTCTTCCATTTGTTCTTATTTGTTAATTTTGGTTTCTTTTTTATTTCTTTGGTTCTTTTGGTTAACTGTTTGCATTTTGTCCCCTTTTTCTTTGCTTTTTGTTTGATTATTTCTGGTTAATTATATATGGCTTTGTATGTTCCTTCTTTTCTTACAAACTTTGCTACAATTTTATGGGTACATGTTGTTTGCATCTCCTCTCCCGCTTGCCCTCTCTTCTTTATCTCTCTCCCCTCTTCCCTCTTTCGCCCGCAGGAATCCCCCCCCCCCCTCCTTCGCTCTCTCTCTCCCCCCCCCCGCCCTCTCCTCAATCCTCTCGGCTCTCTCTCCCACATCTCCCCCCCCCCCCCTCCCCCCCTCCCCTCGCCCTCTCTCCTCCCCCCCCCCCCCACCCTCCCCCCCCCCCGCCCCGTCTCCTCTTTCCCCCCCCCCCTTCCCCCTCCTACTCTCCCCCCCCCCCCCCCCACCCCGCACCTCTCTCTCCTCCTCCCTGTCTCTCTTACTGTCTCTCTCTCTTCCATTCTCTGGTATCTCTCTCTCTCCCATTTATTTCCCACCCTCCGATCTCTCTCTCCTCTCTCTCTCTCCTCTCAACCAGTCTCTCTTCCTCTCTCCCCCTCGTCTCTTCCTCTCCTCTCCCTCCCTCTCACTCTCCTCTCCTCGTCTGCTCTCTCTCTCTCTTTCCCTCCCCTCCTCTCTCTCACACCTCCTTCTTTCGTTCTTTATTTGTTTATTTTGAATTTTCTTCTTTTTCATGGTTTTTAAAAAAAAACTTATTTGCATCCCCTCTCCCCTCCCCCCCCCCCCCCCCCCCCCAACTTTTTCTTTGATTTGTTTTATTATTATCCCGTTTCCCCCTTTGATTATGTATAATTATATCCTCGCTGTTTTTTCTCTTAACGCTTATCCATAACAATTTTTTTTGTATATTTTGATTGCATCTCTCTCTCTCGTCTCCCCTCTTCTCCTTCTCCTCTGCCTCTCCTCGCCTCTCTCACACCAGCTCCTTCTCTCTCTCCCTCGTCTCTCCCCTCTAAGCGCCCCCGTCCCTCATCCATTCTCTCCTCTCCCTCTCTCTCTCGTCCCACCTCCCTCCCCGCCCCCCACCCCCTCTCAACTTTTCCCCTGTCGCACTTCCTCTCTCTCTCTCTCTTCTCCTCCCTCCTCTTCTCTCTCTCCTCTCTCTCTCACCACTCTTCTTTTGTTCCTTATGTGTTATTTGGATTCTTTTTTATTCTTGGTTTTTTGGGGTAAGCTTTTTTTTGCATTTTATTTTTTTTTTTTTTTTTCCATTATCCTTTGCCTTCTGTCTGTTTCCACCTGTTTCCTTTATGATTATGAATATATATCCTTCTGCTTTCCTATACTTCCATACCATTTTTTTTAGTAAATTTGTTTGCAGTCTCTCCTCTCTCCTCACCCCCCCTCTCTCACGACTGTTCCCCCCCTCTCTCCTCCTCCTCCTCGCTATCTCTGCTTTCTTCCTCTCTCCTTTTTCCTCTCTCTCTCTCTCTCATCTCTCCCTCGCTTCTCTCCCCTCGTCTCCTCTCTCCGCTCCTCTCTCCTTCTATCTCTCATCGTCCCTCTCTCGTCTCTCCGTCTCTCTCCATCGCTAATCTCTCCCATTTCTTTCCCTCCCGCACGTCCCCCCCCCCCACATCTCTCTCTCTCTCATCACTCTTCTTTTGTATCCTTAATTTCTTAATTGGTTTCCAATTTTTCTGGTTAATTTGGGTGACCACTGTTTGCATTTTGATATCTTTTCCTCTTTGATTTTTTTCCTTTTCTTTTTTTTTACTTCCTTTGCATTTTTTTTTTAGCATTTAGTCATTCGATTTTCATTTCCCTTGTTTTTTTCTCTTTTACTGATGTTTTAGTTTATTCCTGTTTTCGTAGGCTTTTTTTTTTTTTTTTTTTTGTATGTTCCTTCTGTTATCTAACGCTTCGTGTGAAACTACTTCTTTCTGTTTGGGCGTACTACATTTGTTTTGCCCTAGCCATCTCCCTCTCCCCTCCATCCCTCCTACTTCTCTCTCCTCACTCTGGTCCTCTCCTCACCTCTCCTCTCTCTGTCTCACTCTGTCACATCTCTCTTTCGCTCTCTCTCCATCCTCCTTGCTCTCTCCCACCTCTCCTCTCTCTGGTCTCTCCTCTCTCTCTGTCTCTCCTCATGTCTCTCCTTCTTGTCCTCTCTCCTCTCCCATCCCTTCCAGCTCACTTCTCTCCTCTCCTGTCTCCCCTCTGTCCTCTCACTTTTCTCTTCTCCTCCATCCCTCCTTCTCTGCCTCTCTCTCGCTGCTGTCTCTCTGTCCTCGCTCCTGTCCTCTCTGTCTCTCCTTTCACCTCCTTCTCCTCTCTCCATCCCTCCACCTCTCTCTCTTCCTCTGGTCCTCTCCTCCTCCTTGCTCTGCTGCTCTGTCCCCTCCTTCTCCTCTCCTCCTTCTCCTCTCTCCCCTCTGTTCTCTCTCTCCTTCTCTCCATCCCTCCTGCTATCTCCATCTTTCCTCTCTCATCTGTTTCCTCTCTCTCGTCTCTCTGTCTTCTGTCTCTCTCCTCTCCTCTCTCTCTCTCTTCCCTCTCTTCTCTCTCTATCAATCCTCTCACTCTCTCCAATTCCGCCTAGCACTCTCTCTCCATCTGTCTCTCCTCTGAGGTTTCCTCTACCTCTCTCTCTCTCTCTCTCTCTCTCTTCCCTCTCCTCATCTCTCCTCATCTCTCCCCCCTCCCTACCTCCCCACCTCTCCCCCGACTCATCATCAACCCCCCTCTCGTTCTCCCCTCCTCTATCTCTCTCTCCCCTCTCTCTCAACCCTGCCTCTCTCTCTCTCTCTTCTCTCCTCCACTCTCTCTCCTCTCTACCCATCCCTTACCTACCGGTTCTCGCACGCAACTCCATTCCATTCCATCCCGATCTCTCTCCTCCAAAATCTCTCACTCTCTCTCCTCTCTCTCATCTCTTTTCTCCCTCTCATCTCACCTCCATCCCCACCTCCCGGTCTCTCTCTCTCGTCCCTCTCCTCTCCTCTCTCGCATCTTCTCTCTCCTCTCTCTCCTCTCGTCTCATACTTCTCTCTCTCTCTCTTCCCATACCCTGCTTTATTCAAGTTAGTGTCCAACACGCTTTCTTCCTTTGTTGTTGAATTTTTTATTTAACCCTCGCTTTTGTGCAGTTCTGAGCAGTGATTTTTGTTTTTAAACCTTCTATCTTTCTCGTTTCATTCTTTCCGTTTCGAATTATTGGCAATGTTCTGTGTTTTCCTCTCTTTCTTTTTGTTGGAGTTTTTATAACACTGCTCTCATCAAGTGCAAGAGTTCCAAATCGAAATTTGTCTGATCACCCCTCTTTTCCCGTTCATGCTTTCTTTGCCACAGAGCATTCCACGCATTGTATTGACATGTTACTTGACTTGCATGTTTTTATTTTTTTTTTCTTTTTTTTTTTTTTTTCCCGAAGGCCGTGAGCCCGAAATCTAACTATCTACCGTTGCAATAGGTCTAATGTGTGGGGCTTTTTTGATTATAACCAGCGCATGCACACAGGTGACTAGAATGTTAAAAAAGAACATGGGTGCTTATTTAATTTATCCTTGATTACAAGAAAAATAAATAGATAAATGAATGCGTGATTGGTGTCCATGTGCTGATGGTTGTTTCTTGCATCTGTTCTGTGCGTTTTCAAATAGTTATACAAGCGGGCAGTTCCTTTTGGTCACAAAGGAGGGGAATTTGTGTAAAACCCACACACCGCCGGGATATGAACCCCTGACGTTCAGAGAGAACGTGGCACTGAAGATTATCAAAGGGTTCTTTATATATCACTGATTTTATATCACTCGGTTATTCCTTCAACAACATTATTATGGTTGATTATTGTCGTTGTTGTCTCACATTCTCTCCCCCGTTCTCATCTCCTCCTCACAACACAACACCTCTCTCTCTCGGTCCCCTCGACACAACTCTCCTCTCCCCACTCTCCTCCCCCTCTCCCTTCACCCTCTCTTTTATGTGATGTCCTATCTCTCTCTCCGTCCCCATCTCTCTCCTCTCGTTCCTGTCTCTCTCTCTCCTCCCTCCCCTGTCCTCTCTCTTTCCATTTCTTTTCTTTCCCTCCTCCGATTTCTCTCTCACTCCTCGCTCCCCCCCTCTCCCCCCCCCCCCCCCCTTCTCCTCACGTCACCTTCTCACAACACCCCCCCTCCTCTCCTCTCTCATTCTCTTTTGTTTTTTATATTTTTATTTGGGTTTCTTTCGTGGTGTTTTTTTTTGGTACTTGTTTGCCATTTTTTCCCACCCTTTTTTTTTCCTTGTATTCAGGATCTGTTCTTTTCCGTTCCTTTAATTATAGTATATATCCTTCTACTTCCTTACGGCCATGTACATATTGTTTCCTGAACAATTGTTCCCATCCCTCTCTTATCTCCCCTCTCATTCTCTCTTCTCTTCTCCCCCTGTTTCCAACCTGCCCTCGTCTCTCCTCTCTCTCATCTCCTCCCTCTCCTCCTCTCCTCTTCTCTCCCATTTTTTTTATTTTCTTTTTCCCTCCCTCCGGTTTTCTCTTCCCCCTCTCTCCTCTCTCCTCCTCTCTCTCATCTCCCTCCCCCCCCTCTCTCCTCTCTCTCCTCTCTCCTCCATCTCCTCTCCCTCTCCCTCTCCTCTCCCCCCCTCTCCTCCCTCTCCCCCCGCCCCACCCCCTTTCCCCTCCCCACCCCCCCCCCCCTCTTTCCTCTTACTCTTTTTTTGTTGTTCTTAATTTGTTATTTGGTTTCTTTATCTTGCTCTTGGGACTTTTTTGGGTCGCTGCCTAGCATTTATTTTTATACATCCCCTTTTTTTTAACCCCTTTTTTTTTTTTTTTTTTCCTTTTTTCTGTGCTGTTGTTTATTATTCCTTTATCTATGGCTTTGTAGTTCCTTTTCTGTTTCCTACTAACGCTTCTCGTTGAACACTTCTGTTTGAATACATTTGTTATTGCCCTGCCTCTCTCCCTCCACCCATCTCTCTCTCTCTGGGAGGATCCGATAGTCCTAGTGGGTCAGAACATTTGCTCTCGCAATCTGACGACCCGGGTTTGATTCCCGGTTCAAGTGAGGGGGATATTTTACTTACTCTGGAAAGTTAACATCATGCAGACGTCTCCCCTCTCGTCAAAGACACTCCTCTCGCAAAAGTCCTTCAGAGATGGACTACAAACCGAGGGCCCCCCCGTGGCGTGAACGCACGCAGAACATCTTCGGCACCAACGTTAAAAATACTATTCCGCTTTTCGTAGAGAAGACCATTGTGGTGCTGGAGGGAACAATGACAGAATTTACAAAAAACGTATACACGGGGACATGGATGAATGAAGCAAATAAGGGTTATTTCCAAGTAATCCATCGATATAAAGAAAATAAAAAAATATAATTTCTTCCAATCTCCCTCCTTCCTTCCCTCTCTCCTCTTTCCCCCTCCTCCTCTTTTTCCCTTCCATCCCTCCTTCTCTCCACTCTCTCTCTCATTACCCGACTCTCACTCTCTCTCCCACTCTCTCCCCTCTCTCTCTCTCGTTCTCTCTCTCTTCCTCCACTTCCTCTCTTTTCTCTTCTTCCATCTCCTCTTCCTCTTTATTTTTCTCTCTATTCTTCTCATTCTCTTCTCTTTCGCACTTCTTTTCTCTTTCTTCTCTCTCTATCTCTTTCTTTTCTCTTCTTCTTCTCCTTCCTCATAATAACACTGCATATTCAAGTTATGACCAACAACGCTTCATCCTTTGTTGTTGTATTTTTATTTACCCTCGCTTTTGGTGCTGTCCTAGTCAACGTTTTTGTTGTTTTTAAAATAAACCATTGTCTTTTCCGCTTTCCTCTTTCCCGTTTTCGAGGTATTGGCAAAGTTCTACTTCTTCTTTTTGGGTTGGTGTGTTTTTAATTACTTGCTCTCATCTCAAGTGCAAGAGTGTCCAAATTCGAAAATGTCTTATCACACTCTACCCGTTCTTTCATAGCTTCCTTTTGCCACAGAGCAGATACTCACGCATTGTATTGACTTTGTTCCTGACCTTTGAGCTTTTTTTTTTCTCTTCCCTCCTTTTTCCCCGAAGGCGTTGTGGCGTGCGAATTCGACGGTTTACTATATGTCAGGTGTTTTGTTTGTTTTATAAACCCGCATGCAACACGGGGACGGATGTAAAAAAGCACATGGATGCTTCTTCCATGGTTCCTTAAATAAAAGAAAAATAAATAAATGGAATGAATTGCATAAAATATATGTATGGTGTTCAAGTGCTGGTTGTTGTAGTGCATTCATCTGTTTTCTGCTGCTGTCCGTATCAGATAGGTATACATAGCGGCAAATTCTTTTTGTTCACAAAGGAGGGGATTGAGTCAATCCCAGACACCGCCGGATTTGAACCCATGAAACTCATAGATCTGTGGCATTGACGTTAACCCAGGTCTTGACCCCTGGGTAATCTCCACAAACGACTGCACCTGGAAGCATTATCGGTCTATTATGTGGTTTATTGTCCGTTGTCTCACCTCCCCCGATTCTCTCTCCTCTCTCTCTCGTCTGCTCGATCTCTCCTCTCCTCTCTCTCTCTGCCCCCCCTCCACCCCCCCGCTCCCCCCCCCCTACTCTCCTCCTCTCTCACATCATCTCTGTCCTCTCTTCTCCCTCCTTTCTCCTCCCCCTCCCTCCCCTCCCCTCCCTTCCTTCCTCCCTTCTCTCTCTCCTCCCCCACTCACTCTCTCCTCTCCTCTTCTCCTCTCTTCCCGTCCCTCCCTTCTGCCCCCTCCTCCCTTCCTCCCCCCTCTCCGCTCTCTCCCCTCTGTCCTCTCCTCCCCTCCGTCCCCTCCTCTCCCCTTCCCCTTCTTCCTCTCTTCTCCTCTCCTCTCCCCCCCCTCTCCGCTCTCCCTCTCTTCCCGCTCTTCCTCCCCTCCTCCCTCTCACTCCCTCTCCCCCTTCCTCTCCCTCCCTCTCTTCTTTCTCTCTCTCCTCCTCTCCTCCTCCTCCACTTCTCTCTCCTCCTCCCGCTCTCTCTCGTTCTCTCCTCTCACTCCTGCTCTTCTCCCCCCTCCTCCCTTCTCCCCTCCCTCTCTTCTCTCGCCCCCCCCCAGCCCCCTCCTCCTCGCTCCTCGCCTCCTCTTCCCCTCCTCCCGCTCTCTCGCCCCCCCCCCTCTCCCTCTCTCTCTCTCGCTCTCTCTCCTCTCCTTCGGATGAGACTATCAACCGAGACCCGTGTTCAACGCTTGCAGAACATCTTGCGCACCAGCGTTAAAAAATCCTGTTCCGCATTTCCGTAAAGAGCAGGCAGAGCACTTGTGTGCCAGTGGGAACAGATGACAAACTTTACAAAATTTACAAAATGAATGATGTAAAAAACACGACACTTGTTTGTACGCAATTATATAAAAATAATATTAATAATAATACTAATAATAATAATACGAATACGAAGAAGAAAGAAGAAGAAGAAGAAGAAGAAGAAGAAGATATTGAATTTTATAGCCGCTGAATCTTGTAAAAACAAACAAATTCGAAGCGCTTGCACCCAAAATCATTTACCCACACGCAATGCACAAACTCTCGTAGTAACGCGTAATTAAAAACCGATTTCAACAAATCCATGCGCGCCCAACCACGGCAACGCCACATACACACACAACACCACACATCGCGACACACACTCGCGAACGACAACACACTAGGAGGTGAAGATGCTGTTGAGAATTAAGGACAATTAATGAGGGGAAAGTCTCAGGTAAGGAAGTAAGTGTGTTTTAGGCTGGGTTTGAAGGTATCAAATGCAGGCTTTCTGGCGAAGTGAAGAGGGAGGTAATTATTTCCAGTGGAATGACCAGAAGAACGAGAAAAGAGCGAACGGCCCAACAGTGGCATGTTTGAATCCTGGGAGTTCGAAAGCACAAAGTAATCTGCGGCTGAGCGAAGGGAACGGATGGATGTACCGGTGAGACAGTTACAGAGATAAGAGGGTGCAGATTTTGTGGGATACATTTATATCTATGTATATGTAGATATTTTTTGTATCCGTTTCTACCGTGCACGAGATGGCCTACTCTTCTCTCAACGCAGAACCGTACAAATCCTTTATGATTTGTATTGGTCGTTCAGAGCCGAAGGATAATCTAGTCTCATCCAGAGTACATTAAGAGGAGTGAAGATGGCTCTGTATGCGAAAGGAATCAATGAATTGTAATACAATTTATTATTATGGGGGGGGGTTTTTGTATTGATAATTATGTAGACTAAGAGTCTATTTGCGTATAAGAGCCGCGTAGCAAAATGCCAGTATGTGTGCAATGTAAGTGTAGTGGTAAATGTAGGTTGGAGAAGAATAAAGTGTAGTGCAGTGTAAAGCATAGGTTAGTAATACTAGAAGAGGAGTGAGTGCAGTGAAGTGTAGTGTAGTTTGTAAAAAATATATTATAGTGAATTAGCGTAGCACAATTCCGTATAGTGTTGTGTGTTTCTAGAGTGATCAATATGCTCACACCAGGCTACACACTGGTCAGTCTCATGTCACCCCTACGACAGTTACCTTAAAGGCAAGGGAATTCCATGGTGTGTGACTTGTGATTGGGGAAGAACCCACAGCATCTGTTCTTCTGGAGTGTCGAGATCTCTTCACCCCCCCCCTCCTCATTCTCTTAAAATTTTACCTTTCCCTGCCTTTCTCTGTTTCACGTTTATTTTTCTTTCTCATTTGCTGATGTATCTTCCGCTGTCTTTGATTTTATAACTGCTTTGTCCTCTGCGCCTTATCCCCTACTTGTCCTGGGGCTACATCTTTTTCCTGGTCGTTAACCTTTCTTTCCATCTTCAGCGAGAGCTAGTTTTTTTACTCCAGTCTAACGCCATTTAGATCGTCCTTTGTTCTCAATGTCGTCTGCTCCTCTCGCTCTGCTGTAAGATATATCAGGGCTTGTGATTTATGCGGCCATTGGCCTCTTGTCTTACGTGATCCACTGTGTTGAAGCATTATCGTGTCTGTTTCTGTTATTTATGGTATGTTTGTTTCTTTCTGTTGATGCTAGTGCGCTCCTTTTTTTTCCGTTTGTTGACGCCCTTGTACTCCATTCTTTTGTTCCCATTCCGCTTGTGGGTGTCACAGGTTGGAGTCAGAAAAATTTGACAAGGCAGTTTTTTCTGTGTGTGGTTTGAGGTCAGAGCACCACTTCAGCTTAACACTGACCATTTGGGTTTTAAGAACTACAAGGCAGCAGTCCTGTTTGTAGTAGTTTTGGGAAGCTCCTTCAGCGCAACACTGACTATCTCATTAAGAAACCACAAGGGCACCCAGCAGTTGCCTTTTTTTTTTACCAAGCTCAGGCAGGTACTTCTTTCTAACACTGACCATTTCGATAGGAACTGCAATGATTGCAGCTCTTGATACACAGCTAACGTGTACACTGATTCATCATTGGGGTGACGGGATAGCCTAGTGGTTAGAACATTGCGCTCGCAGTCTGACGACCCGGGTTCGATTCCCGTTCAAGGGGATATTTTCCCCTGGAGTTAACATCAGTGCAGACTCCACTCTACCAGAAAAGTCCTTCGGATGAGACTATAACCCGAGGCCCGTGTGTGAACGCACGCAGAACATCTTGCGCACACGTTAAGTCCTGTTCCGCTTTTCGGAAGAGTAGGCCATTGTGTGCTGGTGGGAACAGATGACAGAATTGACAAAACTGCATACACTTGGGCACGGGATGAAAAAAAGCACATGAGTGCTTATCCCATTATCCTCGAAATAAAAGAATAAAAAAAATAAATCACGAGGTCTAAATTGCTTATAAACTATATCTTTACACACTGGACATCCTGTAAGGCTTTTGATACACTCAGATGGTTTTCTGTTTTGTTTGACCAGGTAAAATACTACACTATGAACGTCATGCATTTTTTCACTTCACTTTCTTCTTGTAATTTATTTCACTTTGTGTAAATACTTTTTTAAAACAGCGCTGGATTTCTCCTGGTCACATGGTACTGGACAATGCCTGTTCTTTCGTGACAGATATAACACACAAACCTGGCACCGCACTGATAATTCTGGTGACTTTAGTTGGCAACTCAGACTGAGCAAGAAGTTCTTCACTATAAAATGTTTACGAAACAGAAGCAGGTTTTCATTGCTCTAGGACACAAACTCCATAAAATACACTTTTTTCAATGACTATGTCAACACTTTTAAATAGGAATAAACAAAGTAGAAACATGCTCCATTGTTTCACTAACCAAAAAATGAGCAAAATTTGTAACGCCTTGCCTTACACCTCAGAGAAAATTGGATCAGCTGCTTACGTACTGCGCGCCCGCAATTGAATCAAATGCGGGGTTGAAGTCCATTCTGTTGATGCCTTGCTGGGTACGCAGCGTACTGAAGGGTTAAATTCAGTTTGTTTATCCACAAAGCCTGTACAAGATTCGTGGCTTTCTCTATGAGTGTTTACATCGGTTTTAATGTAGCGAGTGGTCGGTTCGGCACTTAGGCTTTTGTTGTCAGAGGTAAGCGGGCCAGGTTGGAAATGATCCTGGGAAAGCTGAATAATTGAAAGCTGTATCTGTATTTCACACCACGCCACTAGGAGGTGGACTCTACGCTGGGGAATGGACGTTCTCACCCGATCATGTTCCTCCGCCTTTTTGACATTTTGCACTTTTTTTCCTTCTCTCTCTCTCTCTGTTCTGTCTGTCTGTCTGTCTCTCTCTCTCTCTCTCTCTCTGGTTTCCTGGGGGGTGTGGTGTGGGGTCGTGTGTTTTTGTGTGTTTTTGTTTTTTGTTTTCTTTTTGTTGCAAGCTTGTGAAAATTTACTTAAGGTTTAAAACAATTAATGCAATCGGTTGAACCTAGTTATTGGAGATGCCTTTTCCTCTTTCGGTTTCATTATTTCCTTGTTGCAAAAAGGCATATATTGTTAATTGTGTTGATACTGTGCTCCTACGAAAAAGACTGTATTGTTATATGGCAAATATTACTTTCAGTCGTTTCTGTTTCTCTCTCTGTCTCTCTCTCTGTCTGTCTCTGCTGTCTGTCTCTCTCTCTTTGTCTCTTTATTTCTTTCCTTTCTATCAGCGGTTTCATATTTTTCTACCCCGTCGTATTTCTAATACTTACATATTATTTGCCTGTTTTTCATTCTGTCACTTCCTGGAGTCTGGCAGTTCAATTTGTAGAATATCGTTTATGGCCATAGAGTTGTGCAATTTTCAATCTCCTTTCTATTGAACGGGTTTTCCCATTAGTGTAGATGAAAAACATTAGCTTTAAAATGGTCTCTGGTAAAATGAGACTCATTTTGACTCCTTGTGTTGTGAACAAGGAACCGTTCCAAACTGACATTTACAAAAATGCTCCGTGTCGATGCCCCGAGCTCTTAGATAGTTGAAGGTATTAGGTGATGGCTTTTGAGCTTGAAGTGAATTTTACTGGAGCCACTGAAACTAAATGAGGTGACAGCCCTGATAAGGAGAAAGCTGTCTGTTTTGTAAATGCGGTTCCATTTCACTCCGTATTGTTTATCTCATTTTATGTATGGTTGATGTGTTTATTTCTACATAGCAGTGCCCGTCCTAGGTTGACCCTTATGGTTGGCCAGGGCGTTGATACAAGGAACGACAGTAGAGTTGGTTTAATACCCTGTTTTAATCTGAGATTTAAAAGTTGTCGAGGTGACAGTCCTGATATGGCCTCTGTGGTCGGAGGGGCTATAAACAAAAGGATTGGAGAGGATTAGATTGGAATGGACGGTAGGGCTATAAATAATATGGAATAAAATGAAATGACATTTAAAAAGCAAACAGCTTTCAACTTATCTAAGGGAATGCACTTAATTCACTAGCTCACTCTAACCCTCTGCAATAAACTGATGAAATCTTCTTCAGTAAAAGAAAACAACACCTGCAAACTTGCTACAAGCGTACTGCGTAGCTAAACTGAATCAAACGCTACACCGAAGTCCATATTGCGCAACTAGCTAGCTGTACAGCAAGACAGGAGAGAGAGAGAGAGAGAGAGAGAGAGAGAGTAGATTCAGTTTGTTTAGACAAGGCCTGCACGTAATGCAAGGCTTTCTCTGCCCAGCTTTCACGGCCCTTTTCATCCCCAAAAATTTCCCCGGGCCTGGGCGGGGAGGGTTTTGGGGTTTTTTTTTTTTTTTGGGGGGGTTGCGCCCCCGGAAAACGGAAAAATTT
>CM054144.1:66614964-66625080 GCA_028751875.1 Rapana venosa | reverse complement strand
CGTGTATGACTATTTTTCAAGTACCTCGCCATATAGGCAGCCATACTCCGACTTCAGAAGATTTTTTTTCTCCTTTAACCAAAGGAGAGTGCAGGTTTGTTATGTTAAGAGCTTTTCTTGGCTGAAGGCAAATCTCAACACAACATTTTAGAACGTAACAACATTTTAGTGTAGGCCTTGGCAATTAGCTGACATCAATAACTGACACAGCTTTTGACCTGGGTCAAGTCTTTCTGTTTAGAAATGCTTTTCCTCTTTCTTTCTTTTTCTTTCTTTTTTCTTATTTCCATTTCTTTTTTGTCTTCCGGACTGTTTTCTTTCTGTTCCTCATCTTTCCTTTTTTCAATCCTCTCCTATTTTTATTCTTTTCTTTCTCACTCCATTTCTATCTCGGTTTCCTTTATTCTCTTTTTTTTTATATTCTTGTCTGAATTCTTTTGCTGATCCCACCCATTCTTTCCTACGTTTAGTCTTCCATTCTCTACCCCCCCCCCCCCCCCCCCCCACCTCCTCCCATCCTTTTCTTCTTCTTTCTCTCAATTTTGCTGCAGGGAGTTTTAGAGGATATTGTCTTGGAAAATGTGTTCACGAAATTACTGTTTATTTTGGACGTGTGCCAGAGCCTTAGCCACCGCAATAATTTTCCTTTTTTCCTTTTTGTTCGTCTTTCCTTCGTCTCCTTCCATCGACATTTCCCTAAATTCCCCCGTGGGAATGCCAGGGGATCTGTCAGTATAAACAGCATTCCCACCTTCTGGAAATCCTGTGCTAGAATTTTCCTCTTTTCTATCACTCTCTTTGTTTCTACTGTGTTCCTTTTCTTCCTGTCACCTCCTCCTTCTTGTCTATTTTCTTCCTTCTCTGTCCATTCTCCTGTCCATTTTACCCCCAGAAAGACTTAAAAAGAAGAAGTACATAAAAATTGCTCTAAGCCAAACGAAATTCCTGACAGAATATGGCCCAAGATTTTAAAGCACAAGGGTGAAATAAAGCTGACATAGAAACTCTAAACCCTCACGCACGCTTTGTCAGGATTATGTCAACGTTTTTCGCTGCTGGCAATGTCTTTTTAGTGGTGCTTATGTTCTTGTATGGTTTTGTTACCGTTGCACATTTTGAGATAATATGTGAATTTCTTTTTTTTTTTAAATTGTGGAGGCAATGACCTCTGCCGTGAGATCCAGATAAATGAGCATGTGCACACATACATACATACACACGCACAAACACACACACACACACACACACACACACACACACACACACACACACACATACACACTGATTTGCTGATCTCGTTCAAAAGAATTTTTCCTCTGGAGTTAACATCAGTGCAGACTCCACTCTCCCCCAAACATAAGACTATAAACCGAGGTCACGTGTGCGAACGCACGCAGAGCATCTTGCGCACACGTTTAAGCCCGTTCCATTTTTCGGAAGAGTAGGCTATTGTGTGCTGGTGGAAACAGATGACAAAATGACTGTATAGAACTGCATACACACGGGGACAGGATGTAAAAAAGCACATGAGTGCTTATTTCATTATCCTTGAAATAGAAGAATAGATAGATAATAAATAAATAATATGGCACGCAATGTGTGTTTGCGTGCGTTCGTGCGTGTGTGTATGTGTGTGTTTGTGTGTGTGTGTGCTTGTGTGTGTATGTATGTGTTTGTGCGTGTGTGTGTATGTGTGTGTGTGCTTGTGTGTGTATGTGCGTGTGCACGCGCGCACAAAAGAGAGAGGAAAGACAGAGAGACAGACAGACAGACAGACTTAGAGACAGTAATGGATGGACATATGTAAAGGCTCATGACATAGGGTTACAGCGGACAAAAGGTAAGTCAAAAATCTCGCACGAAGCTCTGAATTTCCCCATAAATCTATTTCTCTGGCAATCCTTTGTTCTATTTACTCATCGCCTTTGTCCTAGTTTGTTCCTTTGCTGAAAATGTCACGACCGAAAACTTTGTGATAAAACGGAAAAAAATTCAAATGTATATATAAATAGTCTTCTTCTTCTTCTTCTTCTTCTTCTTCGTCTTCGTCTTCTTCTTCTTCTTCTCTCCTTCTTCTTTCTCGTTTGTTCTTCTTCCTCTTCTTCTTCTCCTCCTCCTCCTCCTCCTCCTTCTCCTCCTCCTCTTTCTTGTTGTTGTTGTTGTTGTTTTTCTTCTTCTCTTCTTCTTCTTCTCTTCTTCTTCTTCTTCTCCTCCTTCTTCTTTTCTTTTTTCTTCTTCTTCTTCCTTTTCTCCTCCTCCTCCCCCTCCTTCTCCTGCTCTTTCTTCTTCTTCTTGTTTCTTCTCCTTCTTCTTCTCGTTCTCTTCTTCTTCTTCTTCTTCTTCTTCTTCTTCTTCTTCTTCTCCTCCTTCTTCTTTTCTTTTTTCTTCTTCTTCTTCCTTTTCTCCTCCTCCTCCCCCCCTCCTCCTCTTCTTCTTCTTCTTGTTCTTCTCCTTCTTCTTCTTCTTCTCGTTCCTCTTCTTCTTCTTCTTCTTCTTCTTCTTCTTCTTCTTCTTCGTCTTCTTCTTCGTTGTCGTCGTCGTCGTCGAACGCTTAGACAGCAATTATTATTTTTGTCTGTTATAAGAACGAAAATGCGTCACGCTGCCGTTAAACGCCTCTCAAGTCAGGCCCAGCGCATCCGACATCGGCATAAGAGAGCATTTCTATCTTTTAAGTCTTCCTGGGAGGAAAAAAAACATGCAGGAGAATTGATTAAGAAGGCGAGAAATAGACAAAAAGGAAGTGACAGGAAGAAATGGAACAAGGCAGAAACAAAGAGAGTGATAGAAAAGAGGAAATTTCTAGCAGAAAATTTCCAGCAGGCTGGGATGCTGTTTATACTGACAGGCCCCCGGCATCCCCACGGGGAAATCAGAACTTAAAGTAGATTAGAAATTGAGTAGGTTATTCAGTATACGCCGATTAATTTTTTAGTTTTCATTTTATTCTTTTATATCGAGGATAATGGAATAAGCACTTATGTGCTTTTTTTACATTCAGTCCCCCGTCTGTATGCGGTTTTGTAAAATTGTCATCCGTTCCCACCGGCACACAATGGCCTATTCTTACGAACAGCGGAACAGGATTTAACGTGTGCGCAAGATGTTCTGCGTGCGTTCGCACACGGGGCCTCGGTTTCTAGTCTCATCCGAAAGACTTTTGGGGAGAGCGGAGTGTGCGCTGATGTTAACTCCAGAGGAAAATATCCCCTTGAACGGGAATCGAACCCGGGTTGTCAGATTGCGAGCGCAATGTTCTAACTACTAGGCTATCCCGTCCGCACTGATTATTCGCTATTTTAGAACAGTTATTCAGTATTTCCTCCTCTCATTGCTGGTTTTATTTCATTGTTATAGATATAATAATCTTGAATTTTTCTTTTACTCTTTTATATATATATATATACACCTTTCTGGCGACCTTTTAGAAAAAAAATTCCATCGTTTCTTCCATCACTTTAAAATAACCGACAATATGTGGATATTTTTCTGTCCTTTTGGATATTTATATGCTTGCTTTATAACTAGCTCTTTCTTCCCTTTGCTACTTTCATTTCTGCGAACAAGTTAGTTGGTTTGTTTGTTTTTATACGTGATTGCCCTCTGTTTTTGAAAGCTCTCTAAAGGTCACCTGTTAGGAAAGGTCAAGCCATTAAAACCTTTTCAGGCCGTCGACACAGCAGTTTTTGCTCTGAGCAGTTGTGCTTGTGTTAAGCACGCACACGCATGCACACAAGCACGCACACGCACGCGCGCACACACAAACACACACACACAGCTACCCCCTCACACAACACACACACACAGCGCCCTCCCTCCCACCCTCCACACACACAGCGCCCCCCCCCCCTCACACACACACACACACGCAAGCAGGCACACTCACCATTGTTCTTGTATCTTTCATTCAACTTAACAAACACATTTACATTCATTTCTATCTCCCTCTCCTTCCAATGTCTTGTCTAAAATCAGTATTTAGTGGATAGACGTTAAAACGACCACACCAACACACACACACAGCCCCCCTCACAGCCTTCCCCCCCCAAACACAGCCCCACATATAGCTCCCTCCCACACATACACACACAGCCCCCCCCCCTCCCACACACACACACACATCCCCCCACACACACACAGACCCACCTCCACACACACACACACATAGCCCCCCATACACAACACACACACAGCGCCCCCCCCCCCCCCACAGCCTCCCCCTCCGCTCCCCCCCACACAGCCCCCCTTCCCTACACACACAGCCCCACACACACACATCCCCCCTCCCCCCACACATCCCCCCACCCCCTCTCCACCCCACACAGCCCCCCCCCCTCCCCACAACACACAGCCCCCCCGACACACACAGCCCCACCTACTTACACACACAGCCCCCCCCCCCCCCCACACACACACACACATACACAAAGCCCCCTCCACACACACACACACACACAGCCCCACCTACTTACACACACAGACCCCCCCCCCCCACACACACACACATACACAAAGCCCCCTCCACACACACACACACACAGCCCCACCTACTTACACACACAGACCCCCCCCCACACACACACACACACATACACAAAGCCTCCTCCACACACACACACACAGCCCCACCTACTTACACACACAGCCCCCTCCCCCCCCACACACACACACATACACAAAGCCCCCCCCCCCTCCACACACACACGCACGCCCCCCCTCCACGCCCCTCCAGCCCCCCTCCCCACACACGCCCCCCCCCCCCTCCATCCCCCCCAACCCCACACACTTGTTATGTGACCGCACCTGCCATAAACATGCATAAACGTTCAGCTGTAGATACGTTGTGCTTTCGAACACCCAGATTTAAACAAACCACTGTTGGCCGTCGCTCTTTCTCTGTTTCCGGTCCCTCCACATGGAACGACCTCCCTCTCCCACTTGGCCAAAAGCCTTCATTTGATTCTTTCAAATCTAGCCTCAAAACGCACTTATACTCTACTTGAGATCTTCCCCTGTTGTCTTTTCCTACATGTCAATAGCTGCCTTCACCTCCACCACCCCCACCTAAGTGTGTTGTGTATATACATTTGATATTTGTTTATCTTGATATTTATGGATGGTTGCCTGCGTATGAATGGTTTGAATGCGAGCGCTTTGATTTGTTTACTTTACAAGATTCAGCGCTATATAAATTCCATATATTATTATTATTATTATTATTACTATGCAGGTTAACGTGTACACACAACGCCCTCTTACAAGATGGCAAAACAACAAAATCTGTCCCTGAAAACTAGACATGGGCCAGTGTACATGGCTGTTTAGCAGGACACTACTAGTGAACACAGCCAGTAACACTCAGAGGAAACATTGGATTTCATTTTTTTTCGTTCCTAGGCTAAAGCCTTGAGGTTTAACCAAATGATGATATGTTTGCCGACGAGACCATTTTTTTTGTTTGTTTGCCAAACATGAAGGTACCTGTATTTCCCCTTCGGGGATTTCTTATGCTCGGCAGGTTCGTGTTTGTTATTTTTTCTCGTAACTTACCGAACGTCCACACGAATGACAGGATATTTAATGTGCTTGTTATTAATGTGAGATATAAAAGAGAAAATTAATCAATACAAAACACTGGATGAACATTGGTTAATGGTATGAATAGTTATTAGATTTGAACTCAAAGTTATTACTACTATTACTACTACTACTACTACTACTACTACTACTGGTGATGATAATAATAATAATAGTAATAATAATAATAATAGTAATTAAAAAAAAAAATAATAATAATAACAATAATAATAATAATAATAATAATAATATTAATAATAATAATAATAATAATAATAAATGGAATTCATATAGCGCTGTATCTTGCAGAGACAAATCAAAGCGCTTGCGGTCAACTCATTCTTACACAGTCATACAACCAGTAACAACTAATACTTCCAACAAGTCCCATCCACCTCCCCCCCCCACACACCCCCCCCCCCCACACACACACACACATACACACACACACACACACACACACACACACACACACACACACACACAGGTCACGCACCCTGGCAGGGCGATATAATCTCGGCTGTTGAAGGCAGGGAAAAAACTATGAGATGAATGAAGCTGGAGAGGGAAAATCTTAGGTTTAAAAATAAACATGTCCTGAGACTGGATTTAAACGTTACAACCGAACTTCTATGCACCAGGAAATGACAGAATAAGAAAGTAACCCGTTTTTCCATCATTAACAGGGGGTCAGAATAAGGGTTGGGTGGTGTTTCTAAATGAACTCTGAATCAAAAAGGAAACAAAAAGTATGCCTCGATACTTCCAATACCAAAAAAGAACAAAGCGTATAACTTTATAATCAAACTGAAATCTCCAAATTGACATCCATCACTCCCACATGTCTAAAATGGCTTCTAGCCAAAAAGAGCGGATCAGGCGCCCTGCGACTCGTTTCGCGAGGGATGGTCACAAATTTCTATAGCCTGGTTTACGTTAAGCTGAATTTAGCTTGTGAAAGAAAGAAAGAAAAGTGCTGACTCTTTTGCAAAACACACGCGCACGCGAGAGCGCGCGCACACACACACACACACACACACACACTAACACACACACACACACTAGCACACACACACATATACCTACACACACGCACGCATGCACTCACGCACACACACTCACATACATACATGCACACACATACATAACACAATTTCTCTAATATATTTACACACACGCGCGCGCGCACACACACACTCTCACGCACGCCCACAATTTCACTCATATACTCACACTCATTCACACATACACACACTCACACACACACACACACGCACACGCACGCATGCACGCACATAAACACACTCATACATGCACACACATACATGCACGAACGTATACACACACACATGTACCCACACACACACACATACACACACGCACGCACGCACACACACACACGCGCGCGCACACACACACACACACACACACACACACACGTAATCGTCAGTATCACTTTTTGGTGGAAGCACGTTAAACTGAAGAACTAACTATACACACACCAAAACCTGGAACAAAAGACCAAAAAATTGAACCAACCAATAAACTAACAAGCAAATTAAGCTAAGCCATTAAGACACAAGGTAAAGGTAAAGGAGTACCATAACCTATAAGGTCATAGGGGAGCGAGGCATCAGAGACCTCACTTCTCTAGGGCCAGCATACTGAGGGCGGCGCCCATCTCCTCTCCCTCGCTGCTTTACCTTCCCTGACCCTAAAGAGGGCAGGTACCCATTTACAGCTCGGTGAACTGGGGGAACTGTACTGAAGCCAAGGCGCGCAAACGGTCACCCATCCAAGTGGTAACCACGCTCGACGCTGCTTAACTTGGCTGGGGGAAAGCGAGTGCTCCGACCACTGAGCTGTCCCGTCCCCAAGACACACCAGAGAGAAAAAAATAACACGAAACAAGATGACGTAAACGCCAATATTGTACATCCTTTACAAACATCCATTACAGCTGATTGCTTAATTGTCTTCCAGACATTTCTCCAGCTCTGAACTACCTTTCTAAGGCCATTTGCTTTAAATGTCGTGTGTGCGTGCGTGCGTGCGTGCGTGCGTGTGTGTGTGTGTGTGTGTATGTGTGTGTGTGTGTGTTCGTGTGTGTGCGTGTGTGTGTATGTGTGTGTGTGTGAGCGCGCGCGTGCGTGTGTGTGTGTGTGGGTGTGGGTGTTTATTTATTTATTCTTTTACATCGAGGATAATAGAATAAGCTCTTATGTTGTTTTTTACATCTAGTCCCCGTGTGTATGCGGTTTTATAAATTTTTGCCATCCGTTCCCACCGGCACACAATGGCCTACTCTTACGAAAAGCGGAACAGGATTTAACGTGTGCGCAAGATGTTTTGCGTGCGTTCGCACACGGGGCCTCGGTTTATAGTCTCATCCGAAGGACATTTGTGTGTGTGTGTGTGTGTGTGTGTGTGTGTGTGTGTGTGTGTGTGTGTGTGTGTGTGTGTGTGTGTGTGTGTGTGTGTGTGTGTGTGTGTGTGTGTGTGTGTGTGTGCGTGCGTGCTTGTGTGTGTGTGTGTATGTGTGTGTGTGGATTCTTCTTTCCAGTGGTAAATTCTTTATTCAATCTAAGCACGAGATATAAACATTCTACTTTCTTCTTTTCTTTTTTTTCTGTCCATCTTCAATCAAAGCGATTGCGTCATGTAGTCCAACTCTTTGATTCGTTTCCATTCATTGTCCTGATTGTTTTTTGATTGCTTAACATTGTTTGCACAATTTACAGCTTTCACAACCCTTTCAGGTTAAATTTGTACGTACGCTTGTGTGCACATGCACGCACTCTCACACGCACACTGAGAGAGAGAGAGGAACAAATGCGAATTAGATTAAAATATAGCAGCAGAAAAGTTCAAGAGAGAAAGAGAGAGAGAGAGAGAGAGAGAGAGAGAGAGAGAGAGAGAGAGAGAGAGAGAGAGAGAGAGAGAGAGAGAGAGAGGGAGAGAGACAGAGAGGGAAAGACACACAGGCAGAGACAGAGACAGAGAACTAGGGGAGCGAGAAAGAGAAAGACAGAGAGAAAAATGGATGAGGAGAATTATATAGAAAGAGATAAAGGAACAGAAAGAGACAGACACAGACAGACAGACAGACGGAAACACGCACACACACGCGCACGCACGCACGCACGCACGCACGCACGCACGCACGCACGCACGCACGCACGCACGCACACACACACACACACACACACACACACACACACGATGGCCTGGTGGTTAGCGTGATGCGCTCGTGATCTGCTAACCCGAGTTCGATTCCCGTTCAAGAGGATATTTTACCTCTGGAGTTAACATCAGTGCAGACTCCACTCTCCCACAAAAGTCCTTCGGATGAGACTATAAACCGAGGTCCCGTGTGCGAATGCACGCAAAACATCTTACGCGCAAGTTAAAACCCCTTCCGCTTTACGGAAGAGTAGGCGATTGTGTACCAGTGGGAACGGATGACATTTTCAAAACTGCATACACACGGGGACTGAATGTAAAAAAGCACACGAGTGCTTATTCCCTTATCCTGAAAATATAAATTAAAAAAATAATAATAATCACACACACATACATCAACCCACCCACCCAGAAATAAAAACTAGAAACAGAAAACGAAAACAAAGAAAGAGAAAGGAGAGAAACAGAGAGAGAGAGAGACAGACAGACAAAAACAGAGACAGAGAGAGACAGAGAGACAGAGAGATAGATAGAGAGAGACAGACAGACAGAGAGAGACACAGAGAGACAGAGAGAGACAGAAACACAGAAACAGAGAGAGACAGAGAGATGGACACAAGGAAAAGAGGGATTTGCGGCACACGACGCAGACACAACGTCAACAAGCAGGAATATAGAGCTTTACCCCGTGTCCAAGATGATTCATTTTTGTTGTACTGAAGCGAGGTGAATGACTCCCGCTTTCTGAAAAGTTCCTTCATCAATAAAAATTAAATGCTTCACCACACTGAGAACGGGATAGCTCGGTGGTAACATCCTCCCCTCCCTCCCTCCCAAACAAAAACAAAACCCAGACACTCAATACACGGCTCAGACATCAAAATAATTCCTGAAGATTATACCACCAGAAATCTCTTCTCCCTCTCTCTCTCTCTCTCTCTCTCTCTCTCTCTCTCTCTCTCTCTCTCTCTCTCTCTCTCTCTCTCTCTCTCTCTCTCTCTCTCTCTCTCTCTCTCTCTTTTGTGTCTTTTTAGTTCCTTTTCTTCCTGTCACCACCTCCTACTTGTCTATTTTCTGCCTTCTTGGTCCATTCTCCTGCCTTTTTTTTTTCTCTTCCAGAAAGACTTAAAAGATGACATTTCACTCTTACGCCGAAGTCGGATGCGCTGGGCCTGACTTGACAGGCGCTTAACTGCAGCGTGACGCATTTTCGCTCATATTACGGACAACAATAGTTACTGTCTGAGCATTTGAAGAAGAAAACCACAAGCGCCAGAAGGTTTTAAAAAAGGTGAAGGTGTCCTATAACCTATAACGTCGTAGGGGAGCGAGGCATCAGAGACCTCAACTTCTCTA
>CM054144.1:66599964-66609964 GCA_028751875.1 Rapana venosa | reverse complement strand
ATTCTCTAATTCCTCCTGCGTTTTGTAGCACTATGGGGAAGGGATAGCTCAGTGGTCAGAGCACTCGCTTTTCCCCCAGCTAAGGTTAAGCAGCATCGAGCGTGGTTACCACTTGGATGGGTGACCGTTTGCGCGCCTTGGTTTCAGCACAGTCCCCTCCCAAATCGCCCAGCTGTAAATGGGTACCTGCCCACTTTAGGGTCAGGGAAGGCAAAAACAGCGAGGGAGAGGAGATGGGCGTCGCCCTCAATATGCTGGCCCCCTAGAGAATCTGAGGTCTCTGATTTCTCGCTCCCCTATGACTGCATAGGTTATGGGACACCTTTACCTTTTGTAGTACTACTACCATAATCTAAGCTGAAATAAACACTAGTTCAACAACAGGTAACATCCGCAAGATTTGCTGCCTCATTTTCTGTGACGTTGCCGTCCTGCTGTTCCCACGCCGCTCATCCCAATCTGTACGCCACAGCCATACCCAGATTCGTTATGTCGCATCCTTAGTGTCCGAAGTCCGCAGGGAGCCCATCAGTTTCAGCCTCCGTAGGGTCACCAGCCAGAGGGGCCCTGCACTGCTGCTGGGTCACTTTGGTGGTGTTCAGTGGTGCCTGTTCTGAGCTAACAGACGCAGGACACCACCTACTAAGCCCCCTGCTAACGTTAGACAGTATTAGCTCAGTCGCGGAGCCAGACTGAGTGAGTTCTCCTTTCGAGGTGGCGACCACCACAACGTCCCTCCAGCGACCTTCCCCACGTTAACCTCCAATCCCACACGGCCATTTATGTATTTGCTTACGAGGCATACGTAAACAATTTGAGTCAGTGAAGTCTTTGTTCACGTGGAATAATTAAAAGTTCAAATATATTTTCCCAATGTAGTATCTACCTGAAATGTTGCTGTCGTAGTGTGGGTGAAAATGGTTATTCATAAGGCAAAGTATCCATAAGTTGAGTTTGTCTGCGGGCAGTATTTTTAAAAATAATTTTCTTTGTAAGACTGAGGGCCTAAGTGCTACTCTTAGAGTGAAATAATGATCCAAGGTCTTGTGGGCATATGCTACATGCATTTAAAACTTGAGAGAGAGAGACAGGAAGACAGGGAGACAGAGAGACAGAGAGAGAGATGGGGAAATTGAGGGTAGGGGAGAGAGAGAGAGATGGGGAGAGGGAGGGAGGGAGAAGAAGAGAGAGAATGAGAGAGAAAAGAGAGGGAGGGGAGGGGGGGGAGAGAGAGAGAGAGAGATGGGGAGAGGGAGAGGAGAGGGGAGAGAGGAGAGAGGGGAGAGAGAGAGAGAGGGGGAGGGGGAGAGGAGAGAGAGAGAGAGAGAGGGACAGACAGCAGACAGACAGAGGTGAAGGAAGGAAAGAAAGACAGAAAGAGACGGAGAGAGAGGGGGGGGGGAAAAAAGAAGGGAAAAGGAGGAGAAAGATAAAGTAGAAGGTATAGAAAGACATAAAGAGAGACAGACAGACAGACAGATATAGAAATTAACAGAGACAGACAAAACAAAAGAGACACAGAAACTCTCACTGCTCCCTAAACCCGTCCTCCTTTTTTAAAATCCTTACTCTCCTTCACAGTTTGCTTGTTTGTTTCTTTTAAAACAAAACCTTTCCTTTCAAACATGTCCTGCCTTCCATTTGCAATCAACAGTTTAAACATTTGCTCGTGAGCGCTTTTTAACCTTCATTGTTGAAAACGCCCAGCTTTTCAAATCCTTTTTTTTTCTTTTTTAAATCCAAGGAAATGAAAATCATGAGGAAATGAACCGGAAGCTCTGAAAAGGACCAAAAAACCCCCACACAAAAACCCAACAACAACAAAAACTAAAGAGAGAAAGGATTTTATTTTATTTTTTATTTATTTTATTAATGCTTTTATATCGAAGATAATGGAATAAGCACTCATGTGCCTTTTTTTACATCCAGTCCCCGTGTGTATGCGGTTTTGTAAATGTTGTCATCTGTTTCCACCGGCACACAATGGCCTGCTCTTCCGAAAAGCGGAACAAGGATTTAACGTGTGCGCAAGATGTTCTGCATGCGTTCGCACACGGGGCCTCGGTTTATAGTCTCATCCGAAGGATCAGAGATGTAGTGGACATATTGTTTGCTGTGGAATGAGTCAGGGCCCATTACTCTCCCTTGGCTCTGGCAGTAAGAGAAGATGCTTTCAGTGTGTCTGATCCTGTTTCGGGTGATTTCGCTTTCCTACTTGCTGTAGTCTTCTCTGTTGTGTGTGTGTATGGTGTGTGTGTGTGTGTGTGTGTGTGTGTGTGTGTTGTTTTTGTGGTTTTACGTGTGGGGTGTGTGTGTGTGTGTGTTTGTGTGTGTATGGGAGAGAGAGAGTATGTGCGTGTGTGTGTGTGTTTTGGGGTGTGTGTGTGTGTGTGTGTGTGTATGTGAGAGAGAGTGTGTGTATGTGATGTATGTGTGTATGTGTGCGTGTGTGTGTGTGAGTGTGTGAGTGTGTGAGTGTGATTTTGTGTGTGTGTTTATGTGTGTGAGTGTATGTGTATTGTGTGTCCGTGTATGTTGTGTTAAATATCCGTGTGTGTATGTGTGTGTGAGTGTCCGTGTGTGTTTTGAGTGAGTGTGTGCGTGTGTGCGTACTTTTTGGTGTGAGAGTGTGTGTATGTGTGTGTGCGTGCCCTGCGTGTTTGTGTGTGTGGCGTGTGTGTGTATGTGTATGTGTGTGCTGTGTGGTGTTTAAGTGTGTGTGTAAGTGTGAGTGTGTGCATGTGTGTGTCTGTGTGTATGTGTGTGAGTGTGTATGTTTTGTTTGAGTGGTCCGTTTTTGTGTTGGGGGTGTTGTGTGTGGGAGTGTGGGTATGTGCATGTGTGTGTCTGTGTGTATGTGTGTGAGTGTGTATGTGTGTGTGTAAGTGTCCGTGTGTGTGAGAATGAGTGTGTTCGTTTGTGCGTACGTGTGTGTGTGAGAGTGTGTGTGTGTATGTGTGAGTGTGTCCGTGTGAGTGTGTGTGTGTGTTTGTGTAAGTGTGTAAGTGTGTGAGTATGTGTCTGTGTGTGTGTGTGTGTTGTGGTCTATGTGCGTGTGTAAGTGTGTGTATGTGTGTGTCTGTGTGTGTCTCTGTGTATGAGTGTAAGTGTATGTGTGAGTGTGTGTGTTTGTTGCAGTGCCCTTCATGACAGGCAATCTGGTGCATTTTATCTTTGCAGCCATGTATGATCTGAGGTAAAACTCACACATAGTTTATGCCTCTGCCTTGCAGATAATTATGATCTTTCAATTGACTTATTTTTTTCTCCGTCTTTGTGGAGGATTCTTTCATTCAAAATTTCTTACTCTCTGTCTCTTTCTCTCTCTTTGTCTCGCTCTCTCTCTTTCTGTGTATTTATTTGTGTTTACAAAAGAAAGTAGCGTATAAAACTTCCTTGTCAATAGGCCACATTGGGCAATGACACTAAATTGGTCAAAGCGTCAACACGTCAAAAGCCTCTCTCTCTCCCTCCCTCTCTGCCTCTCTGTCTGTCTGTCTGTCTGTCTGTCTGTCTCTGTCTCTCTCTCTCTCTCTCTCTCTCTCTCTCTCTCTTTCTCTCTCTCTCTCTTTCCCTCCCTCCATCCCTCCCTCTCCCTTTACTCCCTCCCCCACCTTCTCTCACTCTTTTAATCTCTGCATAAACGTCTGTTTCTTTAATCTTTGTCCGTCTAAGAGTGTAATGGACACTGCGTTAATGGATAACCATAGTATCAGTGTCTTTTTTCCTCCCCAAAAATATATATATATACAGAAAGAACATTTGTTATTCTACCTTTTGTCTTTTGGAAGTTTAGATTGCGAATGGTAGAAACAAAACCCTATTTCAACAAATTCACATAATCCGGTTGAGTAATAGAATCCAGAAATATATGTCTTAGATCGCTACATACAATACAGCTCTTTTTTCTAAAATGCTCCTCGTCTTCCAATACGTTGTACATCTTACACATGTTGCAATGTTCTTATAAAAAAGGTTCTTTTGAAAGATGAGCCAGTCATTGATAGCAGTCCAAGGTGACCTTTTATCAAACAGTCCCTGAAGTATGTTATATCCATGTGCTGACAGTATCGTTTACATTCAAAGATACAAAGAGAAAAAGAGAGACTTCTGTCGTTTTCTCTCTCTCTCTGTCTCTCTCCATCTCTCTCTCTCTCCCTCTCTCTGTCTCTCTCTGTGTCTCTCTATGTCTCTATCTCTATCTCTTGTGCACACGTTAAATCATGTTCCGCTTTTCGTAAGAGTAGGCCATTGTGTGCCGGTGGGAACAGATGACAGAATTCACAAATCCGCATACACACGGGGACTGGATGTAAAAAAAAAGCACATAAATGCTTATTCCATTATCTTCGGTATAAAAGAACAAAAGAATACAAAAAATTAAAATTTTTAAAATCTATCTCTGTCTGTCTGTCTGTCTGTCTGTCTGTCTGTCTGTCTCTCTCTCTCTCTCTCTCTCTCTCTCTCATCTCTCTCTCACATTCTCTCTCTCTCAAATCTCTCTCTATGTCTCTCACTTCTTCTCGCTCTATCTTTCGCTATCGCTCTCTCTCTCTCCTCTGTATCTCTCTGTCTCTCTCTTTTCTCTCTCGCCCTCTCTCTCTTTTCTCTCTCTCGCCCTCTCTCTCTCTCTCTTTATCCCTCTCTCTCCATCTCCCTCTCCCATCCCTCTCTCTCTCCCCCTCTCTCCTCTCCATCTCCCCCTCTCTCCCTACCCCCTCTCTCTCTTCTGTCCAAAAGCTCTCTCAACCATCTCCCTCCTTCCATTTTGCAATCAACAGTTTAGACAACTGCGTAGATACATTTATTTCCTTTCCTGTCTTGTCACACAAGCTTCCATCCTTGTAACCTAAAACAAACAATGAAAAATAACGAAGAAAAAATGTAGAACCACCAGAAACAAACAAACAAACAAACAAACACGCACGCACACGCACGCACACACAGCACGCACACCCACCCCACACACAGCACACACACACACACACACACACACACAGCACACACACACACACACACACACACACACGCACACCCACCCACACACACATAGCACACACACACACACAAACGTCAGGCATGCTTGTGGCATGGACAGGCCAATTACCTCCCCTAGTTTCTACAGCAGTAAAATGTTTGTTGGGTTTTCGCTTTTTATTTTCCTCAAGCCATAGCAGTCTTTCTCTTTTATTCCATGTCCAATTAAGTTTCATGGGGACGGGATAGTTCATGGGTCGGAGCACTCGCTTTCCCCCAGCCAAGTTTAAGCAGCATCGAGAGCGGTTACCACTTGGATGGGTGACCGTTTGCCCGCCTTGGCTTCAGTACAGTTCCCCCAGTTCACCCAGCTGTAAATGGGTACCTGCCCTCTTTTAGGGTCAGGGAAGGTAAAGCAGCGAGGGAGAGGAGATGGGCGCCGCCCTCAATATGCTGACTCCTGAAGAAGGTGAGGTCTCTGATGCCTCACTCGCCTATGACCACATAGGTTATGGGACACCTTTACCTTTTGCTACTTTTACTACTACTACTACTACTACTACTACTACTACTACTACTACTACTACTACTACTACCACCGCCACCGCCGCTGCTGCTGCTGCTGCTAATTCTACAAAAAGTACTACTCCTAGTTCTACAACATCATCATAATGACTATTACTATAATTATACTACTACTGCTGCTGCTGCTTCTGCTGCTGCTGCTGCTGCTGCTGCTACTACTGCTACTAGGGTGCAATTTCTTCTGCTGCTTCTCTTACTATTACTCCTACTATGCTATGCTACGCTACGTTACACTACACTGCGCTTACTGCACTGCACTATACTATACTATACTATTACTATACTATACTATACTATACTCTACTATACTATACTATCCTATATTACACTATACTATACTCTACAATACAATACAATACAATACAATACTATACTTTACTCTACTCTACTATTCTATACCATGCGATATTACATTACACTATACTATATTATATTACACTATACTATACTATACTATACAATACTATACTATACTATATTACACTATACTCAACTCTACTCTACTATACAATACTATACTATACTATTTTATATTACACTATACTATACTATACTATACACTATACTATACCATAATACTCCCTTTCAACAACTGCTGCTGCTGCTGCTGCTGCTTCTGCTGCTGCTGCTGCTGCTGCTGCTTCTACGACAACTACTGTGTTCGATTTTCATTGTTATTATTGATGTTGCAATTTTTCCAGCATATATAGACCAGGCAAAACGGTTCGTAATATGAAACAGCCACATTTCCTCTGACAAAATAAAAATCAGACAGGCAGATGGGTGAGACCATACGGGAAGAGATTCAGAGACCGAAAAAAAAAGAAATGTCTCGTTATTCATCTCTTTCAGCATTGACAGAACGGGAAAAAAACCTCCAGAAAACAAGGAGATGAGAAATTTAAGAGAAAACAGAAAACACAATCCTTTTTTTTTCGCCTGGCATTCAACATTCTTCCATAGGTGATGGTGGGAAACTGAAGTGTAGTGTAGTTTCTTTGAAAACAGCACGCCAATTCAGGCGCTGTAAGCAAATTAAGAAGGAATAAATCCCCATTAAACAGAAACGGAATGAAAGGAAAAAGAACCAACCGTGGGTTACCAACGATATCCTGGACCTGTGCGATCAACGTAGGGAGCTAAAGCCAGAGAAGAACAAAAACCCAGAAACGGCCGAAGAGTATAGAACAGTCAACAGGTCAATCAAGAAGAAGATGACTGAGGCCATGGGGAACTGGATGTCAGAACAATGCTCCAAGGTTGAGAAGGCAATGGCGAAAGGAGACAGCAAGGAGGCGTACCAGACCATCAAAGTACTAACCAAATCCCAGCAGCCAAAGACCTCCGTTATTGAAGACAAAGAGGGGTCAGTCCTTACAGAGAGCGCCACTATCATGAAGAGATGGACAGAATATTGCAGCGACCTGTACAACTACAAGATGAAGGCTGATCCGAACAAACTTCACGAGCAAGATCCCAGACCATCAGATCCTGAAAGCACACAGGTGCTGGAGGAAGAGGTAGAAGAAGCAGTAAGATCCTTGAAAGGAGGCAAGTCAGCAGGGATTGACAACATCCCGGCTGAGATCATCAAGAACGGAGGCCCAGAGATGATCAAGGCATTAACAATCATCTGCCAACGCATCTGGACCAGCAAAGAGTGGCCTGAACAGTGGACCCAATCCATCATAGTTCCACTTCCAAAAAAAGGAGACCTGAAGAAGTGCCAAAATTACAGAACAATCAGTCTGATAAGCCATCCAAGCAAAGTTATGCTACGCATTGCCTTGAACAGACTGAAACCACAAGCAGAAGAAATCCTATCAGAAGAACAGGCAGGATTCAGACCAGGTCGAAGCACTGTCGAGCAGATCTTCAACATCAGAATGTTCATAAAAGAAGCATCTCCAACATCAACTACAGCTCTACAACAACTTCATTGACTTCAAGAAGGCCTTCGACCGAGTGTGGCAAGAAGCTCTGTGGCAAGTCATGAGAGACTATTACTTCGACGAGGACCTGATTCAAGTCATCCAGGAGCTGTATGACAGCTCCCACAGTGCAGTCCTCATGGGTGGAGAAATCGGGGAGTTCTTCCGGACTTCAGTTAGAGTTCGACAAAGCTGCCCGCTATCCCCCGTTCTTTTTAACGTGTTCCTGGAGAACATCATGCAGGAGGCCCTCCTTGACTTCAAGACCACAATCACAATAGGAGGAAGGCCAGTCTGCACTCTTCGATTCGCAGACGATATTGATCTCATGGGCCGCAGTGAAGAAGAACTCCAGGATCTCACCACCAGACTGGAAACATCAGCCAATGCCCACGGTATGGAGATCAGCACGGAAAAGAGCAAGATCCTAGTGAACAGTACCACACCGACCACTCCCACCAGCTTCAAGATGAGTGACGAGATACTAGAGGAGGTGGAAACTTTCAAGTACCTTGGAGCAGTCATCACCAAAGAAGGCACGAGCACACAAGAGGTGAAGATCAGACTTGCTGTGGCACTCTCCTCCATGACTAAGCTGGCGAAAGTGTGGAGAAACCATAACATCAGAACCCACACTAAGGTCAGACTCTACAAGGCACTCGTCACATCCATTGCCTTGTACAGCTATGAAGCATGGACACTTACTGCCGATTTAGAACGTCGCATTCAAGCCTTTGAGATGAAGTGCCTCAGGCGGATCCTGAACATCACCTACAGAGACCGTAAAAACCAATGACTACGTCTGGCAGCAGATCGAGGCACTGGCGGGCAAACAAGAACCATTGCTAGATACAGTCAAACGGGGGAAAAACTGAAATGGTTTGGCCACACAACAAGGCATAACAGCCTGTCAAAGACAGTCCTGCAGGGAATGGTGGAAGGAGCAAGGAGGCAGGGACGACCACGCAAAAGCTGGATATCCAACATCAAGGAGTGGACCGGCCTCACTGTACCAAACCTCCTGAAAGCAGCCCAGGACAGAACCATTTGGCGGTCCACTTGCAGCGTCCGTGCGGGTACCCCAACGGTCGTCCCGACCAAGGGATGAGTGAGTGAGTGAGAAACAGAAATTTGACCACATGAATCGTCAAAGGTTGGTGGCTATGCACAGTTGGGTTTTTTTCCCTTTAGATAAATACTGTAAAGTTGTTCATATAGATATAGGAATGTGTGCCACCTTTCTCTCTCTCTCTCTCTCTCTCTCTCTCCTCTCTCTCTCTCTCTCTCTCTCTCTCTCTCTCTCTCTCTCTCTCTCTCTCTCTCTCTCTCTCTCCCCTCGCTCGCTCTCTCTCTCTCTCTCTCTCTCTCTCTCTCTCTCTCTCTCTCTCTCTCTTCCCTCCAAAGAAAATCCCATCAAAAAATATTTCCTGGCTCTCCTATTTGCAATCAACACTTTTAAACAACGCGTAAACAGATCTTTTTCTTTTTCTTTCGTATCATAACGGCAGTTTCCATCCATTTTTCATCCACAATTTTTGTTTTAAATCATCCGGAAATAAACAGAAAGCTTCATGAGAAAAACAAAGGAGACGAAAACGAGAAAACACGTCATGGTTGGAAAATGTTTGAGGACTGAACAGGTCTATTACCTCCACTCTCTAGGCTTTTACCTCCCCTAGGCTATTACGTCCCCTATGCTATTATCTCCCCTAGATTTTTCTTTTCGTTTTTTTCTGCAATAAAACTGCTTATCCTGTTTCCAATTTCGATTTGGAGTTTACAATGCTTAAAAATGTGAAACTGTTTAAACTGTGTTGCATTTTTTGTATTAATTTTGACAATAATAAGTTTCTGCCCGCATGTAAAGCAAAAAACTGATATCAAAGTGATATAGTTTTATTATCAAGACACAGTGAACTTTGATTTTTTGAATCATCAAGGCTTTATGGCTGTGCATGGTTAGTTTTAGGGTTGTTGTTGTTTCTTCTTTTGATGAGTAGTGTACAGTTGTTCGTATAGATATAAGAATCTGTGCCACCTCAACCCCCCCCCACCCCCACCCCCACCCCCCTCCCCCCCCTCTCTCTCTCTCTCTCTCTCTCTCTTTCTTCTCCAAAGAAAGTCCCATCAAATATGTCCCGGCCCCCTCCATTTGCAATCAACACTTTGAACAACACGTGAACATAATTTTTGTTTGTTCTTTTATAATTATCTTAACGCCGATTCCTTCCATTTTCATCCTGCGAAATAAAATAAAAAATATCCGGAAATAAACAGAAAGCTTCATGGAAAAAGGGAGAAAAACGAGAAAATACTTAAAGCTTGGAAAATGTTTGTGGACTGTAAATGTCTATTACCTCCCCTAGGCTTTTACCTCTCCTATTCTATTACCTCCCCTAGGCTCTTTTTCCTGGGATAAAAAAACAAACTTATGCCGTTTCCAATTTAGATTTTGAGTTTATAATGGAGTGAAACTGTTTAAACTGTGGTTTTCTTTTCTTTCTTGC
>CM054144.1:66592464-66594964 GCA_028751875.1 Rapana venosa | reverse complement strand
CCCAAGGTGGGGACTGGTTTAAAAAAAAAAAAGCACATGGTGCTTATATTATCCTCAAAATAAAAGAATTTTGTCATTGTCATTGTCATTGTCGACCCAAACGCAGTTCCTATTTTTTTTTTTTGTCAGTGTGGGAAGCCCGAAGTGGAGAAGCTGGGTTCAAAATCTTTATGGTGCCTCTCAAACGGTCCACGGGGAACTAGGGATAGGTGAAGGTGGTGTTTATTGCAAAGAATTTGTTGCGTTTGGGTGAAATTTGGTAGAGATGGTTTTTCGTGATGTTTTCCCTTTTGCGAATTGAGTTTTGTGTGTTGTGTGTGTGTTGGGGTTGTTGTGTGTGTGTGTGTGTGTAGGGGGGGGGGGGGGGTTGTTTCTGTCTGGGTTTTACGTAGGTGTGTGTGTGTGTGGGGGGGGGGGGGGGGTCTGTGTGGGTCTGTGTGGGTTTGTGTGTCTGTGTGGGTTTGTGTGTCTGTGTGGGTTTGTTTGTCTTTTGTGTGTGTGTGTGTGTGTGTGTGTTGTGTGTGTTTGTTTGTCTGTGTGTGTGTGTGTGTGTGTGTGTGTGTGTGTGTGTGTGTGTGTGTGTGTGTGTGTGTGTGTGTGTGTTGTGTGTTTTAAAGAAGGGTGAAAAGATGAGGCTTCATTCTATAATATTTCTAATCAACATGGGAGATATTATTTGTATAACAATTCAGCGCAATAGCGTTGAACCCATTTGTGAAGAAAACTTAAGGAAGAGAAAAAGTAAGTCCCTGGCAATATACAATGTTCTAGATAGCCCTTAATGTAAGACAGCTTGTGTAAAAATGATATTTTGTTCACCTTTCTCCCTACAATTTTTTTTCATTACTACTATCTAGCTTCTTCTTCGTCGTCATCGAATGCTCAAACAGCAACCATTATTGTCTGTAATATTAAGCAAAAACATGTGTTGCGCTGCCGTTAAGCGCCTGACAAGTCAGGCCCAGCACATCCGACTTCAGCGTGGGAGAGAATTGTCATCTTTTATGTCTTTCTGGGGGGAGAAGGGGGGCAGGAGAATGGACCAAAAATGCAGAAAGTAGAGAAGAAGGAGGTGACAGGAAGAAAAAGATACAAAGTTGAAATAAAGAAAGTGATGAAAAAGAGGGATTTCCAGGCACATAATTTCCAGAATGTGGAGATGCTATGTGATGCTCTTCATACGTACAGCCCCCCTCCCCTTCCCCCCTACCCCCCCCCCCTCCCAGCATCCCATCGGGGGTTGGTGGGGAGGGTGCGGGGGAGGGGGAGGGGCTTAATGGCTTGATGCTAGGACAAAAATCAGAAATGCGAGAAAATTGCTAACTTTTATTCAGACGCCTGGCTTTTTCAGGTGTTTTTTTAATGTATCATACAGTGGGGACGGGATAGCTCAGTGGTCGGAGCACTCGCTTTCCCCCAGCCAATGTTAAGCAGCGTCGAGCGTGGTTGCCACTTGGATGGGTGACCGTTTTCGCGCCTTGGTTTCAATACAGTCCCCTAGTTCACCCAGCTGTAAATGGGTACCTGCCTTCTTTTAGGCTCAGGGAAGGTAAAGCAGCGAGGGAGAGGAGAAGATGGGCGCCACCCTCAATATGCTGGCCCCCTAGAGAAGTTGAGGTATCTGATGTCTCGCTCCCCTACGACCGTATAGGTCATGGGACACCTTTTACCTTTCATTACACAGTGCACAAAACCCTCACTTCACAACCATGTTTCGTTTTCTGTTTACTCTCATGTCGCTACCTGTCTCACCTACGTTTAGTCTTACTCCACTCTTTCTATCTTTTTTTCTAGTTCTCTCACTGGCTTTCTCCTAAGTCTTCTTTTCTTTTCTTTCCCTTTTTTGCGTTCTGCATTTAGTCATTTTATTCCTTACTTACTCAATTCTTTTCTAATTTTCCACATGTTGTTTTTTTTGGAGGGGGGGGGGGGGGGTGTTCTTTTTTGGTTTTTTGGCTTCATCCCCTTCAGCTCCAAGGCGATTTACAAGGCATCACATTGAAGCGAGAGGTTGGCTAAACCCTTTCATTTATTCTGGTTCTGTGCCAAAGCCTGGGCAACAGATAGGGTTTTACGGTTCTAGAATGGGTGTTGTTTTTTTTTACTTCACCTTTCTGCGGTCCGCTTCTCAGCTTCGGTCTGTCTGTCTGTCTGTTTATTTCTGTCTGAGTCTGTGTCTGCCTCTGTCTTTCTCTGTCTCTCTGTCTCTGTCTGCGTCTCTGTCTCTCTGTGTCTTTCTGTCTCTGTCTGTCTGTTGGTCTGTCTGTCTGAGGGTCTGTCTGACTGTCTTTCACTCTCTCTCTCTCTCTCTCTCTCTCTCTCTCTCTCTCTCTCTCTCTCTCTCTCTCTCTCTCTCTTTTGCCTCTCTCACTGTTTCTGTGTCTGTCTCTCTCTCTGTCTCTCTCGTTTGTCTGTGTCTGTCTCTCCCTCTCTATCACTCTCTCTGACTCTCTCTCTCTCTGTCCTTCTGTTCCCCCTCGCTGTCTGTCTGTCTGTCTGT
>CM054144.1:66579964-66584964 GCA_028751875.1 Rapana venosa | reverse complement strand
CCTCCTCCTCCTCCTCCTCCTCCTCCTCCTCCTCCTCCTCCTCCTCCTATTTTTTCTTCTTCTTCTTCGTCGAACGCTCAGACAGCAAATATAGATGTCTGTCATATGAGAGAAAATGCGTCGTATTTCCGACAAGCGCCTGACAAGTCAGGCCCAGCACATCCGAATTCAGCAATGGAGAGAACTGTTACCTTTCAAGTCATGTTTTTGTTCTGTTTGTACAAGAATGGACCAAGAAGGCAGAAAATACACAAGAAAACAGAGGTGGCAGAAAGAAAGAAAAAGATACAAGACAGAAACAAAGAGAAGGGATAGAACAGAGGAGAACTCCTAGCACAAACTTTCCAAAAGTGGGAAGATACTGTTTATACTGACAGGCCCCAAGCATCCCTATGGGAGAAACATTGTAATGTAATATTAGTAGAAATGGGTCTATCCTGCTTGCAGTGTGATAGTTTCGTTACTGCTTTAATATATATAGCCCCAGGGTTAGGCGTACATTAAGAGAGTGGGAAGATATGCCAAGCGACGTACATAACTACTTAGGAGCTTCTGGTTAAAGAGCTAATGAGAATTTTGGTTTTTTTCACCACAGTCCTCGCTTGACCCTTACGGTTGGTCAGGGCGTTGATTGATACAAGGAAGGGGCAGTAGAGTTGGGTTTTATACCCTGTTTTAATCTGTATGTTAGTTGCACAGTTTTTAATAGAAGATTTAAAATTTTGCCGTGGTGACAGCCCTGATATGGCCTCTGTGATCGGCGGGGCTATAAACAACAGGATTGGAGTGGAGTGGAGTATTACAACACGGACTCACTCATCTAAAAGAGTACTTTTCTGTCACCGTGACTTGTCTTTCTCGGGATAGCTCAGTGGTCAGAGCACTCGCTTTCCCGAAGCTAATGTTAAGCAGCATCGAGCGTGGTTACCAAGTGGATGGGTGACCGTTTGCGAGCATTGGCTTCAGTACAGTCCCCCAGTTCACGCAGCTGTAATTGGGTTACCCGCCCTCTTTAAGGTCATGGAAGGTAAAGCAGCGAGGGAGAGGAGATGGGCGCCGCCCTCAATATGCTGGCCCCTGGAGAAGTTGAGGTCTCCTACGACCACAAAGGTTATGGGACAACTTTAACCTTTTTTTTCCTTTACTACGTGATGCTTAAGTTTTGTTTAGATTTCTTTCTTTCTTCCTATATATTTCGGTTTTCTTTTTCTTCTTGTTGTGATTTTCTGTGCTTCTTTTTACTAATACTCCAGCATTATCATTACGAAATGTTTGTTCTTAGATAGATGGCTTGATGAAAAAAAGCAAATGCATTGCTTATTCAATGCACCATCTGGAAATAAAACTTGAGCTTCTGCGTGATTTCGTTTCTTGACTGCATATAATCTTACCTTTCTTTTTGCTTTATTTTATCTGTTTCTATTTTTGAAAATTTGTGTTTTTTTCTTTCTTCTTTCTCTTTCATACTTTTTACTGTTACATCACAGGGGTCGTTTGAAATGAATTGCAGACAAATTGACTGCACACATGCAGAGCATATATATCGCCGAAAGTTTCGGGCTTTTTGTTTTCTCTCATGTTTGGTTTTTACCTGTAGGGTGTGCTTATGATCTGTGTCAACTTAACTCGCCTGGCTCTTCTGTTTGTATTTGGTTTGTGCGTGTGTGTTTGTGTGCGTATGGCCGTGCGTGCGGGCGTGCGTGCGTGTGTGTGTGTGTGTGTGTATGTGTGCGTGCGTGCGTGTGTGTATGTGTTTGTGAGAGAGAGAAAGCGAGTGAGTGAGTGGGCGAATGTTAATGCCTATATGTGTTCGTATGCGTGCATAAGCATGCGTGCTTCCAAGTCAGCTTTCGCCTTTGAATATCTCATGTAATTTCTCTTATCATCCTGTCTTCTCTGTTAATGTACCTAAGCATTCGAAAGACAAGTCCATTTTTTAAATCGGCCTTTCAGGATTAGAAGCACTATGATGCAGAATTGTGTTTGAAACAAATGAATTGGATCTGCATTTAACTTCTCTTTAGTTTGTTAAGAAAACTGTGGGGTTTTTAAGCTAGATTTTATCTGAATTATCTGATGCAATATCCCTCTAACAGTTAGCCTGGAGACAAACTGTGCAGAAAGGTCTGTCCAAGTTCGAAGAGACACTTGCTCAGCAGCACGAGGCAAAGAGAGCGAGAAGAAAGGCTGCAGCCCAGGCAGACAGACAGACCAGCATTGTCAGACTTCATCTGTGCCCTCTGCCATAGGCACTGTCTGTCATTCCCGTGTCGGACTGGCCAGCCACACCCGACGCTGTACCAGAATGAATAACACCTAGAGCGTAATAACTCCATAGTCTTCCGAGACTGATGGATGCCAGTATGTGTGTAAGATATGAATGCAACGACTATTGACTTGAGGTTGGCAACCCATCACGTTTTGCAATTCTCTTTTCATCATCTTTAATTACGTCATGGCAATAAAAGACAAAGATACTAAATCTACAAATTTGAATTAAGAGATGTATGTTCAGTCATTCTGAACTCTGGTTAGGAATTACCTCACATACAATAGTCACATTTTCTCCTTCTGCGGAAAAAAACCTACTACTTCAGCTGAGGTAAACTCGTACGTTTTTTGCACACACACACTATATTTTATTGGCAAAGGATATTGCATATACTTTCCCGATAGAAAACTCTCTTTTTGACTGGTACACACATTCATTCCACCTCATAAGTCACCGATGCTACACCATTTTCATCAAAGAAACAACACAGAAATGACATGCACTGGGTTTTCAGATGCAAAACTGTACACTGTGATGTACCACATAATACAAAACAGGTAGCTTCTATATTACAGTAAGGACAACAAGTTTTACACAAACAAGCAGCATTTCAGATCGCACTGACAAAGTTTTCACGTGGTGTCTTGCCTTTTGCCATGTTTACTTAGGGAAGGCCTTTTTTCATGAAAATCGCAAAACCTTTATTTACAAACCATCTTCAAAATTTCCCATTTTAAGCACGTATTTTAATTCTTTCACCAAAAATATCAATATTTATTTTACTTTGGCAACATGGACATGTGCAAACTTTATACAACCTGACTCAGCTCCCTAAAGATCAGACAATCAATCCCTGAACCACCCCTGTCAAAAGCAGGCCCTGCAAGGCAATACACCTAAACGGATCAGCATGCAAAACACGCCAATCCTCACGTTCTTGTTCAGCTGCAAAAAAGTAGATTTCACCCTCATACAAGGATAGGCCTGCAGCAACGTTTGCTTTTCCAAGAGAAGTTGGCTATCTGATAGCCTACACGTTAGGCTGGGGGCTAGTGGGGTGGAAAATTGACTCCCTGCAAACTGCACAAGTCTATTTGGTGCTGGCAGCAAGCGAACACGTCCTTTCAGTGATTGATGTGCATAAACGAAGTGGTGAGGCGCTGCCCATGTTACAATGGTCGTCTGCGTTGACATGTTATGTTGAGAGTCTTCATGTGAGTCAGGATTTTAAGTAAAGTTAAATAAAAAAAACACTGAAGAATTTCAGTCTCAACGCCTATACCTATAGCATTTAATTTTAGAGAGGGGGACAATCCTCTCTCAGTCTCTCTATCTCTGTCTGTCTGCCTCTCTCTCTCTTTATCTTCTCTCTCTCTCTCTCTCTCTCTCTCTCTCTCTCTCTCTCTCTCTCTCTCTCCTCTCTCTCTCTCTCTCTCTATCTATCTAACTCACACACACACACTCACACACACACACAACACACACACACACACACACACACACACACACACACACACACACACACACACACACACACACACACACACACACAAGAAAACTACAAATGCAACAAGCCATGTTGGTCTGCCTCTCTTCTCTCTGCCTTCAAGCTTGCCTTGCAGCACTGCCCTCATCAGATGTGTCAGTGTGTTTCTGCTTGCACAACCAACACGTCCCAGTATGCGCTTACCAACTTCAGTCAATACTAGTCTGTGCCTTATATGTTCATCAAGAATGCTTTCATCTTGTTCTTCTGTCTGGCCTTTTGGCACTAAGAAGTCACCTATAGAACCACATTCATTTTCGCTTGTGTTTATTTTGCCTCTTTCCAACTTTTGCAGTGTCCAGGCTGCTGACCAAATACATTACAAGCCAGATTAATCTGTTGTGAAAAATCTCATTTTCAGATCTTCATAGAGCTAGACAATGTACACAAATCAAATCAAAACATAACAATCAGAGCGAAAACGAACCTCAAAACAAGGAAACAAGGGAAAAAATAGAATTCAAACCCCAAGTCTTGTTTAACAGACAAATCTCATTAAACAAAAAGAGCCAAAAATGCCAACGCGCACAATGTAAGCTATTTCCTCTAGCAAACTTAATCAACATGCTCTGGTTGCCTACAATGCCATTGTCAAAATGAGTTGGCTTTTTAAAAATAATTTTGCAAGCCTTTTCAAATCGATGTGGTCTTGTTCACCATCTCTCTTTCTGACTCTCTTAGTCTCTCTGTCTCTGACCGTCTGTCTCTCTGTACCTCTCTTTTTCTGTCTTTATTTCTGTCTCTCTGTCTCTCTCTGTCTCTGTGTTTCTGTCTCTGTTCATCTCTGTTTCTCTGTCTCTCTTTTTGGTCTCTCTCAAGAGACAATGAAAATAAATCTTTGTCATTCTCTCTCTCTCTCTCTCTCTCTCTCTCTCTCTCTCTCTCTCGCTCTCCAGCATGTTAGTTCCTTTTCATTAATTAAAAGCTAAACTGTTTTTTCTGCTCGTATGTTTGCATTAATGGATAAGGGATAGAGTGACATACTTGTAACATTTCATTTATACATTATCTATCTTTTTCCCAGTTTATACTTGTCTTTCATTTCTTTCACAAAAATATCAACATCTACTTTACTTTGGCTAAGTCAACATTTCCAAACTGTACATAACCTGACCCAGCTTCCTAAAGGTCAAACATACACCCACGAACCAAAACTCTTGTCCAAAGCAGGCCCTGCAAGGC
>CM054144.1:66572464-66574964 GCA_028751875.1 Rapana venosa | reverse complement strand
GAACCACATTCGTTTTCGCCTGCGTTTATTTTGCCTTTATCCAATGTTTGTACTGGTTTAACGATTACTTACAAGTTCAGAAACAAGGTATCACCAATATATGAAATGATTTTGCAAGCTTCTGATCCAATACACAAATACAAGCCAGGTTAATCTTTTGAGAAAAAACTAATTTTCATATACTTATAGACCTAGACAAAATACACAAATCAAGTAGAAACAAAACAATATGAGCGTAAACGAACCTCAAAACAAGCAAACAAAAGAAAATAGTAAATGAAAGCCCCAAGTCTTGTTTAACAGACAAATCTCATTAACCAAAAAGAGCTAACATGCCGATGCGGACAATGTATCCTATTTCCTCTAACAAACTGTTGTAAAATTGAGTTAGCTTTTTTTTCTTTACAAGCCATTTCAAATCAATGTGGTCTTGTTTACAATCTCTCTCTGTCTCTCTCGGTCTCTGTCTCTCTCTCAAGAGACAATGAAAATAAACCTTTGCCATTGTCATTCTCTCTCTCTCTCTCTCTCTCTCTCTCTCTCTCTCTCTCTTTTCTCTCTCTCTCTCTCTCTTTATCTCTCTCTCTCTCTTTCTTTCTTTCTTTCTTTCTATCTCTCCAGCATGTTTTGGGGTTCTTTTTTTCAAAAGCTTAACATTAAACTATCTTTGAGCTCTTTGTATTACTAAATAAGCGACAAAAACAAAGATAGAGAGAGGGAAGAGAGAGAGAGAGAGAGAGTAGGTGGGAGGGAGGGAGGGAGGAAGTAGGGACAGGCAGAGAGAGGTTAGATTCCAGTGCCAGGGAAGGTCAAGTCAAGTAAGGATGATCTGTATTGTGGATTCGAGAGTAAGCCAAGACACACGAACTTCACCAACCCACAAGGCTAACACGCTAACCTGGGGAAACAAGCGACCACTGAGCTACTGTGTCACTTTACACACACACATTATCTATCTATCTATATATACATATATTACACAGATAACTTATACAGAGACAGACAAAAAGGATACATACATACATACTATACATACATACAGACATTGACAGACAGATGGATAGGTAGATAGATAGAGAGATACATACATACATACGTAGACTTAATATTTAATAATAATATTAATAACAATAAAAATGCCTGGGATTTATATGGCGCTGAATCTTGTACAGTAAACAAATCAAAGCGCTTGCATTCAAATCATTCACTCGAATGCAACTGTCCACACAATTGAAGATACGAATGAGTGTGTATGCATGCATGCATGTCTGTATACGTTTGTATATTTATGTATGTATGTTTATATTCATGTATGCACACCTTTTCTTCTTTTATCATTAATTTTGTGTTTTTCCTTCCTCACTTTCCTTCTGTCGTTCTTTATCCGTTTTCGGACCTGGAAATAAAACGCAGCTCACCTTTGTGTGCTTAAACGGTTGCATTCGCAAAATCTCACCTTTGTTTCAACCTCAAAGTTCAAACCGAGGGAGAATCCCACACACAAACATGGATTCTTTCTTCTTCCAGTATTGTTCGCTCTCAGTTCTATCTCTTTCTGCCTCTTCTTTCCTCTTCTGATTTATTTGCCCCATGAACTGTGCATGGGAGATAACCTCAGCTTGTCACGAGATTGCCCAATCCTTTCCATCCTTTTTGGTCACGCAGCGGGAAAGAGAACTTAGTTGAAACGAATCGTTCGTGTTTTACAACAGGGAAAAGACAATGGAAAACAAAGTAGCAACGATCAAACCTCTTCCGTAAAGGAACAAAGACAATTGTAACCTGACAACTGACGGCTCCAGTTCAAGAAATTGTTTCCCTTCAACACGCTATTACGTGATTTTACGTCAACAATGCTGGTTTTTTTCGTTTTAATCTGTATGGATTGATGCAGAAGTCACGGAAGCGAGGGAGCACTGGCAGGACTGCACATGGTAGTGAGACAGGCTGGTCGATTGCCTCCGCTAGGACTTTACAACAACAGAGGTTCCGTCTGCTCCCCTATAGTTGAACTCGTGAAACTCTTCTAATATCACTAAGAGTGAACAGACGTTAAAATTGAAGGCACGAACTCTATTTTCCCAAGCTTTGACAAAATTCTGGTTTGCTTGTTGATTCTGACTTTTTACAGCTTGTGTTCTGTATACTCTGTTGTTGTTCGTATACTTTTTTGTTATCAGTTTATATAGAGGGTACAAACACATGGAGATTTTTTTTAATTTCAAAAAGGAAGAAACTGGTGGTACACAAAATAAAGTTAAGACAAGTACACACACACACACACACACACACACATACACACACATACACACACACACACACACACACACTTTTTTACCTACATTTTTTTAGAAGTCTCTGGAAAATGTGTTTGAAAATTCAAAATTAGCCTTTTTGAAAGCTAGATATTTATTGCACATTCCTCGTCACTATTTATTGTAGTTGCATTATTGTTGTTTCATGTTCCCATTTTGTTGGGTTTAAATTTTGCTCATTTTCT
>CM054144.1:66557464-66567464 GCA_028751875.1 Rapana venosa | reverse complement strand
TCTCCCAAAAAAGTCCTTCGGATGAGACTACAAACCAAGGCCCCGTGTGCGAACGCATGCAGAACATCTTGCGCACACGTTAAATCCTATTCCGCTTTTCATAAGAGTAGGCCATTGTGTGCGGGTAGGAACAGATGACAAAATTTAGAAAACCGCATACACACGGGGACTGGATGTAGAAAAGCACATTAGTGATTATTCCATTATCCTCGATATAAAAGAATAAAATAAAAATAGATAAATAAACACACACACACACATACATATAGAACTCCCTCAGAACTCAGAACTCAGAAATGTAATGTATCTCAGCCTTAGGCCATAATACATGGTTGGCATAGGAGAAACTGACAATGCCACAGAGTAGACAAAAACCCGAATAAAATACACAATACCAAGCTCAATTTCTATGAAAGAAATGATGAAGACAATGCACAAAATATATTAAAATTACATGTGTCTCAAACACAACTTATAATATTGTTCTGAGTGTGTGTGTGTGTGTGTGTGTGTGTGTGTGTGTGTGTGTGTGCGTGTGTGTATGTGGGCGTGTGTGAGAGAGAGAGAGAGACAGAGACGGAGAGAAAGAGAGGGGGATGGAGGGAGAGAGAGAGAATGACAGCGACTAGAACAATGACAAAGGTTCATTTCCACAACCCAGAAACCCATTGACAAAGGGGACCGTGGAATGAGGGAAGAGGGAGGAGGACGAGGAGGAGGAGGGTGGTTGGGCTCAAATCACGCATCAATATGTAAACTAAGAACATGATTCATTAACCACAGCCCAAATAGCCATCAGGGTACGAAAAACCATTGCATGATTAATAATACTAATACTAATACTAATAATAATAAATATTATAATAATAATAATAATAATAACAACAACAACAATAATAACAATAATAATAATAATAATAATAATACATGGAATTTATACAGCGCTATATCTTGCAAAAAACAAATCAAAGAGCTTTCATTCATCCTAGTCTTTCACATGCGGCCAGTTACAATTAGTAGATTTTTACAAATTCAATTGTAAACACACACACGCGCACAATTAACAGTTTTTACAAATTCAAATGTAAACACACACACACGCGCGTGCGCGCGCCCCCCCCCCCCCCCCCCCCCACACACACACAAAGGTTGTACACTTCGAAGGGTAATAAGGGGGGGGGGGAGGCAGCTGGTTGAGGGCAGGGACAGAAATGAGATGAAACAAGAGGGGAGAACCTTAGGTTTGAAATAGCTGTCTTGCGGCTGGATTTCAAAGCATCATAAGTAGGCTTTTGGCGGAGAGAGAGAGAGAGAGAGAGAGAGGGGGGGGGGGTCATTCCAGGTCATTCATTAACAAAGAGATTTAGATACTTTCAGCACAAACTTTGGTTAGCCAGTGCAAAGAGAATTGGGAGGGAGTTGGGGGGGGGGGGGGGGCGGGGCGGAGAGGAATTCCACAAGACTGCTCAGATTCAAAATCAATAGCATACACTCGAATGGCCTGTGAATCTGGGTCACTGTGTCCTTTCTCCATTGTTCGTGTTTTGTTTATTCTTCCTTGGCCCGTGCAACTTTGTATCGCAAACGCGAGACAATTTCGTGATAATTCCGATAATGAGAGATGGAGAGGGAGGGAGAGAGAGAGAGAGGAAGGGGAGAGAGAGAGAAGGAGGGAGGGAGAGAGGGGGAGAGATGGGGGGAGAGATAGGGGGAGAGGGAGGGAGGGAGAGAGAGAGGGAGAGAGAGAGGAGAGAGAGGGAGAGAGAGAGAGAAGGAGGGAGAGAGAGGGGGATAGGGAGAGCGAGGGGGAGAGGGAGAGGGAGGGAGGTAAGGAGAGAGGGAGAAATAGGGAGAGGGAGAGAGAGGAGAGAGGGAGAGAGAGAGAGAGGGAGAGAGTGAGGGGAGAGAGAGAGACAGAGAGGGAGAGAGGGACAGAGACAGACAGACGGAGGCGAAGACGAGACACATACAAAAAAGCAAAAGAAAAGAGAGTGAGTGAGAGAGAAAGAGAGTGGGAGAGAGGGAGACATAGACAGGGACACAGAGACAGAGAGACAGAAACAGAGAGACACAGAGTGACAGAGGGAGATAGAGAGACAGAGACAGGGAGTGACCAAGAGAGATAGAGAGACAAAGACACACAGACAGACACATACACACACAGTCACACACACACACCACACCACACCAAACCACACCACACCAAACCACAACACAACACACACACACACACACACCACACACACACACACACACACACACACACACACACACACTACACTACACTACAAATTTCGTTTGGTTTTAGATACCTCAATAATATTATTTTCTAGTTTTTAAACATCCTTCCACGAACATTTCCTGCCTTGCTATGTCGCAATCAACAGTTTCAACATGGAGTGAGTGGACCTTTCCCTTTTAAGTTTTTGATACTGGTGTTCCATCCTTTTCTCCGGGGAAATAAAACCCACGAAGGAAATGAACGGGAAGCCTAGAGGACAACACACACACACACACGCACACGCACATACACACACACAACCACAAAATTAAAAAAAACACACATATGTATACACACATGCACGCACGCATGCATACATATTCTCATACAAGAAACACACACACACACTCTCTCTCTCTTCATTTATTTCTCTCTCACATATACACATACACACACGCGCGCGCGCGCACAGAGAGACAGAGAGACAGAGAGAGAGAGAGAGAGAGAGAGAGAGAGAGAGAGAGAGAGAGAGAGAGAATGAGAGAGAGAGAGAATGCATTGCTTTTTCAATGTACCATCTGGAAATACAATTTTGACTTGACCTAACTTGACTTCACACACACAATTCACAACACACACACACACACACGACACACGACACACGCACGCACGTACGCACACACACGCACACACAGAGAAAATGTATTGCTTATTCAAAATATCATTTGTTAACATTTTTTTTTGTAAGCTTGTTTTCTTAAATGACAGCTCATGACGGTGTTCACGGTGTCTTTGTGAACGAGAAACCCCACGCCGTGTTCATATTTACCCTGTTTTCCACTGTAGTATAATTTGTGGTCTTCCTGGGTCGTTGTTTCTCCCATGTTTTTCCACCTGACTTCGCAGAGCCCAAGGATGTGCCAATGATATCTGGACATCTCATGTGTCATGAGCTGTCAGCCTGTGTCCAGCAGACTTATTACCATCCGCCTGAGAGCAACCCCCTTTAACATAACTATAGTACAGGCATACGCCCCTACATCAGACTGCACAGATGAAGCCGTAGAATAACTTTATGACCAGCTACAAGAGGTTCTGAATCAAACACCCAAGAAAGACATCCTCGTTGTGCAAGGCGACTGGAAACGCCAAGGTAGGAGAAGATGCATGGAAAGACTGGGAGGGCGTTTGGGGGGCCACATTGTAATAACCATAAAATGAAAGAGGCTTAGACTCCTGAGTTTGCCAGTAACAACCACCTCCAGCTAGTAATACACTTGGCCCACAACAAGAAATCCAGAAAATGGACATGGCATAGCCAAATGGAGAACACCACAACCAAATAGATTACATCATGGGGGAAAAGACGGTTTCAGTCTAGCGTTAACATCGCACAGACACAAAGTTTTCCAGGAGCAGACATAGGGAGTATCATGATCTTGTGTGATGATTCCGGACTACGTCTAAAGAAAATCCACAAGCGGAACAACATCAGATCAAATTTGACCCCGAGAACTGAAGGAAACCCAGAGGTATTAGAAAATTTTCAAGCAAGGATAGGTGGAAAGTTTGCAGCACTCACTGTGATAGACCAGACATAGATACACTGACGAATAGTTTCAATACAGCGGTGACTGAAACAGCAAACGAGCTTCTTGGCAAACGCCGACCAGTCAAAAAAACCCTGGGTCACACCTAACATCCCACAACTATGCGACAAGCGTAGAGAGTTGAAGAAAAAGAAAAATGAAACAAAAGAAAGAGCAGAAATATAGGGGAGTCAACAAAAGAATCAGGAAATCCATGACGGAGGCCAAAAGAGAAATGGATCGGTGAACAGTGCCAAGACATTGAAGAGAACACAAGAAAAACAATAGCAAGAAAGCATATCAGCTGGTGAAAGACCTGACTAGCACGAAACAAAAAGGTTTACAATCCAAGACAAGAATGGAAGTGTTCCTCACTGACGACCAGGGTATTCTGAACAGATGGAACAGAATACTGCTCCGACCTGTATAACTAAGAACCGCAGGAAATCCAGAAGTCCTTAAGTACCCGAAAGCAAAGACACAGACAGTCACCCTATCCCCGAGAAGAAGGGAAACAGCAGTCAGATCGCTGAAAAAAAGGGGGAAATCAGCAGGGGCTGACAACATTCCAGCTGAGTTGGTCCAAGCTGGAGGGGAAGCAGGGTCAGCGCCCTACTAAGAATCTGCAACAAGATGGGAGACAGGAAAATGGCCAACACCATGGACGCGTCATCATCACACCCTCCCCAAGAAAGGAAATCTACAACAATGCCATAATTACCGCACAATCAGCACTCATATGTCACCCAAGCAAGGTCATGCTGCAGATAATATTGAATAGACTGAAGCCACAAGCAGAGACCATCATTGCTGAGGAACAAGCAGGTTTCAGAGCAGGGCGCAGCACAACAGAACAGATATTCAACCTCAGAATACTATGTGAGCGGTACCTTCAACATCAACAAGACCTTTACCACGTATTTATCGATTTTAAGAAGGCATTTGACAGGGTGTGGCATGCAGCTTTGTGGGCAACCATGAATTTGTAAAGCATCAATGCAAACCTGATCAGAGTCATCAAACAGCTGTACAGCGAGGCCACCAGTGCAGTGTACAACAACAACAACATTGGAGAATGGTTTCGAACAACAGTTGGAGTAAGGCAGGGCTATCTACTCTCACCCACTCTTTTCAACATCTTCCTTGAGAGAATCATGGCTGATGCACTGGAACATCATGAAGGATCAGTCAGCATTGGTGGCAGAACGATCACAAACTCCGCTTCGCAGATGACATTGATCGAATAGCAGGATCAGAAAAAGAGCTTGCCAGCCTAACAGAACACTTGGATAAGGCCTCCCAAAACATACGGCATGGAAATCAGTGCAGAGAAGACCAAACTGATGACTAATAACACCAACGGCATTAGCACTGATATCAGGGTTAATGACCAGAAGCTGGAAACAGTTCAAAGCTTCAAGTACCTGGGAGCCATTGTATCCGACAGGGATCCAAGCCAGAAGTAGTATGCAGACTGCACAGACAATAACAGCTTTGTCAAAACTAAAACACCATCTGGAGAGATAAGAATATCTCACTTATCTCCAAGATCAGACTAATGCGCCCCCTTGTCATATCCACATTTCTGTATGCCTGTGAATCATGGACCCTGACTGCAGATTTGGAGAGAAGAGTACAGGCAGTGGAGATGAGATGCTTTCGGAGACTCCTTGGCATCTCCTACAAAGACCACATAAGCAACGAAAGCGTGCATAACAGAATCCAGCAAACCATTGGACCCTATGAGAACCTTCTAACGATCGTGAAAAAGCGTAAACTTAAGTGGTATGGGCATGTCACAAGATCCCAAAGGAATTACAAAGACAGTTTTGCAAGGCACTGTCCAAGGAGGAAGAAGAAGAGGCAGACCAAGGAAGAGCTGGGAGGATAACATCAGTGAATGGACAGGCCTAGAACTCAACAAAACCCTGAGAAAGGCAGAACAGAGAGAGGAATGGAGGGAACTGGTTGCTGAGTCTTTGAGGGTGCCCCCACGGTCGTCAGACTACGGGACAGATAGATAGATAGATAGATAGATAGATAGATAGATAGATAGATAGATAGATAGATAGATAGATAGATAGTTTTCTTAAATGTTTGCTAGTTGCAAATTTCGTTTGATTTTTTTAAAACCATTTATTCATAATTGTTTGTTAACCTATCGGTTTTTATTTTCAGTCTCTACACCTGCCTCTCTATATCACTTGTTTCCTCTTTTTTTCATTTGTTTGCCTGTTTCTTTGGTTGCTTGAACATTTATTTGCTTGTTTATTTTTTGCTTTTTTTGGTTTCGATTTGTTCCTTAATTTTGCTCTTTTTTCTTTCGTTTTCTTTCTCATGTTTCCTTCATTCCTTTCTTCTCGTGTTTTCCTTCCTTACATCCAGTGGATTGTTTAACTTTCAGAATTATCAACAGTCGTTTCCAGCAGGTTCTAGTTGGACTTTGTCACGAGATTTACCCATTTGTTCGACCTTTTGTCTCGCAGCTACAAAGACCTATGCTACAGTGCTATACTTTACAGAAGAGAAAATGGACAATAAACTAAATAGCGGCGATTCGTTTGTTCTTCTTAGACAATGATAGCTATACAGCTTCAAAGCTATTGACTTCCGCGTTGTTGAATACATGCAATTAAACGAAATATTGCTTGCCAACATGCTATAGCCCGCGAATGCATGTTTGACTTTTCGGTTGTTTGGGCCTATCACACAAGATCACAAAATTACTTTTCTGTTTAGCGTTCCACAGATTAACACCCTGTGGCTACCCAGTACACACTCTCTGACACACGCGTCACTCTTTAAGGTATCACAGTCAAATCTTAAGTCTATAATATGGTTATTAATAGAACTGCAAGTACGGTTGTACGGTTGTGACAGCCGTACTCCGCTTCCAGACGTTTCTTTTCTCCTTCAATGGATACGTACATAACGTTATGCTAGGAGTTGTTCATGGATGAAATAAACAGCATCACAACATTCTAATTCGCTACAGCCTTCTGATGATAAAGGCCTTTGACACTTTGCTTGCTTCACTTTCTGGCAAAGCTTTCGGCCTGGGTCAGGTCTAGGAAATCAGGGGTCCATGGTTCAAATCTCCTCCTCCTCATCTTCCTCCTCTTCCTCCTTCTTTCTTGTTCTTCTTGTTCTTCTTGTTCTTGTTCTTCTTGTTCTTCTTCTTCTTCTTGTTCTTCTTCTTCTTCTTCTCCTCCTCCTCCTCCTCCTCCTCCTTCCTCTTCTTCATTCCCCTCTTCTTCTTCATCACTCAGACAGCAACCAAAGTATTGTTGTCTTTCATACAAACAAAAATGCGTTGCGCTGCCGTGAAGCGCCTGACAAATCAGGCCCAGCGCACCCGTCTCCGGCGTGGGAAAGACTTATAACATCTTAAGTCTACCTGTTAAAATAAGGCAGGAGAATGTACCAAGAAGGCAGAAAATATCCAAAGAAGGAGGTGACAGGAAGAAAAAAAAAGGAACAAGGCTGAAAAAAATTAAAAATAGGCGAAGACAGAAAAGAGGGAATTCCTGGCGCAAAATTTCCGGGCGGCAGGGATGCTATTTTAAACAACCCCGGCATTCCCACGTGGGGAAAATCCCATTCAAAGCTGGCGATTTTATTTTACTGTTTCATTCGATTGCAGTATATCTTGATTAGGTTTTAGGACGTCGGTTGCTTTTTAATGAGGTAATAAAATCAATCTTGGTTGAAAACAGAACTACATTCAACTGAAGAATAAGAGAGAAGAGGAGGAGGGAGAGTGAGCGGAGGAGGAGGGGGAGGAGAGGGAGAGACAGGGGGAGGAATAACAGAGAAAGAAGTAGAGGAGTGGGAGTGAGTGAAAGAGAGAGAGAGAGAGGTGGAGAGAGAAGGGGGAGGGGAGAAAGAGACAGAGAGATATAGAAAGAGAGAGACAGAGAGGGAGAGAGATATACAGAGAGAGAGGGGGTGGGGAAGAGAGAGAGGAGAGAGAGTAGGAGAGAGAGGGAGAGAGAGGGAGAGCAAGAGAGTAAGAGAGAGAGACATGTGTATGTATTAGTGAGACAGAGAGAGACGTATGGGTGTGTGAGAGAGAGAGAGAAGTACGGGAGAGAGAGGGAGACAGAGAGAGAGACAGAGAGACACAGAGAGAGAGAAAGAAAGAGAGAAAGAGACAATGACAATGACAAATTCTTTTATTTCGAGGATAATGAATAAGCACACATGTGCCTTTTTACATCCAGTCCCCGCCCGTTAGGGATGCATCTTAATAATAATAACCCAAGAGAGAGAGAGAGAGAGAGAGAGAGAGAGAGAGAGAGAGAGAGAGAGAGAGGGGGGGGGGTGATGAGAAAGGAAGGGAGATCAGTGAGAGGAGAAGACAGAAGGAAAGTGAGTGAAAGAGAGATAAACTTACGATCATAAACACACACACACAATCACACACACACACACAATCACACACACACACACACACACACACACACACACACACACACACACACACAATCACACACACACACACACAATCACACAATCACACACACACACACACACACACACACACAATCACACATACACACAATCACACACACACAATCACACAATCACACATACACACAATCACACACACACACACACACACACACACACACACACACACACACACAATCACACATACACACAATCACACACATACACACACACACACATACACACACACACACACACACATACACACTCACACATACACACAATCGCACACACACACACACACACACACACACTGATACTTGTCTACAATGCTCAAACATTTTCTACTTCCCATTTCCACTCACATTATGTAAGATACTCTTTTGTTCTTTTATGCTCTTGCACCAGCATTCAAATATCTCTTTTTAATATCCAGGGAAATGAAAATCATACGAGAAATGAACGGAAAGACTCCGAAAAGGGAAAAAAAACCCAACATACCCCCACAATTTCGGACATGTTTGCGAAACAGACAGGCCAATTACCTCCCCTAGGCTTTTACAGCAGGGAAGAGAAAGCTTCTGCTCCTGCATGGAAAAACGCGGTAACTCCATCTTCCCGAAAAGTTTGGACATAATTCTGTTTTCGTCAAGACCACCCGAGTTCGGTGAAAACCGAAATGGATGTTTTAGTGGGTATGGCTTATACATTTCTGATTTTCTGTTTGTCTGTTTTTTGGCACAAACAAAATATTGAAAGATCTAGTAGAAAAATTGAGATATTTTTGGTCTTTAAAATGTTGGTTACTTTTTTTAAAAAAACCTGTTTAATTCTTTTATATCAGGGATAATGGAATAAGCACATTGCTTTTTACATCCAGTCTCCGTGTGTATGCGGATTTGTGAAGTCTGTCATCTGTTTCCACCGGGACACACTGGCCTACTCTTACAAAAAGCAGAACAGGATTTAACGTGTGCGCAAGATGTTCAGCGTGCGTTTGAACACGGGACCTCGGTTTATAGTCTCATCCGAAGGACTTTGGGTTACTTTAAGTACAGTGTTCTACCATGGAAAACTGAAAAACAGAGAGAGAGAGAGAGAGAGAGAGAGAGAGAGAGAGAGAGAGAGAGAGAGAGAGAGAGAGAGAGAGAGACAGACAGACAGACAAACAGAAAGACAGACAGACAGACAGAGAGAGAGAGGAAAAGCAGGACAGGACAAAGGAAAAGAGAAAAGACAAGAGGACAGAGAGGAAACAAATGAGAGACAGACAGACGAAAAAAACAAGACAGATGAAAAGAGCAGGAAGAGCAGACAGACAGGCAAAAAACAGGACAGACAGTACAGACAGAGTAAAGCCGAAAGATAAGCACAATGAAAGACAGAGATAGAGTGTCAGAAAGAAAGACAAGATCCAATCCCATCATCCTGTTTACACCCCTGACGACCCCAGAAGCCATATCGCGGTTCTCAGCTTTTTTGTACAGAATCTTTAAATCTCGGATGAAAACTGCGCGGCTCTATACAGATGAAAACCCGGGGTTTAAAACCGACTCTCCTGTCGTTCTTGGTGTCAACGCCCTGGCCAACCATAAAGGTTAACCCAGGACAGCCACCGTGTTGGGGGGATGACCACATGAGCGATGCATGAAATGAGAGAAAGCCGATACCTGATTTCTTGAAAACCAGACAGACAGACAAAGCGAGAGAGGGTGGGGAGGGAGAGAGGGAGAAAGAG
>CM054144.1:66549964-66552464 GCA_028751875.1 Rapana venosa | reverse complement strand
TCAGGCCGGATGACCAGACTGTGTTGTATTGTGGCAGTGTAATAGCATAATGGTGCACGTGTATGCTCAACACGCTCTGTCCTTAATGCCAGCCATCTCACAAGTGCCTTGGCATAATGCGCTCTGACGCTCTCTTGCTCTCCCTCCTCTCTATCTGTCTGTCTGGCTGTCTGTCTGTCTGTCTGTCTGGCTGTCTGGCTGGCTGTCTGTCTGTCGGTCGGTCCGTCTGTTTGTTTATCTGTCTGTCTGTCTGTGTGTTGTCTACTTTTTGTTGCTGTTATTTGGGATTGTGGCTATATCAAGGACTAGTACTAACTCTACTACTACTACTATCGTACTACTACTGCTGGCTGCTGCTGTCGCTGCTGCTGCTTACTACTTTTTCTATACTGCTATTATACTACTACATACTACGACTACGACGTACTACCCGACGACGACGACTACTGCTACTACTGCTATTCTACTACTCACTACTACTACTACTACTACTACTACTACTACTACTACTACCACTACTAGCTGCGCTGCTGCTACTACTATACTACTACTACTACTACTACTACTACTACTACTACTACTACTACTACTACTACTACTACTACTACTACTACTACTACTACTACTACTACGACGACGACGACGACGACGACGACGACGACTATGATGATGATGATGATAATGATATTGATGATGGTGATGATGATGATGGTGATGATGATGACGATTGTGATGATAATGATGATATGATGATGATGATGATGACGACGACGACGACGATGATGCTGATGATAATGGCGGCGACGACGACGACGACGATGGTGATGACAACGACGACGATGACGATGACGATAATAAAGGTAGCGATGCTTTTACTACTTTTGATGTTGCTGCAGTAGCTTCTGCTGCTGCTGCTGATTCTGCTGCTGCTGCTTCTGCTGCTGCTGCTTCTGCTGCTGCTGCTGCTGCTGCTGCTGTTGCTGCTGCTGCTGCTGCTGCTGCTGCTGCTGCTGCTGCTGCTGCTGCTGCTGCTGCTGTCGCGGTACCGTCCAGCAGATTGGGGTCAGACAACCAGCCTGTCTCAGCGTAGCAAGCAAAGGGCAGGAGGAGGCTGCAGCCTAGAATGGATGCTGAACACGGTCTGCCATTCTTTGTTGCTGTGGTCAGTATTCTCAAGGGTGGCTTGGTGCCCCGTGTGCTGGCTTTCTCTGCTACAGCCCCCTTGTCACCTTTCGCTTCTGCTGTCGTCTTCGTGGTGTTGTCCATGCTCTGTGCGATCCTGCGGTTTGGTGATACTGACAACGGCAGTGGCGACGCGATGATAAGGTTACGGTGATCGTGAAGGAGAAGAGGATGGTGTTGTTGTGAGTGATGATGGATGATGATGATGATGATGATGATGAGGAGGAGGAGGAGGAGGAGGAGGAGGAGGAGGAGGAGGAAAATGATGAATGATGATGAGGATGAGGATGACGACGACGACGACGATGATGATGAAGAGGAGGAGGAGGAGGAGAATGACGATGATGAGGAGGAGGACGATGAGAATGATGATGATGATCAGGAGGAGGAGGACGAGGAGGAGGAGAATGACGGTGATGATGACGATGAAGACGACGACGATGATGATGATGACGATGATGCTACTGCTGCTGCTGATGATGATGATAATGACGCTGATGCTGCTGATGATGATGATTATTATTATCATTATATTTCACGACGATTGGTGGCGACCATGTGATAATGGTTGATGATGACATTGAGGATGATAAGGAGGAGGAGGATGACGACGACGATGATGATGATGACGATGATGATGACGATGACGACGACGACGACGATGCTGCTGCTGCTGCTGCTGCTGCTGCTGCTGCTGCTGCTGCTGCTGCTGCTGCTGCTGCTGCTGATGATGATGATGATAGTGGGCATTACTTTTTCCCCTCGTCATACTGCTAACAGCACAGTTCCAGTATCAAGCGACCCATGCATTGTGTTCAGACCAGAGGAGGCAGCAGCAGCAGCAGCAGCAGCAGCAGTACAGGGGGGGTGACTGAAGAGCCCAGGGCTGTGTGTGTGTGAAGCCAGCACCGCCATCACCTGTGATGTCAGCCGTCCTCCCCAAAGTGCCTCTGCAGCACAGTGCGGTCCCACTCTGTCCGTCTGTCTGTCTGGCTTTCTCCATTTTCTTCATCCGTTGTGTGACTGTCTGTCTGGCTGGCTGGCTGGTCTCTCTCTCTCTCTCTCTCTCTCTCTCTCTCTCTCTCTCTCTCTCTCTCTCTCTCTCTCTCTCTCTCTCTCTCTCTCTCTCTCTCTCTCTCTCTCTCTCTCTCTCTCGCCATCCTCCTCCACCTTTGTTTGACTGTCTGTCTGTTTGACTGTCTGTCTGTCTGTTTGCCTGTCTGTCTGTCTGTCTGTCTGTCTCTCTCTCTCTCTCTCTCTCTCTCTCTCTCTCTCTCTCTGTCTCCCCTTGTTGTCGTTACTGCTTTTATTTTGCTGT
>CM054144.1:66537464-66539964 GCA_028751875.1 Rapana venosa | reverse complement strand
TAGTGTGTGAATGTGTTGCGTGTGGGGTGTGGGTGTTTTGGGTGAGAAAGAAGCAGTGTGAGTTTGTTTGAGTGATATGTATGTATATCTGTGTGTTTTGTGAGTGTTTTTTGTGTTGCCTGTGACTGTGCGGCTCTGCGCGCGCGCGCTTTTGGGTGAAATTTGGGGCAAAACAAACTTTTTACAGCTATTTCCCTTTTTTAAAAAACCAATTTCAATTCCATTAGCAAAACTCATTTATACCAATTTCAATATCATTACATATCTCCTTTATACCAAGTTTAAAATACCATTAGCTAAACCCCCTTTAAAACCAAAGTTTTAATACCATTACTATATCCTTTATACCAATTTTCAATATCCTTTCCACACCCCCAAACATGGGGGGAACAACCCTTCTCTCTCTCCCACTCTCTCTCTCTCCCTTCCTCCTCTCCCCCCCTTCCCCTCTCTCTCTCTCTCTCTCTCCTCTCCCTCATCCTCCCCTCTCTCCTTCCTCACTCCTTCTCTCTCTCTCTTCTCTCTCTCTCCTCCCCCTCTCCTCTCTCTCTCTCTCTCTCTCTCTCTCTCCTCTCGTCCTCTCGTCTTCCCAGAAGCTGCCTCCTTTATTGGCTCAATCTACATTCTTTGGGCCTATTTTTTATTTCATTTTTCCTTTTTTCCCTTTTCTTTTTTGGCAACGGTGCACCCATAACGTCATCCCCAGATCTGCTTTCTAAACAAAAAAAATAAATGTAACAAAAAAGAACGGTTGAAAACGTATACCCTTTCGGGGACAAACTTTTTTAACAAAGTCGATTTAAAAAGCCAAGAGGGATGTTTTCCTTATTTGGCTGATTATGAAAAAATTAGAGGGGCACCCAAAGTATTAGATACATTTTTTTATATCACTTGCGTCCTTCATTTTCATCTTTCCTCCCTTTTTTAAAGGGGCAGGGAAAGGTAAAGCCCGAGGAGAGAGGGGACGGGGGCCCACCTCAATATGCGGGCCCCAAAAGCTGGGAGGTCTCTGAATTTTTTTGCTCCCCACGACCGCTAGGTTATAGGACACCCTTTTCTTTTACCTTTTTTTTTTCATCTTTTTGTTTTTGTTTTTTCCATTTTCCTCGATGAAAGGTGTGGTGTGTGTGTGTGGGGGGGGGGGGGGGGTTTATGGGGGGGTTTGTCAGTTTTTCTGTGTGTTTTTGTGTTATTTTGTGACGTCAATTTCGCTTGTCTTTTTTTTTATCTTCGGTTTTTTTATTTTTTGCATTCCCCGCGTGTGTGTGTGTGGTTTTGGGTGTGGTGTGTGTGTGGGGTTTTGTGTGTGGTTGTGGTTGTGTGTTGTGTGTTGTGGTTTTGTTTGTTTGCGTGCGTCGTGTGTGTAAATTTTACTGCAGGTAGGTGTAGTAAATTGTGTTAAAATCACTGTATATTTTTATGTGGGGGTATTTTGTGTAGCTTCAAATTTTTTGCCTTCCCCATAAATACAACGATGATGTGATGAGTGTGTTGTGTGTAGTGTGGAGTGCTTGTTGTGACACATACTGTATCAGGTGTGGTGTGGTGGTATGTTTTGTGGTGTGAGTGGGTGCTTGTGTGCTGTGAATACGTACAATTATGCGGGGGGTGTGTTTATGTGGTTTGTGTTGTTTTTTTTGTTGACATCTAAAACTTGTTTATTGTTTCAAAGCAAAATTGTAATCTACAAAAAACTAAAAGAAAATAAATCAACTAAACAAAAACAAAAAAAACGCCCAAAGCACACAACATCAACAAACAAGCAGAAAAACAGCCATAATGTAAGGAGAAACCGAGAAGCAACTTCGTTTTAATTAGCTCAATCTTTGAATTTTTTGCCCGAAGTTTTTCTTTCCATCTTCCTCCCACTTTTTAAACACGAAATGCAGGCCCCTTTTTTCAGCCCCCAATACAATTTTTTAATAAACAAACTTCATTATATGGGGAAAAAACCCATAAAAAGGTAAAAAAAAAGAAAAAACCCAGATTTGTGACATTTGACAGAAAAGGACACCCAAATTTTTTCCCTCAACACTAATTGGACACAGAGAGGGATGTACCCACATCTGAAAAAAATTGACTAACAGCATGGAATTTTTTCTTCTTTTTTTGTTTCTTTTGTTGTTTCTGCATCAAAATTATATCAAAGTATGGTTTTGTACATTTGATTTTTTGATTTTGGTCATTCACCCTAAATTCTCTTTCTCTGTCGCTGTCGTCTGTCCCGTCACTCCCCCCTCTTCTCCCTCTCTCTTTTCTCCTCTCAATTTTTCTCTCTCCTCTCTCTCTCTCTCTCTCCTCTTTTCTCTCTCCCCTCTCTCTCCGTTTCTCCATCGCGTGTCTTTTCTGTCTGTCTCTTCCCTTCTCCTCTCTCTCCTCTCTCTCTTCTCCCTCTCTCTCTCTCCTCCCCTCTCTCTCTCCTCTGTGTTCTTCCTGGTAAAAACGCTTTTCAGATTATTTTAATTATACCAAGTCACTTACTTCTTTATTGACATCTAAA
>CM054144.1:66529964-66532464 GCA_028751875.1 Rapana venosa | reverse complement strand
ACAAATACACTTACACACTACAATACACACTCACACACACTAGCACACACACACACACACACCACACACACACACACACACACACACCCCACTACCCTCACCACCCCCCACCCCCACCCAGCCACCCCCACCCCACACACACACACAGACACCACCGATATCGATCCAAACACTACTACTCTTATAAAATGTCGACTCTGCTTTAAGTAAAAAGACGTGTCCAAGCGCAACACTGTTTCAGTTTCTTTGAAAGGTTAAACCTTTTCCACACTTTCACCTGTACTGGTGCTTAGATTCCAGAGTAATATCCCACTGCCATCCCCGTAAAAAATAAAAAAATAAACACCAACCCTCACATATGTTATGACTTACCATGGAGAAAATAAAAAAGAGTGGATAGTTGAGGAAACATGCAGCATTGGCTAACAACGTTATTCCATTCCATTCCATTTAATGTTTATAGCTCTACCGACCACAAACGTCATTTCAGGGCTGTCACGTCATTCAGCTTCAGTGGCTCCAGTAACTTTCACGTTAAGAGGTGGGTTTTTTTTAATTCTTTTATTTTGAGGATGGGTACCTGCCCTCTTTAGGGTCAGGGAAGGTAAAGCAGCGAGGGAGAGGAGATGGGCGCCGCCCCATGCTGGCCCCTAGAGAAGTTGAGGTCTCTGACGCCTCGTTCCTCTACGAATTTATATAAGCTCAGTGGTCGGAGCACTCGCTTTCCCCCCAGCCAAGTTAAGCAGCGTCGAGCGTGGTTACCCAGTTGGATGGGTGACCGTTTGCGCGCCTTGGCTTCAGTACAGTTCCCCCAGTTCACCCAGCTGTTAATGGGTACCTGCCCTCTTTAGGGTCAGGGAAGGTAAAGCAGCGAGGTAGAGGAGATGGGCGCCGCCCTCAATATGCTGGCCCTAGAGAAGTGAGGTCTCTGACGCCTCGCTACCCTACGAATTTATAGGTTATGGGACTCCTTTACCTTTGTTACCTTTTCCTTTACTTTACTTATTCTGAGGAATAATGAAATAAGCACGCACATGCTTAAGCACTCAATAAAATGTATGTATTGGAAACCATCACCTTCCAATACTTTCAATATCTAACAACGTCCCTCTAAAAAATATGTAATGTTAACTTGTTGAATAGATGTGAATGTGTTCAAAATGATAGGCTTTTCTCAATGTGGCTGGTTTTGATTTTTTTTTTAATCCAACATGAAATGTCAAGAAACTAAAGACTCTCTCTCTCTCTCTTTCTCTCTCTCGCTCTCGCTCTCACTAAAGACTCTCTCTCGCTCTCTCTCTCTCTCTCTCTTCTCTCTCTCTCTCTCTTCTCTCTCTCTCCTCTCGTCGCTCTCCTCTCTTCTCTCTCTCTCTCTTCCTCTCTCTCTCTCACAATTCAGTACAAGAGGACGACTCAATGCACTTAACCTTTTCAGCGTTGTATGGACATTTAGCCAGCTTGAATAAAAAAAAGACCGGATCAGCACACAGGCTAAATCGTTTCCTTGTTGATTTTTTTCTTTTCTTTAATCGTGTTCAAACTATCAATATTTTGAACAAAATCAGATCCCCAGTTTTACTTGCTTTCAAAACATTGTTAGCGAATGCTGCCTGATTCTTCAATAATTATTCAGCTGTTTTCTTCCACGTCTGTGAATTGTTTCCGGGTTGACAGGACTAGATTACTCCGAAATCTAAAGATGGGAAAACTGTAAAACTGCGAACAGTTTAAAGATAAAACAATACCATTAACTAAGACATTATGTTGATCATGTCCGCAATCTTTCCTCTGACTGATTCTACTTGACACAAAGGAACGACAGCAGAGTTGGGTTTATACCCTGTTTTAAGCTGTATATAGTTGCACAGTTTTCATCTGAGATTTAAAATTTTATCAGGTGAAAGCTCTGATATGGCCTCTGTGGTCGGCGGGGCTGTAAACAACAGGATTGGATTGATTCTACATCACATATATAAAAAAAAACACTGCAATTATTCTAATCGTTTTTAAATGACTGACGAGGTGAAGGGAGGTACCATTACTGCTGAACGTGTTGTGTGTCCACGCAAATTGCCCTGGGCGGCAAAGGGTTAACCCGAAAACAACGTTTGCCCCACTTCTTCCTATGGCAGCTGTTAATGACTTTCCCTTTGAAAACGAACAATAATAGGCTTCGTCACAGGCTGCCCAGAACAGAACTCTCCAGAGAGGAACAGTTTCACAGCAGCCGTGGTGTTTGCTAAAAGGATACAAAGGGAAACTCGCGTTTTGGATAATTATCAGTGATGTTGATCAGTGTAGTAAGCAAGTAAAAATGATGATGATGATGATGATGATGATGATGATGATGATGGCTGCAGTGGTGGTGGTAATGATGATGATGATGACGACGACGACGACGACGATGATGACGGTGATGATGATGATGATGATGATGATGATGATGATGATAATAAATGGAACTTACATTGCGCTATATCTTGCAAAGACTAATCAAAGC
>CM054144.1:66517464-66522464 GCA_028751875.1 Rapana venosa | reverse complement strand
CTGTTTATCTTTGAACAGGAAGATACCAGTTTCGTAATGCTAAACGATTAGCTATATTGTTAGAATGTAATTATCTTTTTTTTTCAGAATTGAGCTGGCATTAATTATAAAGTTCATTATGACACAACATTAAACTGCTGGAATATGAAAGAAAGTAGGGAAGGCACGCACGCACGTGCGCGCGAAAACATACACACGCACGCACGCACACGCACACACATACACACACACACACACACACACAAGTACACGCGCGCGCACACGCACACGTACATTCTTTATTTGACTGAATGTTACTTGTTTGATAGATATTGTGTGAATATATTATATTTAAAAAGCACTTTTTGAAGAGTATGAGCGCATATGAGCACACGTTTGCGTGGGTGGAGGAGGAGAGGAGGGATGTCATTGCAGGCAATATTGTCAGTTAAACGACAATAAATGCTAATATTTTCTAACATATCGTTCCTGTACCTTTTTTTCTAAAGTATGAACGTGAAAGAATGGATGACACAGTAGGTGATGCAATTTGTTTGTTTGACATTTTATGATTTAAAAAAGTTAATTCTTTAAAAAAAAAAGTCTAAGTGTGTGCATTTGTGCCCGTGCTTGTGTGTGTGTGTGTGTGTGTGTGTGTGTGTGTGTGTGTGTGTGTGTGTGTGTGTGTGTGCACGTGTGTATACGTTTGTATGTGTGTGCGTGTGTATGTATGAGTGTGTATTTTGCAGTGTATTTTTTTTTATTGGTTTTCCTCTTTTTTACAGGTACACTTTATCGGTAAAGGTTGCAATAATGTAGTACTTCAGTATTATCATTAAGAAATTGTTGTTCTTAAATAGATGGCTTGATGAAAAAAAAAGCAAATGCATTGCTCATTCAATGTACCATCTGGAAAAAAAAATTGACTTCACATTCTCTCTCTCTCTCTCTCTCTCTCTCTCTCTCTCTCTCTCTCTCTCTCTCTCTCTCTCTCTCTCTCTCTCTCTCTCTCTCTCTCTCTCCCCATCTCTCTCTCTCGCTCTCGCTCTTTCTCTCTGTGTAGGGCAGTTTTCTTTTCTTACAGCCATCATTCTATTGGGCAGAAAATTTAGTTAAAAGCCCATGGCGTGTGAAATTGAACTTTTTGAGTGTGAAAATTCGACACATCTCGTATTGAGGGAACAAAGAGGTCTTTGCGCATTGGTTTAAACGTTGGTTATGGTGTCATTTTAAAAGAGAGGACAATGATTTTCTTTTTTTTTCTTCAATTCTAAAAACTTGTTCATTTTTTGTTCGCTCTTTGCTCTTTGCATTATTTTGTTTGCTTCCTTTCTCAGTTGTTGTGTGCTTCTTACTTTTGTGCATTTTTACGCATAATTTCATTTTTCTGTTTTTATGCATTCTATGCATCTTCATTTTTCTTTCTTTTGATTTTTAAATGTGTGTGTGTGTGTGTGTGTGTGGTAGCGGTGGTCTTCAATTTTACGTCCTTCCACATAGAGTGATACTGGAAGGAGGATATATAAAACAAAACAAACACAAACAATAATAAAAGCATAAATAAAATATAAATTGAGAAATTGAAAAAGGCAAACGAAAACTCAATAACCATACACCCCAAAAATATAACAAAATTGATAAAAATTAAAATATGGATAAAATCAAGGGAGAGAGACCGAGAGAGTGGCGGGTGATGATTCGGATTGAAATGAGCGTGTGTACGTGTGTAGTTGTTATTGTTGTTTTTGGTGGTGGTGGTGGCGGTGGTGGTGGTTTTATTACCTTTTTCTAAACAATCTAATACCCACTATATTATAAAACATGCCCTGAAAATCGTTGATCAAACAATACACACCCATCATCTCTCAAGCACACGACACCAATCCGAATCTTGCATGTAGAAAAAACACAAAACGATATAAAGAGCAAGAAATTTTTTTTTTTAACAATGATAAACAAATTCATGACAGACAGAATGAAAAAAAAAGGATCTTCTTTTCAAGCCTCAACTTTGAAGAAATGTGAAGGAGTATCATGCAAAACACTGAAACCCTCAATCTGTACGCCACCTTCAATATGCTGGCCCCTGGAGAAGCTGAGGTCTCTGACGCCTCGCTCCCCTACGACCACGTAGGTTATGGAAACACCTTTACCTTACTGGTGAGGCAGAGAGTGTTCCAAATCCCCCCCCCCCCCCCCCCTCCTCCTAGTTTATGAAATACGATCGCGTGTCGTGGCTTCATAAGCCGAATGTCACCGCCCCTCAATATGAATGTTCTGTCATGGTTGTGTATCATGAATATACTGTGTCCAGACATCATTTTTGAGATCTGGAAATATTGCGTGCGTTACTCTGCCCAGTTTCATGTCCTGATGCATCAGTCGGGGGGGGGGGGGGGGTGGGGGGGGGGTGTGACAAACTCATCAGAAAGTTGAAAGTTGACAGGCTGCTAGCCCCCTTGTGTCAAATCATGCAGACAATATGTAAATATGTTATTTGGGTGGGGGGTTTTGTGTGTATAGTGGCTGTGTGTTTGTTGGTGGGTTTGAATAACAAAGGGCTGCTAGCCCCCTTGTGTCAAATCATGCAGACAATAACTATGTAAATTATGTTATTTGGGTGGGGTTTTGTGTGTATATAGAGGTTGTGTGTTTGTTGGTGGGTTTGAATAACAGAGGGAAGATAGATAGATAGATAGATAGATAGATATAGAGATAGATAGATAGATAGATAGATATAGAGAGATAAATAGATAGATATATAGATATAGAGATAGATACATACATACATACAGAGAAACAGAGAGACAGAGAGAATGTGCGTATAGACATGCGTTTGTGTGTGTGTGTGTGCGCGTGCGTGTGTGTGCGCGTGCGTACGCGCGTTCGCGCATGTGTGTGTGAGTGTGTGTGCGCGTGTGTGTGTGTTAGTGTGTGTGCGCGTGTGTGTGTGTGTGTGAGTGTGTGCGCGCATGTGTGTCTGTGTGCCTGCGCGCGTATGTGCAAGAGCACACATCAGTAAAGTAGTAGCACATATTCACTTTAAAACCATTTCAATATATATTACCACAGAAAACACTCTCCATCCCTTCGCCGTCCCTCTTTTTCTGTGTGTGTGTGTGTGTGTGTGTGTGTGTGTGTGTGTGTGTGTGTGTGTGTGTGTGTGTGTGTGTGTGTGTGTGTGTGTGTGTGTGGCTCTCTCTCTCTCTCACACACACACATACACACACACACACACACACACACACACACACACACACGTGTGCTTACATGCACTCACACTCTGAACACGTTTACAAAAATACGCAAACCATGTTGTTGTATTTTTATTTTCGCCAGAAGCAAAATTGGTCACACTCTAACACACGCTACAATACAACAACAATAGCTACTCGTTTTTTTATTTTAGTCCTGTGAGGTAATGATTTCGCAGAAATCTTTTGTTTCAGAAAACCGAGTTAAAATCACATGGGGTGTGAAATTTAACTTCAAGTGTGAAATTAAACTTGAATTGAGTGGAGTGATAAATGAAGACTTTCTTGTTGCCTTCGTTTTGAAAAAAAAAATGTTGTTCGTAAGAGGGATGCTATTCATCTCTCTCTCTCTCTCTCTCTCTCTCTCTCTCTCTCTCTCTCTCTCTCTCTCTCTCTCTCTCTCTCTCTCTCTCTCTCTCTCTCTTGTGTGTGTCTCTCTCTGTCTCTCTCTCTCTCTCTCTCTCTCTCTCTCTCCCCTCTCTCTCTCTCTTCTCTCTCTCTCTCTCTCTCTCTCTCTCTCTCTCTCTCTCTCTCTCTCTGGCTCTATTTTTGTATAAGGCTTTTCAGTTACGAGAAAAACTTACGTCTTAGGCTCGCATGTCTTTGGTACAGATGTATTATGTGCTGTTTTGTATGTTGTATACGCATATACATTATTTGCTTGTTTCTGCCCCCTCTCATATGGGGCTATAGCCTTACATGAATAAACCATCTGAAGTCTGAAGTCTGAAGTCTCTCTCTCTCTCTCTCTCTCTCTCTCTCTCTCTCTCTCTCTCTCTCTCTCTCTCTCTCTCTCTCTCTCTCGTAAGAGTAGGCCATTGTGTGCCGATGGGAACAGATGACCGAATTTACAAAACCGCATACACACGGGGCTAAATGTACAAAAAAAAACCCACTTAAGTGCTTATTCCATTATCCTCGATATGAAAGAATAAAATAAATAACATTAAATCAATAAATCTCTCTTTTAGTTATCTTCTGTATCTATTCCTTCGCCTGTGTCTTTGGTGTTTTGTGTTTCTCGTGACATGCTACGTTTTATTTCGTTTCCCTGTTCAACTGTTCTACGTTGGGGTTTCTGTTTTCGTTTTTGTTTTCTTTTTTGGGGGGGGGGTTGTTGTCTTTTAATGCTCACAGTTTGAATGCAGCTACCTTGAAGTTGGGCCCAAAAAAGTCGTCTGCGCTCAAATCTCATCATTTGTGAAACTTGGAACTGAGAAACAACAACAATAACACACACACTCACACACACACACACACACACACACACACACACACACACACACACACACACACACACACACACACACACACACACACCACACTCACACACACACACACACACACACACACACACACACACACACACACACACACACACACACACACACACACACGCGCGCGCATGCATCCTTCGGATGAGACTATAAACCAAGGCCCCGTGTTCGAACGCACGCAGAACATCTTGCGCACACGTTAATCCTGTTCCGCTTTACGGAAGAGTAGGCCATTGTGTGCCGGTGGAAACAGATGACAAAATTTACAAAACCGCATACACACGGAGACACATGGATGTAAAAAAGCACATGAGTGCTTATTCCGTTATCCTCGATATAAAAGAATAAAATAAAATTAAAATTGAAAAATAAATAGATAAAAATACACACATATATATATATGTTGGTAGACCGATAATTTATGTAATATGTATATTACCATTGGCTGGGTACAATCTGACATGATCTCCCTTACATTGTTTTTTTAATA
>CM054144.1:66507464-66509964 GCA_028751875.1 Rapana venosa | reverse complement strand
CACTCGCTTTCCCCCAGCCAAGTTAAGCAGCGTCGAGCGTGGTTACCAGTTGGATGGGTGACCGTTTGCGCGCCTTGGCTTCAGTACAGTTCCCCCAGTTCACCCAGCTGTAAATGGGTACCTGCCCTCTTTAGGGTCAGGGAAGGTAAAGCAGCGAGGGAGAGGAGATGGGCGCCGCCCTCAATATGCTGGCCCTAGAAAAGTGAGGTCTCTGACGCCTCGCTCCCCTACGACCTTATAGGTTATGGGACTCCTTTACCTTTTTTTTTACCTTATGGCCTTGAATTTATTGTCAAATACTGCGCTTGATAGTCACCACATTTTTTTTTGCGTTGACTCAAAAGCAGTATTGATGGCACTAAAGCACTGGCAGGGGAACATAAGGAAAGATATTGTATTTGAGATAAAATTCTTGATACATTGTATTGCAAGCAGAGGCATACCAATAACTTTTTGCTGGGTCTCTTCTCACTGTGGAATCTATTGGAATGTGTTGGTTGATTCTTTAGCAAAACAAGGTGCCTCTGATTGCAACATTGAAACGTTTGATTCCAATCTCGCATTGTCCTCCCATGAAATTAATGCTAAATTGATGAATTGTATGCATTCCAAAATGAAGAAAACACACTTTGAAAACATTTCTTGCTCACGGAAATTAGACATTTTAATATATAAAATGAGGCTAAATGCATGGAACACCAAATGCTCTAAAAATATGACATGTTGCTGTTCTCAATCTCTTTCAATCCACAATTTATTGTTTGATTGCCCAATCCTAACTGACCTGTTTAAAAGGAAAGGAATAGATATTCATAAAAAATATGCCACTGTTCAAGAAGTTTTATATGACTCTCAGCAGTTCGTAACATCAGTTGCTGAAATTATATATTCTTCCCCAGTAAGATCACTACTGTAGATAATTGTAATAATATAAATATACGTACATTAAAGAGAGAGAAAGAGAGAGAGAGAGAGAGAGAGAGAGAGAGAGAGAGAGAGAGAGATGTTGGTTTGAATGCGGGTGTGTCCTTATCACCAAGTAGTGAATGGACATTAAACAAAAACAAAACAACACAAAACAAAACACACACCAACCACACACACACACACCAACCACACACACACACAGACACACACACCACACACACGCGCGCGCGCACACACACCAACCACACACACCAACCCCACACACACCCACACCAACCACACACACACACACACACACACACACACACACACACACACACACCAACCACACACACACCAACCACACACACACAACATCCACTCACACGCACACACCAACCACACACACACACACACACACACACGCACACGCACATACACACACACACGCGCGCGCGCGCGCACACATACACACACACCATTCACACACACACATACACACACACACACCAACCACACACACACACACACACACACCAACCACACACACACACACACACACACACGCACACACACAGCTCACACACACACACACACACGCACGCACGCACACGCACACACACACACACACACACACACACACACACGCACGCACGCACAGAGCTCATCTTTGAGACGTACAGTCCATTCCATGTGCGTGGGGTCATTCACATTCATTTCCCTTCTCCCTTTAGGGATTGTTTGGGTACTATCAGTATCAAATTCAACATCCCGCACCTTCTGAAAATTCTGTGCCAACAGTTCCCTCATTTCTATCCATCTCCTTGTTTGTGGTTTGTTTTTTTGCCTTGCTCCTTTTTCTTCCTATCGCCTCTTTCTTGTCCTTTCAGTATAAAATTAGCATTCTCACCTTCTGAAGGTTTTGTGCCAGCAGTTTCCTCTTTTCTATCCTTCTCCTCGATTTTTGTCTTGCTCCTTTTCTTCCTATCACCTCATTGTTGTCCTATCAGTATAAAAATTAGCATCCGTATCTTCTGAAAATTATGTGCCAACAGTTCCCTCTTTTCTATCCAACTCTTTGATTTTCCCTTTTCTCCCTGTCACCTCTTTCTTGTCCTGTCAGTAAAAAAAATTAGCAAACGCACCTTCTGAAAATTCTGTGCCAACAGTTCCCTCTTTTCTTTCCATCTGCTTGTTTGGATTTTTTTAGGGGTGGGGTGTAGCCTTGTTCCTTTTTCTTATTGTCACCTCCTTTATGTCCTTTCAAAGTTAGTATTCACACCTGAAAATCCATCTCCTCGATTTTTGCCACGCTCGTTTTTCTTCCTGTCACCTCATTCTTGTCTGTTTTCTGCCTTCTTGGTCCATTCTCCTGCTTTGTTTCTTTCTAGAATGAATCAAAATGATAATGACTCTCTTCCCACGCTGAAGTCGGATGTGCTGGGCCGGACATGTCAGGCGCTTAACGGCAACGCAACGCATTTTTGCTCATATGACAGACAACGATAGACAGGCCACACTGCAAAGAGCACTTCTGTCACTTCATGCCAAACAAAGACAGGCCAAACACTGCAAACAGCACTTCTGACACTTC
>CM054144.1:66477464-66502464 GCA_028751875.1 Rapana venosa | reverse complement strand
AGCAAAGGAGAGGGAGAGGGAGAGAGGGGGAGAAAGAGTGGGAGAGAGGGGGAGAGAGAGAGAGAGAAATATGGAGAGGAAGAGAGAAAGAGTTATATAGAGCAAAAGAGATGCAGAGAGGGAGGGGGAAAGAGATGGAGAGAGAAAGAGAGAGAGAGGGAAAGAGAGAGAGAGTGAGAGAGAGAGAGAGAGAGAGAAGGAAAGAGTGATGGAGAGAGGGGGATGGAGAGAGAGAGCGGGGTACAGAGAGAGGGAGAGAGAAAGTGAAGGAGAGAGAGGGGGGGAAGGAAAGCGAAAGAGAAAGAGAGAGGGAGGGAGAAAGAGGGAGAGGGGACCGAAGAGAGAGGGAGGGGAAAGCAGAAAGAGAGAAAGAGCGAGAGACAGAGCGGGAAGGGGAGAGGAGAAAAACAGAGATGAAGGGAGAGGAGAGAGAGAGGGAGGGGGGGGGGGCAGAGAGAGAGAGAAAGAGATAGAGGAAGGGAGAAAGAGGAGGGATAGAAAGAGAGAGAGAGAGAACTCTGAACTCAGAGAGAGAGAGAAAAATAAACATGAAAAAGGAGCAACAGGAACTGAAAGAAAGAAAGGTGAGGGAAAAAAAGCGAAAGTGAAAGAACAAAAGAAAAAAAAAAAAAAAACTGATTGAAAGGAAAACAAAGCATTAAGACCAGAATGTGCAAACAAAAGCACTAAGAAAATCAACTGCAAAAAAAAACCCAACTACACAAACGAAATAAAGACTGAAAAAAATCAAGACAAAATAAAAGAAATAAAACAGGAAAAACAACAACCAACAAGCAGGTCATACACACTGAAAAAGTCGCACCAACAAACATAAAAAAAACACAAAAAACAAAAGATAAAAGTGTACAACAAGTTTTCATCACACTTTCTTTCAAAAAACAAACAAACCAAAAACCCCAACAAACAAACAAAGATCTAAACAAAACGCTCTGCATCTATGCTAGCGATAAAAACCCCTGCATCTATCTAACTTTACATAAAGAAGACACATAATCCCTTAACATCAAAGGTCTAGACACACTATAGCCCCAGTCATTCTTTTTTTTGAACTACATGCTAGTAGTTTTGGGTGTGTGTGTTTTTTTCAAATTTCTGCTACCTGAGTCTTGTACCTACTTTACCTTAAGGTAACGTGATGCATTTTCAGGTAAAAGGCAGCATTTCGGAGTATATAAACAAACACAACCTTCTAGCATGTCGTTTAGGAACGAGAACGACTCACTAACAACCCACGACTAGCTAACCTGAATCGTTCTCGTTGACATGCTAGTAGTTTGTTTGGTGTGTTTTTTTTCAAGTTTCTTTTACCTGACCCTAGTACCTACTTTACTGTACGGTAATGCGATGCACTTTTAGGTTAAAAACCAGCGTTGCGGAGGATACCTTCTCTCATAAAAAGTTAGGATCTGTGTTTACAAAATAACAGACAAGATTCCCCCCCCCCCCCCCCCCCCCCATCTTCACCACCACCATCCTGGCGCAGCGATGCTTGAAAACAACAACAGAAAAACTGTGTACATTAAAGGGCAATGTCTGCCCATGTTCTTTCCGTGTTTTCGTTTGGTTTTTTGTCTTGTCTGCATGTTTGTTTGTCTTTTTGTTTTTAATTAACCTAAAGGATAATTAGGAGGAGGAGGAGAAAGAGGAAGAGGAAAAAGAGGGGGGGAAGGAGGAGGAGGAGGAGGAGGAGGAGAGAGAGAGAGAGACAGAGACAGAGAGATACACAGAGAGAGAGACAGAGAAAGAGACACAGATAGAGCGAGAGAGAGAGACAGAGAGACAGAGACAGAGAGAGGCACAGAGAGAGAAACAGAGAAAGAGACAGAGAGAGACAGACAGAGAGAGAAAGAGACACAGAGAGACACAGAGAGACACAGAGAGACAGAAAGACACAGAGAGAGGCATGAGTGCGTAAGCGTGCATGGAAGCACACAAACACACACACTAACACACACACTCACACACACGCATAAACACACACACACACGCGCACACACACGCACAACCCTCCCCCCTCCCCCCCCCCACACACACACACAGGCACGAACCCCCCTCCCCACCACCACCACCTCCACCACTCACACACACACACAACACACACACAACTACCACCCCCATCCCGCCAACACAAACACACCTACACACACACGCACCCCCCTCACACCCACCTCCCCCCCCCTCAACCCCACCCCCTACCCCCGGAACACACACAGAGAGCTTTCCTTTCATAATAAAGTATGCTCCATCACCTAAAGTATTGATCCAACTGCCAGCTCAAGACACAGCAACACACAACGCTGATGGCTTAGTGTCAGCACTCACCAACACTTTCACCCGACAGCAGTAAAAACAAAACAAGCACCCTGCCCTTAGCATAAAACCTCATCAAAAGATCTTTTTGTTCTACGTGTCTTTTGCATGAAATCGAGAGTCTAGCAAAAAATGTTTATTCAGGATTGAATTCTGAAGAAAAAAAGAAAAGAAAAAAAAAACTGCGTATGTAAGATATTATGCACACGAAGAACGCTGACGCAAGCATACTCAGAACATAGGAAAACAAAGAGGTGATAAGGACAGAGCTTGAACAAAGATACACTATACAACAAAGATACACGATACAACACACATACTGTAGAAAATTAAAACGGTGATTTTTCATTTTAAGAAACGTTATTTTATTTTTCTTAAAAACAAAACAGAAATCGTGATCTGTGCCATTTCTCTGCAGTTGACTTTCTTTACTAACTCTGCCAAATAGCCCCCCCCCCCCCTCTCTCTCTCTCTCTCTCTCTCTCTCTCTCTCTCTCTCTCTCTCTCTCGGAACGGGATAGCCTGGTGGTTAGAGTGGTGATGTATTCGTGATCTACTGACCCGGGTTCGATTCTCGTTCAAGAGGATTTTTCCTCTGGAGTTAACATCAGTGCCGACTCCACACTCCCCAAAAGTTCTTCGGATGAGACTATAAACCGAGGTCCGTGTGTGAACGCATGCAGAACATATTGCACACACGTTAACACCCGTTCCACTTTCCGAAGAGTAGGCCATTGTGTGCCGGTGGGAACGGATGACAACATGAACAAAACTGCACACACACGGGGACAGATGAAAAAGCACATGAGTGCTTATTCTATTATCCTCGAAATAACAGAATGAAATAAATAATCTCTCTCTCTGTCTCTCTCTCTCTCTCCCCCCCCCCCCCCCCCCTCTCTCTTCTCTCTCTCTCTCTCTCTCTCTCTCTCTCTCTGGCATTTGTAAGCTGCCAGCTTTTTCTCCGATTCAATTTTCCCCAGCAGAAAATTTACAACTTCATTATTTTGCAGTCTTTAATCTCTCTCTCTCTCTCTCTCTTTTCTCTCTCTCTCTCTCTCTCTCTCTCTCTCTTTTCTTCTCTCTCCCTCCTCTCTCTCTCTCTCTCTTGCCTCTCTCTGTCTCTCTCTGTTCTCTCTCTCACTCACTTCTTTCTCTCTCTCTCTGTCTGTCTCTCTCTGCCTCTCACTCACTCACTACTCTCTCTCTCTCTCTTTTCTCTCTCTCTCTCTCTCTCTCTCTCTCTCTCTCTCTCTCTTTTCTCTCTCTCTTCTGATGAGGCTGTCAACTCATTCTTAGAGTTAAATCTTGTTTTGAAAGATTCATCTAAAAAAAAAACCTATTTCCTTGTAGGCTAAATTTGACTGGGAGTTACGCAAGTTAAACTAAGACTTAAGACATTCGTGATGACGTTATGCGCTTTTGACGTAAAAATGCCGAAGAGTTGCACAAGCCGTGGTATACATGGCAGTGAGAGAGAGAGAGAGAGAGAGAGAGAGAGTCAGACAGACGGACAGATGGGCGGTGGCGCTGCTCTTTGGCGACGTGCTCTTTCCAAGGACGGCCGCTCTAAAGTTTAGCAGACAAATCTATTGCGCCTTAGAGCGGTGTTCAATTTAATGGTATTCAAATTAATTCGACTAATTAGACGTACTACAGTTAAGGGCTACAGATTTAAATCCCCAAACTTCTAAATTACTGCTTCTAATCCAAGTCTTCGATATTCAATACGAAACGAGAAGAGGCGTCTTTCGTGGGTTTTTTGGGTTGTTGTTGTCGAAGAATTGAAGCAAAAACACGAAGGAGGGAGGGAGGAGGAAGAGGAGGAGGATGAGGAAGAGGAGGAGGATGAGAGGTATGAGGAGGAGGAAGAGGAGGAGAGAGAGAGGAGGGGGGGGGTGAGGGAGAGAGAGAAAGAAAGAAAAAATAGAGAGAAAGGAGACAAACAGAGACAGAAAGAGAGCGAAAAGAGAGATGGAGAAAGACAGGGACAGAGAAAGAGAAAGAGAAAAAGAGACAGAGAGAAAAAATACAGAGACATAGAGAAAGAAGAGGGATAAATGAATAAAGAAGAAAGAAAAAAACGAAACAAAAAACGGCAACGAGGAAGAAAATAAGAAGACAGAAAAAGAATAAAAAACAAAAGTATAGGACAGAAAGCAGACAAACCAATCAAACATCCCCAGAAACAGACAAGCACCCAAACAGAAACAGACAGGGAGACAGACAGGCAGACAAGCAGACCGACAGACAGACAAGGAGACAGGCAGTAAACTGAGAGAACAGGACAGAGAAAGAAAGAAGAAAAACAAAAGGAGACCCAATCAACAGCGCAAGCGAGAACCTGTCCCTGCTTTAGAGGAAGCGGATGGAATACCATCTCCGACATTCGAACACAGAGCAAAGCCGCACCAAAGTACAGGGGGAGATAGCTTCTACAATTACTGCAGACGCCCACATTACACTTAACAATCTAGAAAGCAATTAGAAAAAAAAAGAAAATCACAACCCCATGACTTGTTGAGATTAAAGGTAAGGTAAAGGTAAAGGTGTCCCATAACCTATGTGATCGTAAAGGAGCGAGGCGTCAGAGACCTCAGCTTCTCTAAGGCGCCAGTATATTGAGGGCGGCGCCCATCTCCTCTCCCTCGCTGCTTTTACCTTCCCTGACCCTAAAGAGGGCAGGTACCCATTTACAGCTGGGTGAACTGGGGGACTGTACTGAAGCCAAGGCGCGGCAAACGGTCACCCATCCAACTGGTAACCACGCTCGACGCTGCTTAACCTTAGCTTGGGGGAAAGCGAGTGCTCTGACTACTGAGCTATCCCCGTATGAAGGTGCTTCATCTGAAAAGGAGAATTGAAAGTAACAATAGTTCTTCCTTAACTCTGTGAAGAATCACTCAAGTTTTTTTTCACTCAGTATCTAGTTGGCAAGTTGAATCTGGCAGAGCTCATCCCTCTCTATCTCCTCCCCCTCCCCATCCCCTTGTGGGAATGCCGGGGGCCTGTCAGTATAAATAGCACCCCCACCTTCGGAAATTATGTGCTAGGAATTCCATTTTTTTCTATCCTTGTCTTTGTTTCTGCCTTGTTCCTTTTCTTCCTGTCACCTCCTCCTTAACACTTTTCTGCCTTCTTGGTCCACCCCCTACCCCCACCCCCGCCTTTTCCTGAAAGATCTAAAAGATAATTCTCTCCCACGCGGAAGTCCAATGCGCTGGGCCTTGCATCTCAGGTGCTTAAAGGCAGCGCAAAGCATTTTTGCCAATATGACAGAAAACAGTAGTTGCTGTCTGAACGTTCAAAGAATAAGAGAAAGATAGAAAGAAAGACAGAAAGAAAGACAGAAGGAGAAGAAAGAAAGAAAGAAAGAAAACGGAAAAAAGAAGAGGAAAGATGAGGAGCAGCAGCGGCAGCAGCAGCAGCAGCAGCAGTAGAAGAAGAACGAGAAGAAACGGCAGATTCCCTTTCCACAGGAAGACAGAAGACAGCGGCAGCAGATCAATCTTCACATTATGGCATGCAGGTTGTAATTGCCATTGTCAAAAATGTCCTGAAGTCATCACGGATGTTCTGTAATTCGTGTGCATGAGCTCACAGCGTTTGGCCGCCTTCCAAGTTGCCTTCTAATGGCTTGGGCGATTATAACGATTACTGCTGGAGAGACAGACAGACAGACAGACAGACGGAGAGAGAGAGAGAGAGAGAGAGAGAGAGAGAGAGAGGAGGGAGAGAGAGAGAGAGAGAGAGAGAGAGAGCCAGAGAGAGAGAGAGACAGACGGAGAGAGAGAGAGACAAAGAGAGACAGACACAGACAGACAGACGGAGAAAGGCAGATATACAGACATACAGACAGACAGAGAGACAGACAGAGCCAGAGAGAGAGACACAGAGACAGAGAGAGACAGAGAGAGACAAACAGACGGAGAAAGACAGACAGATAGACAGAGAGACAGACAGATGGAGAAAGAGAGAAGAAGAGGAAGAGAGACAAGGAGAATTGTAGAAGACAAACATAGACAGAAAGGGTGGGGGGGATAGAGAGAAAGAGGACAGAGAAAAAGAGGAGGGGAGGAAAGATGAGAAGGAGAGAGAAAGAAAGAGAGAGAGGAGAGAGAGAAAGAGAGAGAGATACAGAGACAGAAAGATAGACAGACAAACAGAGACAGAGAGAAATAGAGACAGAGAAAGAAATAAAAAAAGAAAGAAAGAAAAGAAAACAAAAGAAGGAAAGAAAGAAAGAAAGGGAGGAAGGAAAGAAGGAAGAAGAAAGAAAGAAAGAGACAGAGAAAGAAAAGAGAGGGAGAGATACAGACAGACACACGGCCACAGACAGACAGACATACAGACCAACAAATCAAGTTATACCCAAAAGAGCCTAATCCTCAGGGAACCAAACGCACAAGACTGCTTCCAGGCTTTTCAGAAAATTTAAAAAAGAAAAATCTCTGAGACATCAGAGCAAAAACAAAAGAAGCAAACCCCACACAACACTGTGGACACAAACTTCTGCAATCCCACGAAGAGAAGAAGCAACACTAACCTTCCAAAAAATTTTAAAAGGTTGAGGTGTCCTCCATAACATATGCGGTCGTAGGGGAGCGAGGCGTCAGAGACCTCAACTTCTCTAAGGGCTAGCATATTGAGGGCGGCGCCCATCTCCTCTCCCTCGCTGTTTTACCTTCCCTGACCCTAAAGAGGGCAGGTACTCATTTACAGCTGGGTGAACTGGGAGACTGTACTGAAGTCAAGCGGTCACTCATCCAAGTGGTAACCGCGCTCGAAACTGCTTAACCTTAGCTGGGGGAAAGCGAGTGCTTTAACCACTGAGCTATCCCGTCCTCCCTCAAAACAATAACAGATTTTTTAAAAAGGGGGGAAGAAAACATACCTTTATTTCTGTTGGAAAGTAAGGGTCTAAATTTCCAAGGCCAATTGGCTCAGAACAAAATAACAGCACAACAACAACAGCAAAGAAACAACCAAAATTCAGTCCCAAAACATAGCAGCCTCACTTGCATGTCAGAAAGCAATTAGACCCATTATCAAAGCCAAAGGACATCACAACAGAACAAAGCCGAAAGGAAATTGCCAAAGTTCAAATCAAACAAAGCCAAAAGAAAAGCCAGAATTACAGACGCAATTAGGCAAGGGAGCGTGTTTTAAAAGCCACAGAAGAATAGAAAAAGAAAGAAGAAAAAAAAAAAAGGCGTGTAAGGAACCAAGAAGTGTATGACCAAAAGAGAAGAAACAGAGCACGAGAGAGAGAAGAGATAAATCTCAACACTGACCCTCCACCGCATTATGAGTCGCATGTCGCATTGTTCCTGATGTCAGTTTTTAACTGTTTAAACTTTATCAACCCACGATTTACAAAAAGCTATTCAATAAAGAAAAAATGTATTGGAAATCGGTCAATTGTATGGAAACATCTATGGAACCTTATTACAAATCAAACTGGTAGACACTCCGAAAGAAAGACAATACGAAATAATTGAGTTTTGTATCCTAATGGGAGGTCAGCATGAAAGGTTTCGAGCCTTTAAACGCATGTTTAAAGCAAAAGGAAACAAAATACGCCATGATACTCCAGGAGAGGGAAGAAGAACGCTTATAGTTTTATAATCAATCTAAATCGACAACCTGAGACCCCCAGCTGCCTAAAATCCCTCCTAGCAGAAAAGTAGGTAAGGTGCTATGCGACTCATTTCGTCGCAGAGCGTCACAAATTTCAGCCAGCGGCTCGCAGAAACTGTCCCTGAATACAGTAGATTCATCAGACTGCCATGACAAACAACACTGTTTTGTCTGTCTTTAATGTCAGGAAAATGCTGATACCCATTACCAAGCATGTTACTGTGCTTCAAGTGCTGTGTTGAGATTATTTTCATCCGTAATATGCGCTTTGATTTGTCCTTGCAAGATATAGCGCTATATAACTTCCACTCACTATTAATTAATGATAAACTCTTGGCATCGCAAGCCTGTACTGGCCATTCAAGGAAAAAAAAGTATTCTCTAAAGTAAGAGTATGGTGGCCTGTGTATTAGAGCATAGGCATACATTCGCATTAACACTACGAAAACTCTAAGGTATTTTCAGTCTACAGAATTCTAAAGTGTACGAACAGTCTAAATAATCTCAACGTTCTTAGCATTCTTAAAACATCTCAAAATTGACTAACAGTCTGTAACAGAGTGGAGATATTTGATTGGCCACGACTCTGTACAACTTCTCGGCTACAACATCACAGTATGAACAGGGAGGATATGGCCTCTAAGAGAGAGGCTGCATAAATATTACATTTTACCAGAAGGCAAAGTGTATGCAATGGGTAGTTTTCAACCACCACCCAAGGAAACAGAGCGCTGCACAATTTGCAGGTGTGTCTCAAAATAGTAACACGTCGCTCTGAGCACATGGGAGGTAATCTACTTACCACACCATCACAAGTCTAAATAATCTCAAAGTGTAGTAATCGACTAAAAAAAAAGTCCACCTCGAAGTGTTTTAGAAGTCTTTAAATAATCTCAGCGTGTACTAACAGTCTTAATATATAAAAAGAACCTCAAAGTGTACTAGCAGTATAGAAAATCTCAAAACGTACAAACCGCCTAAAAATTCTCAATGTATACCAATAGCCTTAAAAATCTCAAAGTGTACAAATTGCCTAATTGTAAAATGTACTAACAGTTTTACAACATTTCAAAGCGAGCCAACAGTACTAAATATCCTAACTACTATTAACAGTTTACAAAATTCTAAAAGAAAAGAAAACAAAAAACAGTCTATAACATTTCAAAGTTTGATAAATGAGGCAGATTGTACCTACTTCCTATAAACACGATTTTAATTCTTTTTTTTATTGAGGATAATGAAATAAGCACTCATGTGCTTTTTTACATCCAGTCCCCGTGTGTATGCAGTATTGTGAATTTTGTCATCTGTTCCCACCGGCACACAATGGCCTACTCTTACGAAAAGCGGAACAGGATTTAACATCCTAAGCTTAGGTACGAGCAAGAAAAAAACAATCCACCACCAATCAACACACCAAAAAAAAACAACTTCAACACACAAATAAAGTCTTGCAGATGCAAGGAAGCAGAGGAATGTAATGGGTGAAACTTGGGATGGAGAGCGAAAAGGAGAGGACATAGAGAAGAATCAAGACCAATGTTCCTAGCCCAGATACTGATGGCAATCACCTTTGGAGGCATCAAACTCTCATCAGGTTCGCATGCTAAGCTAGCATCTGGCAGCCTCCCAATTGGAGTTGGCTAGCTAGCACAGAATGTACGATTAACACAGAGACTTTCCCATCCTGTAAGCTGACAGTGTGAAAATCAAGGGTGGGTGAGAGAGGAAGAGAGGAGAGAGAGAGAGAGAGAGAGAGAGAGAGAGAGAGAGGAGAGAGAGAGAGAGAGAGAGCGAGAGAGAGAGAGGAGAGAAGAGAGAGAGAGAGAAGACAGACAGACAGATAGAAAGCCAGAGAGACAGAGACAGGGACAAAGAGAGACATAGATACACAGCGAGAGTGGGGAGAGAGACAGAGGTTTGTTTGGTGGTTTTTTTTATTGTATTCTTTTATATCGAGGATAATAGAATAAGAACTTATGTACGTTTTTTACATCCAGTCCCCGTGTGTATGCGGTTTTGTAAATTCTGTCATATCTGTTCACCACCGGCACACAGTGGCCTACTCTTACGAAAAGCGGAACAGGATTTAACGTGTGCGCACGATGTTCTGCGCGCGTTCGCACACGGGACCTCGGTTTATAGTCTCATCCGAAAGACTTTAGGGGAGAGTGGAGTCTGCACTGATGTTAACTCCAGGGGGAAAATATCCCCTTTGAACGGGAATCGAACCCGGGCCGTCAGATTGCGAGCGCAAAGTTCTAACCACTAGGCTATCCCGTGCCCCAAAGGTAGAGACAGAGACGGTGAGAGACAGACAGAGACAGAAACACAGACACAGACAGACGGACAGAGATAGACAGACAGACAGACAGGCACAAGGACAGGCATGCCAGAAGAGAAGAAAACACATGTCATTGCGTCCAAGCTTTAAGGTAAAGGTAAAGGAGTCCCATAACCTATAAGGTCGTAGGGGAGCGAGGCGTCAGAGACCTCGCTTCTCTAGGGCCAGCATATTGAGGGCGGCGCCCATCTCCTCTCCCTCGCTGCTTTACCTTCCCTGACCCTAAAGAGGGCAGGTACCCATTTACAGCTGGGTGAACTGGGGGAACTGTACTGAAGCCAAGGCGCGCAAACGGTCACCCATCCAAGTGGTAACCACACTCGATGCTGCTTAACATTGGCTGGGAGAAAGCGAGTGCTCTGATCACTGAGCTATCCCGTCCCCGTCCAAGCTTTAGGAAGGCAATATTGCCAAGCAGCATCTCTGACACACCACAACAGACTTCAGGTAAGCTACAGCACACAGTATAAAGAGAACAGACCTTTTGCCATCTCGGGAAGACAACAAAAAGTTACACTAATATCCGAAGCAATATGAACACAAAAAAAACACCCACAAAGCTAGCGCATGTCTAAACTAGAAGCAAGAACATGTATGGATATGGAAAACCAAAGATATAACAACAAAACCCAAAAATGTTAACAGACAAAAATACTTTCTTACACAAAGGAAAATAATGACCTTACACAAGGGAAAAGATCTGTCCTACACAAAGCAAAAATAACGGTCTTACGCAAAGGAAGCAATAAACTGTATGATCAACCCCCTCCATCCACCCACCCCTAATAAAACACACCCACGCACAACCAAAACATACAACACAAATTTTCATGTGTATAAAAAATAATGGAATACACATTAACGATCCAAAAGAAAGAATCAAAGTTAAAATCAAGACAAAAATATAGCAAACAGCCTTAAGTACAAGCCCCCAAAACAAAAAAAAGAAACAAAACAGAACAAAACGAAACCAAATTAATACAACAAAAATATTCACACATGTAAAATTTAAGAAAAAAACCTGATAGAATACACATTCAAAGCCAAAGAAAAGAACAAACCCAGAATACACATTCAAATGATAGAATACATATTCCAAGCAAGAAACAAAAAGTAAAACAAAGTAACAAACAGCTGTATGTGTGCATGCAAGCACGAAAGAAAATGCACGTTAAATTGAAGTAGAGAAGAACCCCCCCAAAATCCGAAGCGAAACAAGACAAAGACATCTAGTCTTATACCAAGTAAAAGAAAAAAGCCAAGAATCATGTGGTCAAAGCAAATGAAGACGGAGAAAAAAAGGAAGATAAAGAAGAAATCCAAAAAAAGTGTGGCTTAGCACACGCTTGAGGGTAATTATCCCTGAAAGCAGTCGATTCATCAAACTGTCGTCTGCTTAGATGCCATGCTAGCATCTGGCTCCTTCCCTCCCTCCCTCCCTCCCTCACAATTAACGCAGAAAAAACCACCTCCCTACACTCACCTCGTAAGAGTGCATCTGATTCACAGAGAGACAGACAGACAGATAGACAGACAGATAGACAGACAGAGAGACAGACAGAGCGAAACAAAACAGAGAGAGAGAGAGAGAGCCAGATAGAGACAGAGACAGACAGAGACAGAGAAACAGATACAGAGAGATACAGACAGAAAGACAGACAGGCAAAGACAGACAGACAGAGAGACAGACAGTGAAAAACAAAGAGAAAGAAAGAGAGAGAGAGCCAGACGGAAAGACAGAGAGAGACAGACAGACAGATACAGGCACAGAGAAAACATACAGAGAGATAGAGACAGACAGACAAAGAAAGACAGATAGAGACAGACAGACAGACAGAGAGACAGAGAAACAGACAGAGAAAACAGACAGGACATACACACACGCATCAAGCACGCTTACACACACACACACACCAAACAAACATTTACACACAGATTCACAGATAAAGAAAGACACTGTTAAAAAAGGAATTTATAAAGACATAACTGCTTCCACGTTTCAACAAAAACTGAAAAACAACATCTCTGACACATCACCACATACTGAAAAAAAAGAAATAACCATGCCACAAACACATGACATCATAGCATGTTTATTCATGAGCCGAGAAAGACTTTCATATCAGATACGATACAACACATCCAAGCTTCACGAACATAAATAAACCATGAACTAGACTATGGAAACCCAAAAAAATAGAAATGAAATAAAGACAAAACTATATATATATATAAAGTAACAAAACAAAATCAAACAGCAACCCTCACACAAGTAAGAAAGCAGTACATGACATAATAACAACCAAAATATAACAACAAAAAAAAACAACAATAAAACCCTACAAAGAACAGTCTCACAATGTAAGAAACTATAAGAATACTTGTTCAAAACAGAGCGGGAGTGAACAAATCCAAAACAAGCCGAAAACATCAAAAACCCAAAACAGGAAAATGCCGCCCCTACACAAAATGCAACGTTCCATAAAATGGTATGGTCACATCTGCAGACAGAAGGAGAACAGGGGAGAAAGAAGAAGAGGTGGAGGAGTAGGATGAGGAGCAGATAAGAAAGACAAAGAAGAAGAAGAGAAGAAGAAGAAGGAGAAGGAGGAGGAAGAGGAGGAAGGAGGAGAGAGAGAGAGAGAGAGAGAGAAGAGAGAGAGAGAGAGAGGAGAGAGAGAGAGAGAAGAAGAAGAAGAAGAAGAAGAAGAATATAGAAGAAGAAAGACAAAGAAAAAGAACAGATGAGAAGAGGAGGATGGAGAAGAAGAGAAGAAGAAGAAGAAGAAGAGAGAAGGAGGGAGAGAAAAAAGAAGAAAAGGAAGAAGAAAGAAAAAAAGAAGAAATAAAAGACAGAAAGAAAGAAAAAGAAAGAAAGATGAAGAACAAGAAGAACAAGAACAAGAGGAAGAAGAACAAGGAAAAAAAAAACCCAAGAAGAACAAGAACAGAAAAGAAGAAGAAACCAGGAGGAAAAAAAACAAAACAAAACAACAACAACAAAAGACCACACACAAAAAAAAACCCTGGTATTGAGCTGAAGATAGATAGAACAAAAGAGAAAAGGATTTTTTTTTAAAACAACCCAGGAAGAACAATTCTGGTCTTGCGGCCACTGATACCAATTACCTCTGACTGCCTCACATCCATCACACTCCCTCCCAGCCTGTGTGCAACCGACGTTGGCATCTGGGGTTTTGTGTCTTTCTCGCATCGACTTCCATTAGCGCGAACCGATGTTCGACTGGCATTCTCAGCACAGCTACATCTGTTGAGAGGAGACAGAAAGACAGACAGACAGATAGGCGAAGAGAGAGGGGGGCGGAATTGGAAGAGGGGAGAGAGACAGAGAGAGGGGGGGGGGGGAGGGGATGCAGAATTGATATACGGTTGACATTTTTAGCAACACTACATCTGTTTAAACGGGAGAGGGACAGACAGACAGAGAGACAGACAGAGGAGAGAGAGAAGGGCGGAATTTGAGAGATGAGAAAGAGAGAAGAGAAAGAGAGAGGGGGGGGGGGGGGGCTGGCAGAATTGATGTACGGTTGACACTTTTAGCATCACTACATCTGTTTAAAAGGGAGAGAGAAAGAGATAGAGAGAGAGAGAGACAGACAGACAGACAGACAGACAAACACACAGACAGACAGAGGGGGGGGGGAGAGAGGGACGGAATTGAGAGGGGGAGAGAGAGAAGAGAAAGAAGAGAGAGGGGGAGGGGATGCAGAATTGATGTACGGTTGACACTTTTAGCATCACTGCATCTGTTGAAAATGGAGAGAGAGAGGGACAGACAGACAGAGGGGGGGAGAGAAGGGAGAGAGAGAAGGGGGAGAGAGAGGGGGTAGAACCGATGTACGACTGACACTCTTAGCATGACTATTTCTGTTTAAGAGAGAGAGAGAGAGAGAGAGAGAGAGAGAGAGAGAGAGAGAGAGAGAGAGAGAGAGAGAGAGAGAGGAGGGACAGACAGACAGAGAGACAGACAGAGAGGGGAGAGAGAAGGGGAATAGAGAGAGGAGAGAGAGAAGTGAGAGAGGAGGGGATATAGACGATGTACGATTGACAGTCTTAGCAAGACTATTTCTTTTTAAAAGTGACAGAGAGGGAGAGACACAGAGAGAAAGAGGGGGAAGAGAGAGAGAGAGGGACGGAACTCAGAGGTGAGAAAGAGAGGAGAGAGAGAAGAGAGAGGTGGAGGGGATGCAGAATTGATGTACGGTTGACACTTTTAGCATCACTATATCTGTTTAAAAGAGAGAGGGGGGGGGGGGGGAGAGACAGACAGACAGAGGGAGGAGAGAGAGGGGGGTATAGAGGGGAGAGCGAGAAGGGAGAGAAAGAGGGGTTAGAACCGATGTTTGACTGGCACTCTTAGCACAGCTACATCTGTTTAAAGGAAACAGAGGAGGGAGAGACAGACAGAGAGAGGGAGAGGACAGATAGACAGAGGGGAGAAAGAGAGGGGCGGAATTGAGAGGTTAGAGAGAGAGAGGAGGAGGGGGGAAGGGATGCAGAATTGATGTACGGTTGACACTTTTAGCATGACTACATCTGTTTAAAGAGACAGACAGAGGGAGAGACAGATAGAGGGAGAGACAGACAGACAGAAAGAGGGGGGAAAATAGAGAGGGGCGGAATTGAGAGGTGAGAGAGAGAGAAGAGAGAGAGGGAGAGAAGAGAGAGGGGGGGGAGGCAGAATTGATGTACGGTTGACACTTTTAGCATCACTACATCTGTTTAAGAGACAGAGAGAGGGAGAGACAGAGAGAGAGGGGCGAGAGGGAGAGGCGGGGATGATAGAGAGGGGAGAGAGAGAGAAGTGAGAGAGCGGGGATATAGACGATGTACGATTGACAGTCTTAGCAAGACTATTTCTGTTTAAAAGAGACAAGAGAGGGTGAGACAGATAGATAGGGGGAAGAGAGGGGGCAGAATTGAGAGGCGACAGAGAGAGAGAATGGAGAGAGGGAGAGATAATGGACAGAGAGGGGAAGAAGAACTGATGTACGGTTGACACTTTTAGCACCACTACATCTGTTTAAAGGGAGAGAGAGAGAGAGGGGGGGGGGGGGAGACAGACAGAGAGACAGACAGAGGGGTAAGAGAGAGGGAGGATAAAGAGGAAAGATAGGGACGGGAGAGAGGGAGGATAGAAGCGATGTACGATTGACGCTCTTAGCACGACTACATCTGTTTAAAAGAGACAGAGAAGAGGGGGAGACAGACAAAGAGAGGAAAGAGAGTGGGGGTGATAGAGAGGGGGAGAGAGAGAAGTGAGAGAGGGGGGGGATAAAGACGATGTACGATTGACCACACTTAGCTGGACTAAGAGAGAGGCCGGGGGGGGGGGGGGGGGGCAAAAAGAGAAGGAGAGACAGACAGACAATCAGACAGACAGAGAAACAGACAAAGAAGGAGAGAGGGAGCGTGGAATATGGAGGATAGGGAGAGAGAGTGGAGGAGGAAAGGGTGAGGGGAAGGAGAAAGAGAGAGAGAGAGGGGGAGGGGGCGGGGAGGAGAGAAGAGGAGAGACAGAGAAAAGGGTAGAGAAAGAGAGGGACATAGAGGGCAGGAGAGAGAGAGGTGGGGGAAGAGAGAGAAGGTAGAGAGACAGAGGAGGGGAGGGAGGATGGGAGGTACAGAGGAAGAGAGAGAGAATGACATTGACAAAATTATTTTCTCTCGAGGATAACGAATAAGCACCTACGTGCTTTTTTTTTACATCCAGTCCCCCCCCCCCCCCCCACGAGAGAGAGAGAGAGAGAGGAAGAAGAGGAGGGAGAGGGAGAGTCAGACCGACAGACACAAACAGACATACTGAGAGGGAAAAAAAAACCACACACACAGAGGGAAACAAAGTGTATATTTTTTATTTATCTTTTATTTTATTTCATTCTTTTATATCGAGGATGATGGAATAAGCACTTATGTGCTTTTTTACATCCAGGCCCCGTGTGTATGCGGCTTAGTAAATTCTGTCATCTCTTCCCACCGGCACACAATGGCCTACTCTTACGAAAAGCGGAACAGGATTAAACGCGTGCGCAAGATGTCCTGCGTGCGTTCGCACACACGGGGCCTCGGTTTACAGTCTCATCCGCAGGACTTTTGGGGAGAGTGGAGTCTGCACTGATGTTAACTCCAGGGGAAAATATCCCCCTTGAACGGGAATCGAACCCGGGTCGTCAGATTGCGAGCGCAATGTTCTAACCACTAGGCTATCCCGTCCCCGTAAATCGATGGAGAAGGGCAGGACCAAAGGTGTGGGTGGCAGACACTCAAGAAGGTTTCCGAGCTTTTAGGAAAACGTTGGGGAACCACATTAATTTTGTTCTGACAAATCGCAACATGCTAGGACAGGCAGCGCCAAAAATAAAATAAAAACCCCAGTGTTGTGGTGTCTGCTACTACAGCAGCAGCAGCAGCAGCAGCAGCAGAAGAAGAAGAAAAAGAAGAAGAAGAAGAAAGAAGAAGAAGAAGAAGAAGAAGAAGAAGAAGAAGAAGAAGAAGAAGAAGAAGAAGAAGAAGAAGAAAAAAAAAAACGAAGAAGAAGAAGAAGAAGAAAACGAAGAAGAAGAAGAAAACGAAGAAGAAGAAGAAGAAGAAGAAGAAGAAGAAGAAGAAGAAGAAGAAGAAGAAGAAGAAGAAGAAGAAGAAGAAGAAGAAGAAACGAAGAGAAGAAGAAGAAGAAGAAGAAGAAGAAGAAGAAGAAGAAGAAGAAGAAGAAGAAGAAAAACGAAGAAGAAGAAGAAGAAGAAGAAGAAGAAGAAGAAGAAGAAGAAGAAGAAGAAGAAGGGACGTGAATATCTAAATAGAAATAAGAGAGAGAGAGAGGGGAGAGAGAAGAGAGAGAGAGAGAGAGAGAGAGAGAGAGAGAGAGAGAGAGAGAGAGAGAAGAGAGAGGGAGGGAGAGAGAGTTTATTTTATCTATTCTTTTATTTCGAGGATAATGGAATTAGTTCTCAGTGTTTTTTCACATCCAGTCCCCGTGTGTATGCAGTTTTGTCAATTTTAGTCATCCGTTCTCACCGGCACACAATGGCCTACTCTTCCGAAAAGTGGAATGGGTTTTAACATGAACGCAAGATATTCTGCGTGCGTTGGCACACGAGACCTCGGTTTATAGTCTCATCCGAAGGACTTTTAGGGGAGTGTGGAGTCTGCACTGATGTTAACTCCAGAGAAAAATCCTCTTGAACGGGAATCGAACACGGGTCAGCAGATCACAAGCGCATCACGCTAACCACCAGGCTATCCCGAGAGAGAGAGAGAGAGAGAGAGAGAGAGAGAGAGAGAGAGAGAGGAGAGAGAGAGAGAGAGAGAGAGAGAGAGAGAGAGAGAGAGAGAGAGAGCTTAAAAAAGAATATAACATAACCCTCACTCACGTAACGAAAACATTTTCATCACTCCTGTACATAAGCAAGAATCAATATACTTTCTGTCTGTTTTTATCCCTCTTACCATTTTATCTGGGATAGGAAGTGGGGGGGGGGGGGAGGTATTCATATAGAAAGAAGAGGACCGCGGGAAATGGAGGAAGCTGGTTGCAAAATCTTCATTGGTGTCCCCCACGGTCCACGGGATTACTGGAAAGGTGAAGGTGATACATGTCACTTCTTCTGTTGCAAAAAACCCCTCTTACACCATTTTTTATTTGGTGTTGCCCCCCACCCCCACCCCACCCCCTCCCAGTTCAAACAGAATACTGAAATGCAATTAATCTTCTTCTTCTTCTTCTTCTTCTTCTTCGTCGTCGTCGTCGTCGTCGTCGTCGAACGCTCAGACAGCAACTTTTGTTATATGTCATAATTATGAGCGAAAATGCGTTGCGCTGCTGTTAAACGCCTGACAAGTCAGGCCCAGCACATCCGACTTCGACATGGGAGAAAATTGTTTTAATCTTTCTGGAAAAATGAGCAGGAGAATGGATCAAACAGGCAGACAATAGACGAGAAGGAGGTGACAAGAAGAAAAGGAACAAAGCAGATAGAAAAGAGGGAATTCCCAGCACAGAATTTCCTGGAGGTGGGGATGCCATTCTACTGACAGGCCCCCGGCATCCCCACGGGGAACACACAATAAACCAATAACCATCAAATACGTCAGAAAGCAAAGAAAGGTATATTCGAGGCCAAAAAAACCCCACCAAAAAATCAGCTTAACATTTGTGAGAAGAAATGGCGGATTTATCATTCCAAGCAGGAGACGTAAGAACGACATAAGCACTAACAAAATGCAAAGAAAACCAAGAAAAGGAATGCCACGCTTATACAACTAGAACAGCCATTTGGTCAAAAGTGAAGGAGGGGAAAAAAGAAGTAAGACATCAGAAACATTGAGGTCATGTACCCGTAAATGCCCTAGATAGGATAACGCGGACATTAGGGGTAGGTCCATGCAATGCTATCATCTGACTGCCCGCCCACCGATTGCCATGAGCTGATTGCACAGAAATGTGACCATCCGCCACAAAATGAGTCACACTGCATCTGTGGTTCTTTGTGTTGTTCACATGTTATTGATCTGCAAAAAAATAAGTATTTCATGTAAAATTGCAGATATAAATTTGGACAATTCTATAAACTCTTACTAACATTTGAAAAATCAGAGTAAAGGAAGTGACAAAAATGAAAAAACAACAAATCGCCAATTTTGTATTGGAATAAGAGATCAGGATGAGGGTTGGGTGTTTGTGAAACGCAATTTAAAAAAAAAAAGGACACAACATTGAGCTGTGATACTACAGTATATAAAAAGGGTTTTATTTTTTAAAAGCTTACAGTTTCATAACCAACTGAAATCTAAACAATCGACAACCTGACCCCCACCTGCCTAAAAATAGCTTCTAGCAAAAAAAAAGTGTCTGAGGTGCAGTGAGACTCACTTTGGGATGGAGGGTCACAGCTGTACAAGTCACACACACAAAATCCGTCACCACCCAAAATACAGACAACACTCAGTAAAAGACAGAAAGACACCGCGATCGACATACTACAGACAAACAGTCAGACCAAGAGACGGACAGATCGATATATATATATATATATATATATATATATATATATATATATATATATATATATATATATATATATATATATATATATACATAATATATATATATACATATAATTATATATATATGTATATATATACATATAGATATATATAATACATACACACACACACACATATATATATATATATATAAACCGAGACAAGGTTGAGATGTATAAAAAAAAAACGTAATCGCTTTCTGGCTTTGAAAACAGTTGGGAAATAGCATCTGCGACAAATCACAGCAAAACAAATAAAGACAACATCACGAAAAGCTGACAACACACATTCTGCATTCATGGGTAAAAGAAATACACACTGTTATCCGAAGTAATAAAAACAAAGATTGTACGAGTGTACGGAAGCAAGAACATTTTAAAGCCAAGAAAAAAACCCGTAATAAAACAGAGTAACACTTTTCCACACGCAAGGACGCAATAAAACACATTGTAAAAACCAGAACGAAATAAGAACAACAGAAAACAAAACAAAAATACGTATAAGCGAAGGAATACACGGACATTCAAACCGTAAGGACAAAGATCAACAACATAAAAAAAACCAAACCAAACAAAACCTGTAATAAAACCAAACCAAACACCAACAAAACAAAAAGAGTGTATAGAAAATGGAAACAGCCATGAAAAAGAGAGAGACGGAGGGAGGGAGAGAGAGAAGGAGAGAGATATATATAAACACATACAGACAGACGGACAGAGACAGAGTGACAGAGAGACAGAGAGAGACAGAGGGAGAGACACAGAGAGAGACATAAAAAGAGACAGACAGAGAGACAGAGAGAGAGACAGAAAGACAGACGGACAGAGACAGAGTGACAGAGAGACAGAGAGAGACAGAGAGAGACACAGAGAGAGAGACACAGAGAGAGACAGACACATAGAGAGACAAGAGAGACAGATAGACAGAGAGACAGACAGAGAGACAGACAGACAGAAAGGGGGAGTGAGAGAGGGGGGAGAGAGAGACAGAGACAGGGACACAGAGACAGACAGGGAAAGACACATACAAACAGAGACACACAGAGACAGTCAAACAAACAAAAACAAACATAGACATACAGACAGAACAGAAAAAGCCCTGTAGTATTGCAGGCACTGACAGCAATTAGCCCTAGTGCCACAGATTGATCAGACTTTCCCAGGTCTTCAGGCAGGGCTAGTGGCCTCTGGCTGCCCTCCTGGTTTATTGACTCTCAGCAGCTTGCAGGGACCGTCAGATTAACACCACACGCCTTCCCTTATTTAGCAAGATTGCTGTCAATGATTGGGGGGGGGGGGGGGGTTGAAGGGGAAGGGAAAGAGGGAGGGAGGGAGAGAGGGAGGGGAGAAACAGACAGAGAGAGAGAGAGAGGGAGGGAGAAAGACAGAGAGAGACATACAGACAGACAGACAGACAAATAGAAACAGCGAGAGAGAGAGAGAGACAAAAGAGAGGGAGGGAGAGAGACAGAGAGAGACATACATACAGACAGACAGACAGACAAATAGACGAGCGAGAGAGAGAGAGAGAGACAAAAAGAGAAAGAAAGAAAGAATTAGAGAGAGACAGGCAGACAGAGACAGAACTATAGACATAAAAACAGAGAGAGAGTGGGACAGAGAGAGAGAGAGAGAGAAGAGACAGACAGACAGAGGACACAGAGACAAAGACAGACAGAGAGACAAAAAGAGATACAGACAGAGACAGAGAGAGAGAAAAAGAGAGAGACAGAGAGAAAGACAGAGACATACAGAGACAGACAGAAAGAGGGACAGAGAGACAGTGTCAGAGACACACAAAGAGAGACAGACAGACAGACAAAGAGACAGGCAGACAAAGAGAGACAGAGATAGAGATTCAGACGGACAGACAGACAGAGACAGTCAGACAAAGACAGAGAGGCAAAGAGAGCAAGAGAGAGACAGATAGACAGACACAGACGCAGAGACAAAAGACAGACAGAGAGATTCAGAAAAAAACAGAAAGACAGACAACGATAGACCACACACACCACACATACCGCACAGACAGACAGAGAACAGACAGACATAGAAACACAGATCGACAGACACAAAAAGAGCCAAGGAAGGCCCACGCATGGCGCGAGCACGGACAAAACGATCCCTGCTTCCAGGCTTTAGGCCTAGCAGAAACTTAACAAGCAGCATCTGAGCAGTGGAGTCCACACTGGTGTTAACTCCATGGGGAAAACAACAATCCTGTCTTCTATATTTCGTTCCGCAGCTAGAGCTCGCAGAGTACCCCAATACTGAGATTTTGCGTATATATGCGCCCCGTTTTACCCACCATTGAGGTAGCCGCATTTCAATTTCTGGGTTAAAACCTAAACGCATCATCAGTGTTCTTTTTTGGGTCAATTTTGTCATCCATTCTGACTGGTAAAAAATGCCCTACTCTAAGAAAAGGCGAAATAGGTCTGTAACGTGTGAAGACAATGTGTGCGATTTCAAATAAGGGATCTCGGTTTATAGTCTCATCCGAAAGAATAATCTTGAGTAGCGGATTCGACACTGATGTTAACTCCAGGGGGGAAAAAATTCTTGTCGAATATTTTTTTTTCACTGGAGGTTTGAACCCCGACTGTCAAAACCTGAGCTCAGAGTTCTAACCGCTGAGGTACCTGGTTCCCCCTCCAACACATGTAGAAATAGATAAAGAGATAAAACAGCACAGTATTGTGGACAGAGATTTTGCAAACGTGTCTGTGTCTGTGTATGTGTGTGTGAGGGGGTGGGGGACAAAGCGACACTGATACCTCCACTCCACTCCACTCCTGTTGTTTATAGCCCCGCCGACTACAGAGGCCATATCAGGGGCTGTCATCGTTGTCAGCTTTTAAATCTCAGATTAAAACTGTGCAGCTATACACAGATTAAAAAAGTGTACCTAAAGTAGTAAGAAAAGCACAGCATTGTGAAAACAAGCAGAGGAAAAAGAACTGCAAAGTAACCCCCCCCCCCCAAAAAAAAAAAATCCACCAAAACAACAACAACTTAAAAATGAAGGAAATGAGATAGCAGAGGTACACACATAAGGAAGCAAGTAAAGACCTTCAACCAAAAGAAAGAAAAAACAACAACACGTTAACAGCCACAAAAATTGTATATAAAACAAAGGCATAGAAAGTACATTTCATCCTCCGAGGAATATAAACAAACTAAACAAACATAAAAAAACCTCCAATACTTCTTTAGATAGCAAAAACAAAACAAAACAAAAACACCAAGTCAAAAACCAAATACCAAGACAAAACCAGCCTAACGCTTGATATAAGAAGTGACATAAAGCATCGTCAAATACAAGAGGAGGGGGGGGGGGGTAGAGGGGGAAAAACGAGCAAGAAAAGAGAAGCAAGCGAAGGATGTGATAGGCTAGTGCAGTCACAGACAAGTCATTAGCCCCGAGGTGCTGTGGATTCCTGGCTCTGTCTCCAGCTTTGCATATAAGGGATGGTACCATCTGGCTGCCTGCTCTCTCTCTCTCTCTCTCTCTCTCTCTCTCTCTCTCTCTCTCTGCTTTCGCCTGCTTGTGCAGACAGATATAAGACCAGCAGAGAACACCCTCACCTAGAAAGACTGTTTCCGATGAGATAGATAGACAGACAGAAAGACAGAGAGACAGAGGGGGGGGGGTTTAGAAAAAGACAGACAGAGAAACAGACAGACTAGCAGATAGGCAGAGAGAGAGAGGGGGGGAAGGGAGAGAGAGAAAGAGAGAGAGGAGGGAGGGGAAAGGGGGGGAAGAAAGGGAGAAGGAGAGAGAGGGGTAGAAAAAGGGAAAACAGAGAAAAGACAGACAGATAGGCTCAGAGAGAGGGAGGGAAAAGGGGGAGAGAGATGCGGAGGGGAAGGGAGGGAGAAGGGAAGGTGAGGGGACAGAGACACAGGGGAGAGAGAGAGAGATGGGGGAAAGAGAAAGACAGACATAGACAGAAAGAGAAAGAGACAGAAGACAGGGCAAACCCACAGAGGGAGGGAGGGAAAGGGAGAAAGAGAGGAAAGAGAGAGAGAGAGAGAGATAGAGAGAGAGGAGAGATGGAAAAGGAAACAGGAGGGAGGTAGTGAAGGAGAGAGAGAGGGAGAGAAGGATGGAGGGAATAGAGAAAGAAAGAGAGAAGGGGGGGGGGGGGGACGAGAAAGAGAGAAAGGGGGAGAGAAAGGGGGGAGGTGAGGAAAGGGAAGAGAGAGGGGGAGAGGGAGGGAGGAAGAGCGGGAGAGACACAGACAGACAGACGGACAGACAGACAGACAGATAAAGACAGAGAGAATGTTTCTGGTTCAATCCCATCCTTTCTTAGCAAGCAACAGCAGTGACTGGAGACTGCCAGAGACTGATGGAAGTGTGGCTGGTTTGGCAGAAGATGCAACAGCTGCCGGCCTGTCCCTTGGCTTTCGTAGCTGCACAGCTGGCGCAAATATAACAAGGACGGCCTTCACCACCTAGGATGCTTCTGATAGGAAGGAAAGAGAGAGGAGAGGAGGGAGGGAGGGGGGAGAGGGCAGCGAAGAGGGGGAGAGACAGGAGAGAGGAAGTGAACGAGGGGAGGAGGGAGAGGGGGAGGGGTGGAGGGAGAAGAGAAAGAGGAGGTGGAGGGGGGAAGAGGAGAGGGAGGGAGAGAAGGAGAGATGGAGTGAGAGAGAGGAGAGGGAGGAGAGAGAGAGAGAGAGAAGGAAGGGAGGGGAGAGAGAGGGAGGAGAGGGAGGGGGAGAGAAGAGAGATGAGAGGAGAGGGAGGGAGAGGAGGGAGAGAAGAGAGAGGAGAGGAAGAGAGAGAGGGAGAGGGGAGAGGGAGGAGAGAGAGAGAGAGAGAGAGAGGTGAGAGAGAGAGAGAGGGAGGAGAAGAGGGAGTGAGGGAAGAGGAGGGAGAGGAGAGAGAGAGAGGAGATGGAGAGGAGAGAGAGAGAGGAGAGAGGGGAGAGAGAGGAGAGAGGAGGGAGAGGGAGGGAGGGGAGAGAGAGAGAAGAGAGAGAGGGAGTGGAGAGAGAGAGAGAGGAGAGGGAGAGAGGAGGGAGAGAGGAGAGAGAGAGGAGAGGGGAGGAAGAGAGGAGAGAGAGAGGAGAGGGGGAGAGAGAGAGAGGAGAGGGAGGGAGAGAGAGAGAGAGGAGAGAGAGAGGGGAGAGAGAGAGAGAGGAGAGGAGAGGAGAGAGAGGGAGAGAGAGAGGGGAGAGGGAGGAGGGAGGGAGAGAGAGGAGAGTGAGAGAGAGAGAGAGAGAGAGAGAGGGAGAGAGAGAGGGAGAGAGGGAGGGAGAGAGAGAGAGAGAGGGAGAGAGAGAGAGAGAGAGGGAGGAGAGAGGAGTGAGGAGAGAGAGAGAAGAGGAGAGAGAGAGAGAGAAGAGAGAGAGAGGGGAGAGGGAGGGAGAAGAGAGAGGAGAGAGAGGGGGGAGAGGAGAGAGAGAGAGAGAGAGAGAGAGAGGAGAGGAGGAGAGAGGGAGAGAGAGAGAGAGAGAGAGGGAAAGGAGAGAGAGAGAGAGAGAGAGACGAGAGAGAGAGGGATGGGGGTTTGAGAGAGACAATGACAAATTCTTGTATTTTGAGGATAATGAATAAGCAATCGGGGTGCTTTTTTAATCCAGAGAGAGAGATAGAAAGTGGAAAGGGGGGG
>CM054144.1:66467464-66472464 GCA_028751875.1 Rapana venosa | reverse complement strand
GAGAGAGAGGCAGATAGAGAGGCAGACAGAGACAAAAAGAGACAGACAGAGACAGAGAGAGACAGACACAGAGAGACAGAGATCCAAATCCAGGGAGTTTTAACCACAGACCTTACAGATCCTTGAGGCGGTGGGGGGGGATGGCAGGGGGCAGGGGGTGGAGACAGCCAGACAACAGACCCAGAGAGACAGAGAAAGACAGAGACAGGACAGGAACACAGACAGAGAGAGAGAGAGAGAGAGAGAGAGAGAGAGAGAGAGAGGAGAGATGAGAGAGAGAGAGGAGAGAGAGAGAGCTCTGAACTCTGAGCTCTCAACGTGTTTAGTTATGTACACTGGCCTCAGGCCACAACACAGGGAGAATAGCGGAAGGTGGAACATCAAACATACCGGTATGAAAAGTAAAATGGAACATGAACAACAGCAGCCGATTCTTTACGAGACATGAGAGATAAACAGACAGACAGATAGAGAGACAGCGACACAGAGACACAGACAGAAAGAGACAGAGACATAGAGAGGTGTGACACACTCAAACGAAATAAACAGAGAGACAGAGAAATTATACAAGAAAACACATTCAAAGCTTCCAAGGGACCTAGAACGTCTAGTGTACGTAAAGCTTCTGGGCAAAAAACAAACCACAAACAAACAAAGTGCATCAACGGGGAGACAAGCAGTACTATTCAGAACTGAAAGTCGGACATCAGATTATAAGAGATATCATAACAAGCCAGGAATTTAATCCTAGACCCTTTTTTCGGGGGTGGGGGGGGGGGGGTGTAAAAACAAAGAAAGGTGCATCAACAGTACATGAGGTAATGCGGGAGAGAGCTAGAGAGGGAGAGAGAGGGGGGAGATAGAGAGGGGGGGAGAGAGAGAGGGGGAGAGAGAGAGGAGAGAAAGAGAGAAAGCTAGAGAGAGAGAGGGGGGGAAGAGAGGGAGGAGAGAGAGAGAAGAGAGGGTGAGAGAGAAGAGAGGAGAGAGAGAGGAGAGAGAGAGAGAGAGAAGAGAGAGAGAGAGAGAGAGAGAGAGAGCTGAGAGAAGAGAGAGAGAGGAAGGGAGAGAGAGAGGAGAGAAGAGAGAGGAGAGAGAGAGAAGAGGAGGTGAGAGAGAGAGAGAGAAAGAGGGAGAGCTGAGAGAGAGGAGAGAGGAGAGAGAGGGGAGAGAGAGAGAGAGCGAGAGACAAGAGGAGAGAGAGAGAGAGAGAGCAGTAGAGAGGAGAGGGAGAGAGAGAGAGAGAGAGAGAGAGAGAGTAGAGAAGAGAGAAGAGGAGAGAGGAGAAAGAGGGAGAGCTCGAGAGAGAGAGAGAGGAGGGGGGGGGGAGAGAGAGAGAGAGAGAGAGAGAGAGAGAGAGAGAGACAGCTAGAGAAAGAGGAGAGAGAGGAGAAAGAGGGAGAGCTCGAGAGAGAGGAGAGAGAGAGAGGGAGAGGAGAGAGAGAGAGAGAGAAGAGAGAGAGAGAGAGAGAGACTAGCAGAGAAAGAGGAGAGAGAGAGAAAGAGGGAGAGCTGAGAGAGAGGAAGAGAGAGAGAGAGAGAGGAGAGCTAGAGAGAGAGAGAAGAGATGAGGAGCAGAGAGAGAAAGAGAATTAGAGAGCGGATACTCGAAAGTACAGGAAGAGAGGAGACGGGGAGCTAAGGAGAGAGAGACAGAGATTGAGACACAGAGAGAGAAAACAAAATCTTTCAAAAGCCTGATAAATCACAATCAGAAAAGTACTACGCATGAAGCAAGACGGAGGGAAAGACAAGGTGAGAAATCAAAGACTTTCTCGGGAGGCTTAAGACTATGTCAGAAAGGCCCCTCTGACAGGCATGTCAGAAAATGTGTCAAGTTGTCATGTGGAGGGTTTCACGTCCTGACGGTCGAATCCAATCCGCCGATCCTGTTGTTGATAGCCCCGCCGACCACAGAGGCCATATTAGGGGCTGTCACCTTGTAAAAAGTTTAGATCTCAGATTAAAACTGTGCACTTTATTATGCAGATGAAAACAGAGTGTAAAACTAAAAGCCATCTTCAGTGTACGAAGAAGCTAACCTGGTTTGGCTCTTCTGCAGCGAAACCAACTCTACTGTCCTTCCTCGTGCCAACGCCCTGGCCAACCATAAGGGTCAACCTCGGACAGTCACCGCGTTTTGGGGTTTAAAAAACCACATCAACCGCACATAAAATGAGGTAAAACCAAAACCAGAGTCCTTAAAACAACCTTGTTCTTAGTGACTAACTATGAAGAAAAAAATCCACATCAACCACACATAAAATGAGATAAAACCAAAACTAGACTCCTTAAAACAACCTTGTTCTTAGCGACTAACTATAACACTTTCACTCATATCAGACCAGAAAATCCCGATTCTCTCAGGAAGTTAAAAACGGTGTCCGGTGGAACATCAACGAAAAAGGATCTTTCAGGGAGTCTGCAGTAAAATGTTTGTGCCTAATATCTTGGACATCTCGACACTGCAGAAGCAGATGCTTGATGGTTACCCACACATCACAAGTCTCACACCATGGGGTTCCCTCTCCTTTCAGCAAATGAACATGGGTGACACGAGACTGACCCGTGTGTAGCCTGGTGAGCACTATAGCTTCCCTTCGGTTTTTGGCACACAGAGGGAGAACTGCTTTCAGGTTACAGCATATCTGGAGTACTGATAGCCTCTGGTTGCCTGCGCTGTCACGTTATGGGCCTCACGCAGATCGCCTGGTTAGTGGGAATACCGGTGTCCTCTGCGAAGTATATCTCTCCACTGGCTGCCTGTGCCACAGAGACCCTCTGTTATAAATGTCTCCACAAAACAGCACCCTCCTACTTCTGTGAATGTCTTCACCTGTACACTCCTTCTCGTTCCCTCCGCTCTGCTGCAGATACCCTGGGCTTACGAATACCTAGATTCAACCGATCCACCGTTGGCCGTCGCTCTTTCCCTGTTTCTGGTCCATCAATCTGGAATGACATCCCTCTCTCCCTTCCCGAAAAGCCTACTTAACGACACTTTTTAATCCAGCCTCAAGACGTACCTATTTCAACCTAAGACTTTCCCCTATTGTTTCATCTCATAATTATCTATCCCTGCCTTCAATGACCAAAATTCCCATCATCCTGCCGAAGTGTATAACCTGTGTGTGTGTGTGTGTGTGTGTGTGTGCGTGCGTGCGTGTGTGTGTGTGTGTGTGTGTGTGTGTGTGTGTGTGTGTGTGTGTGTGTGTGTGTGTGTGTACGTGTGTGTGTGTGTATGTGTGTGTGTTAAAACTGTTAACTATTGTTGGTTGCATGTGTAGGAGTGGATCGAATGCAAGCGCTTTGATTTGAGTGCAAGATATAACGCTATAATAATTCCGTTTATTACTATATTATTATTATTATATTGAACCGCAGAGAGAGAGAGAGAGTGAGATAGAGAGAGAATGCATGTGTGTGTGTTTGTGTGTACGTATGAGTACTTGTGTTTGTGTAGTAGCAGTAGTAGTAGTAGCAGCAGCAGCAGCAGCAGCAGCAGCAGCAGCAGCAGCAGCAGCAGCAGTAGTAGTCGTCTTCACTTTCACGTCCTTCAACATAGTGAAACCATGAGTGTGTGTGTATGTTTGTGCGTGTGCGTGTGCGCGTGCCTGTGTGTTTGCGTATGTGTGTGTGTGTGTTTGTGTTTGTTTTTGTTTGAGAAGTTTCTATTTGTTAGTTGCTTGGGTAGCCACTTGCTTGCTAAGATGCTCTAAGCTCCACGCCATATTTGTGTGTTTATTTTTTTCTGAAACATGTTTTCGGTATTAAACTATCTGATTACATACGAGCACGCAAACACGCTCACAATCACGTAAAAAGAAAGAAAGAAAGACAGAGAGACATACCGAGACAGAGGACAGAGGGAGAGAGAGACAAACAGACAGAGACAGAGAGACAATGAAAGAGAGAGATAGAGAGAGGGGTGAGAGAGACAGAGATAAAGACATGGATATAGATAGATGGATAGATATATATTGAGAGAGGTAGACATAGAGAGGAGGGGCATAGAGACAGAAAGAAAGAAAGGGAAAAAAAGAAATAGAGAGAGAGAAATAGAAAGAGACACACACAGAGACAGAGAGGAAGAAGGGGGTGAGATACATGATAGACGAAGATAAAGACAGAGACAGAGAACATATATGGCAGACAAAGTCAGAAGAACAGGAGAGAGGCAGACACAGCACAGAATAAATATTGTGATAGACAGAAAGTGTCAAACACAGGGAACAGATAAGCAATGACTATCACTGGCCTCTCACAAGGAGAGAGAGAGAGAGAGAGAGAGAGAGAGAGAGAGAGAGAGAGAGAGAGAGAGAGAGAGACAGACAGACAGACAGACAGACAGACAAACAGACAGGCAGACAGGCAGAGAGAGAGAGAGAGAATGAATGAATGAATCTTTGAAAGAATCTTTATTTTTCAAGGGTAACAGAATAAACTTTTTTTTTTCATCCGGCCCTTGCCCTGATTAGGGACTATCAACAAAACAAGGGGAAACATCTTACTACAACAACGACAACATGATTTTTTTTTAAAGATAAGTATATATTTAGCAAAATATGATCCCTAACTGACCTGAAGATAAATATCAAGAGATGCATAGATTTTTTTTTTTAGAAAAGAGATACGCGTTAATAAACATGTAAGTCCCAAAATGAATTGAACATTAACATTTGAGAGAGAAAGAGAGTAAGCAGAGAGAGACACAGAGAAAGAAAGAAAGAAAGAGAGAGAGAGAGAGAGAGAGAGAGGAAGAGAGAGAGAGAGAGAGGAGAGAGAGAGAGAGAGAGAGAGACAGAGAGAGAGACAGAGAAAAGAGAGAGAGAGAGAGAGAGAGGGGGGGGGGGGGGGGAGAGAGAATGCGAATGCGAATGCGAAAGTAGAGAGAGATGCAGAAAGAACACCAGCTTTGTTCAAATAAGGAGGTGTGCATTTCTCTGCCTCCCTTTCTCCCCCACCCCAACTTCTTTATTCGGATGACACAATTTACAAAACTG
>CM054144.1:66454964-66459964 GCA_028751875.1 Rapana venosa | reverse complement strand
AGCCACAGAACATTTTCTAGGCTTTCAGGCAAAGATCGTAAGTCAGGTCTATGACTCTCCGCGGTAAAGTGAAAGAGGAAGCAAGCGCACACAACACAACGAGCAAGCAGCTTCTACAGTTAAGGGTGAAAATATAGATGACTCTGAGAGAGAGAGAGAGAGAGAGAGAGAGAGAGAGAGAGAGAGAGAGAGAGACAGACAGACAGACAGACAGACAGACAGACAGACAGAGAGAGACTGAGAGACAGAGACGGAGAGAGACTGAGAGAGGCAGAGAGACACACAGAGAGAGACTGAGAGAGAGACAGAGAGAGAGACTGAGAGAGAAAGAGAGACAGAGAGAGACAGAGAGAGACTGAGAGACAGAGAGAGACAGAGAGAGAGACAGAGAGACAGAGACACACAGAGACTGAGAGAGACTTAGAGAGACAGAGACACAGGGAGAGACAGAGAGAGGCTGAGAGAGACAGAGACTCAGACAGAGACAGACACAGAGAGACAGAGACACAGGGAGAGACAGAGAGAGGCTGAGAGAGACAGAGACTCAGACAGAGACAGACACAGAGAGACAGAGACACAGAGAGAGACAGAGAGAGCCAGACACAGAGAGACTGGGACTTAGAGAGATAGAGACACAGAGAGACTCAGAGAGACAGAGACAGCGAGAGACTTAGAGAGAGACACACACACAGAGACTGAGACTGAGCGAGACAGAGAGAGACAGAGAGACACACACACACACACAGACAGAGACACAGAGAAAGACAGAGACACAGAGAGAGACTGAGAGAGACAGAGACAGAATGGTGGCGCTGCTCTTGTGGCGATGCGCTCTTCCCGGGTAGAGCAGCCTGAATTTTACGCAGAGAAATCTCGTGACAAAGTGGTATTCAAAAGAAAAAAAAGAACAGAGACATAAAGAGAGACACAGAGACAGAGACAGAGAGAAAGACAGAGACAGAGATAGAGACACACACACAGAGGCAGACAGACACAGACACAGAGAGACAGAGAGAGAGATTTGATCACAATGACCTTTCTTTGCTTGAGGAAGTTAGAACCAGACATCAAAACAAGAACAGGGCGAGAGAGGAGACTAAGGACAGAAAGACCTTGAATAGAATTTCCTATTTCATACCACATTAAGTCATGGGGAGACGGGATAGCCTAGGGGTTAGAACATTGCGCTCTCAATCTGTCGACCCGGGTTCGATTCCCGTTCAAGGGGATATTTTCCCCTGGAGTTAACATCAGTGCAGACTCCACTCTCCCCAAAAGTCTTTCGGGTGAGACTATAAACCGAGGCCCCGTGTGCGAACGCACGCAGAACATCTCTGCGCACACGTTAAATCCTCTTCCGCTTTTCGTAAGAGTAGGCCATTGTGTGCCGGTGGGAACAGATGACAGAATTGACAAAAACCGCATACACACGGGGACATCTCCTCTCTCTCGCTGCTTTACCTTCCCTGACCCTAAAGAGGGCAGGTACCCATTTACGGCTGGGTGAAATTGGGGACTGTACTGAAGCCAAGGCGCGCAAACTGTCCCCCATCCAAGTGGTAACCACGCTCGATGCTGCTTAACCTTGGCTGTGGGGAAAGCGAGTGCTCTGACCACTGAGCTATCCCGTCCACACGCATTATTTACTTTTGGAAAAAAAACACGACTGCATAACTGCACAACACAATATACCATTTAGAGCAGTATGAATCTTCATGTTGTATCGTCCCCAGGAAAATAAAGATACATTTCTAGCAAACGCAAGCAGAGACAAAAACTCCAAGGAAAATGACACGATAGTGTACAAGAGAACATTATATTTGGAGACATTGTTCTAGACGCTCCATCTTGTCAGGAAATAGAAGATCAAAGCACGGAGATCAAAAGACAGTAGTAAAAAAAACAAATTAAATAGCTTTCTTCCCTTCAGATTTTTATCGACTATCTAATCAGACCAGCATAGACTCGCCTGAAAAAGTTTGGTAAAGCGCTGGGGTATATTGTTTGGTTGTTTTGCTTTGTTGTTGTTTTGTTTTTGTTGTTGTTGATGATGATGCTGCTGTTGCTGTGATTGTTGTTGTTTTACTTTATTTCCAGATTCAGCGTTGCAGGATTCACTCTGTGTTGTTTTCACGAAGGAATTTCAAACCGTCTGTTGTTTTGTTTGACGTTTCGTCGTTGTAGTTTTATTGAGGTCACCGCCACAGTATTGGCAGATGTGGTTGCGTTTTCTTGTAGTTCTGATTTTTCAAGCTTTCGTTTAACTCACGCACGCACGCCCACGCACGCAAACACGCACGCAAACACGCACGCACGCGCACGCACACGCACGCACACACAAACACAAATTTCCTTTCTTGGCCTGTGCCCCAAAGGTTCACTACTTGTGAGATTTTGCGTATGGTAACTCCGAGGTAGTTCAGCATTAGATATACAGACAGACAGACAGACGGACGGACGGACAGACGGACGGACAGATAGACGGACGGATAGACAGACTAAAGTGACTGACTGACAGAAAGTCTTATGGGCGGACGGATAGATAGATAGATAGACTGACAGACATATAGACAGATGAACAACAGCTAGCTAGATAGATAGATATCTAGATATCTAGATAGATAGACAGACAGCACAGATTTATCTATTTTTTAATGTTATTCTTTTATATCAACGATAATGGAATAAGCACTCATGTGCTTTCATTTTACATCCAGTCCTCGCGTGTATGCGGTTTTGTAAATTCTGTCATCTGTTCCCACCGGCACACAATGGCCTATTCTTACGAACATCGGAACAGGATTTAACGTATGCGCAAGATGTTCTGTGTGCGTTTGCACAGGGGGCCTCGGTTTATAGTCTCATCCGAAGGACTTTTGGGGAGAGTGGAGTCTGCACTGATGGTAACTCCAGGGGAAAATATCCCCTTGAACGGGAATTGAACCCGGGTCGTCAGATTGCCAGCGCAATGTTCTAATCACTAGGCTATCCCGTTCCCCCTATAGTAAACTGAAGAGAAGTCACACTTTAACATACTCATTCGCAAAAACGAAGAGCAAAAAAACTAACCATAAATTAAAAAACCCAACAGAACCCAAAACAAAAAAGAAAAATAATGCTTCAAAGCTAGGAAAGGGCACGTAAAGAAAGAAAGAGAGAGAGAAAGAGAGAGAGAGAGAGAGAGAGAGAGAGGAGAGAGAGAGACAGAGACAGAGACAGAGAGAGAGACAGAGACAGACAGACACAGAGAGAGAGAGACAACAGTCTGAAGCGGACAAAGGAAAAAAACAACAACCAAACATACAGAAAACCCAAGGAGAACGGAAATGATGATGATGATGATGATGGAAGAATGCTCAGCCTCTGACAGCGACCATCACTCACTGTGTGCTGAAGCCATCAACACCTGTCATACAGCCCACACGCCATGACAGCATCCCATTTCCTTCCCAGGGTTTTTTTTTTGTTTTTGCTTTGTTTGATTTTTGTTTTTTTACCTCTGGAGTGCGCATCTTCAGGGAAACAGAAGAGCCAATAATATCAGAAGCGCTGTTTACTGCTGTTTGGGCAGCTCTCAGCTCATTTTCTTTTTTTTTTTCTTTTTCTTTGTTTAGAGCTCTGAGGTTCAGCAATGGTGAGATATTTTTGCGTTATGTTTCCATGTTGATTTTTTTTTTTTGGGGGGGGAGGTCCATTGTGAAGATAGCTGCATACCAACTTCGGGGATGTATGCTGAACACGTTCGTGTTCGCGTGACCCCGCCGACCGCTGACACACCGAATTACGGGGATCTTTAACGTGCGTGTTTGACCTTCTGCAGGCGTTATATCCAGGAAAGGGGGTATAGAGGCACTGGCAGGTCTGCAGTCGAAGCTGACCTGGAAGATCGTCAAATTCCTAACACTTCTCCAGATCGATTTTCCAACATATGAGATGGTAATCGACCGGGTTTAATTGCACTGGTAAAGGGTCAGGCTTGGTATGGTAAAGTGTTTTTGTTCCTACGTAGATGGCTTGATGAACAAAACAATAAACGCATTGGCTTATCCAATGTACCGTCTGCAGTTTTTAAAAAATGACTTTGACTTTGACTGGCTTGACTTTGAAACACACATAAGCACACATACATACACACAACTCACACATATAATATAAAACTTGGGCTTGGGTTGTTCTTTTTCTCCCTGTCACCTCCTTCTTTATCTCTTTTCTGCTTTCTTGGTTATTTTTCCTGCCTTTTTCCCCCCGAAAAGACCTAAAAGATTATCTCTTATGCCAAAGTCGGATGCGCAGGGCCTGACTTGTCAGGAGCTTAACGGCAACGTGACACATTTTTGCTCATATAACAGACAAACAATAGCTGCTGTGTGAGCGTTCGACGAAGAAGAAGAAGGAGAAGAGGAGGAGGAGGAGGAGGAGGAGGAGGAAGAAGAAGAAGAAGAAGAAGAAGAAGAAGAAGAACAAGAACAAGAACAAGAAGAACAAGAAGAAGAACAAGAACAAGAACAAGAACAAGAACAAGAAGAAGACGAGGAGGAGGAGGAGGAGGAGGAGGAGGAGGAGGAAGAGGAAGAAGAAGAAGAAGAAGAAGAAGAAGAAGAAGAAGAAGAAGAAGAAGAAGAAAAAGAAGAAGAAGAAGAAGAAGAAGAAGGACAACAACAACAACAACACCAACAAAAAGAGAAAAACACCACACACACACACACTGGCTGCCAATAGCTATTTGCCGATAAATGCTTTGGGCTCATCACGTTTTCATCAGGTATGCATGCAGGTATAGCCTCTAGAGGCCTTCAGCGTAGACCTGCATTACACTACACAGTCTATTTACCAACAAAACATTGAGGGATGATCGTGAGCCGTTTCAACCCTACATGAGTTCCACACCCAAGGCAGGCTATGAGTTTCCCACGGACAACTCTCTTGTTGCCGTGGGTTCTTTTACGTGCGCTAAATAACTACCTCGGCATATCGTCTCATCCGAAAGACTAGCACCCAGA
>CM054144.1:66434964-66444964 GCA_028751875.1 Rapana venosa | reverse complement strand
ACAGACAGACAGACAGACAGACAGATAGACAAAGACAGAGATACAGACGGAAAGATAAACAGAGAGAGACGGAAAGAGACAGAGAGAGAAGGAGAGAGAGAGAGGGGACTCAAGAATTTGGTTGTAAAGGCCATGTAACCCGCTACAAATCAATGGTGTATCAGGAATGACTGCGTGCGGTGAGACGGGATTATAGTATAATAAACACACCGTAAAGGCAACATCAGTTAATCACAGGAAACAACACGCGCTCCATAAATAACATTAGCGGCGTTTGTTGGCAGACAAAAAGCATACCTACCAAGGTCATAGACGCACGTACCATTTTGTAATAATCTTGGAAATGAAGTTAACGATGAATACATACTATATGGTGTTTTTTGTTTGGGGAGGGGGAGGCAAATCTCAGAAGGTGGGAAATAAAAGGGAAAAGGAAAGGAAAGACAGAGGCGGAGACAGAAAAGTGGAGAAAGACAGACAGACAGACAGACAGAGACAGACAGACAGACAAAAAGTGAGAGAATACACGGACATATACCATCCAATGTGTCCTTACAGCAATGTTTACTGTGAGGAAAGAGACAGAGTGCCTGTTCTGGGTAACCCTCAAAGGATGAAGACAGACAGTGTTACTCATTGTCTCAAAGCGGTAACGCTTGTTCTCAAATTTGCACGCCACATAAACAGTTTTTCTCCTTCATCATCAAATGTCCAAACAGCAAGTATTGTCTGAAAGTGAGTTGCGCTGCCGTTAAGCGCCTGGCAAGTCAAGCCCAGCACATCCGACTTTAGTGTGGGAAAGTCAAGTCAAGTCAAAAACACTTTAATCATCCCATGAAGGGCAATTACAATGTCAATAGAGTGTGTCGCCACATGAGCAGCGCCACCTAATACCCATACACAGTGAAAGGGGGGGGGGGGAATATCCACACACACAAAAACACTGAAAAGGAGAGAAAAAAGCAACAAATAATAAACTAAAGCAAAACAAAAAGCACAAAAACAACAAGAAAGCAAAGAAACCCAGAGCAAAATAAAAGCAGCAACAAGGGGAGAAGGGACAACCAAATACCCCCCCCCCCCCAACAACAACAACAATAAACCAAACCCCTCCATAATATAAAGGAGAACAAACCATGTAAATAGTATCATTTTGGGTAACCGAAAGATAACGTCCACAAATTCATTGTACTTTATTTTTATATAGGGAAAGCAACAGGAATAGTAAACTACAAAAACAAATATTACATAAGCAGACTTAGGAGATTACGCAAAAGCAATTTACACCCCCATGCTTACGTACACGTACACACTTGCATTCAAACATGTCTGGAAGAACCAAAGTACTCTTGATGTTCATCGGTTGAGTTATGCTGTTAGAAGAAAGCTTGAGGACATGTACAAAACATTTTGGATCTACCAGAAGAAAGAGTCTGCAAAACTAACATTTTACGATTATGCTACCAAAGAATACAGACTGGAACCATACTTAATAAACCATGAAAACAAAACCCATAAGAAGACGTATTGTAAATTTCGCACAAGCTGTCGCAATTTAATGATAGAGAAAGGGAGGCGCCAAAATATATCTAGAGAGGACAGAAAATAGTAATAATATATGGAATTTATGGAATTTATATAGCGCTGGATCTTGTAAAACAAACAAATCGAAGGGCTTGAATGTAAAAATGTCGAACTGTTATCTTTTATGTCTCTCTGGAAAAAAGGCAAGGGAATGAACCAAGAAGGCAGACAATAAGCAAGGCGACAGGGGAAAAAACGAACAAGACAGAAACAAAGAGAGGGATAAAAAAGAGGGAATTCCTACCACAGAGTTTCCAGAAGGTAGGGATGTTATTCATACTGACAGGACCACGGCATTCCCACAAGGGAATATAAATCGATGGGGAAAAAAAAACCCCAAATGCATTGCTTATTTAATGACCATATGGAAATACAAAATTTACTTGACTTGATTGGGTTTAAAATATTTGACAAACCTTCGTTGTTTTTTTTATAGTTTTGTAAAAGATTTTAAAAAATTGCACACCAAAAACGCACACACACCCCCACGCCGCGCGCGCGCGCGCGCGCGCCGCATCACGCACACACACATACACACACCCAAAAGTTTGACAAAAAAAGATTTCTGATAGGATTTTTTGGGGGAAAGAAGTGAATTCTCCGAAACATTGGGGAGGTAAAAAGGGGGAAGAAAACAAAGAAATGAAGAGAAAGGAATGGATAGACACGGCAGAGAAACAAGCTAAATTCAAGACTAGGTTTTAGTTTTATTTTTTTACATTCTTTTATATCGAGGATAATGGAATAAGCACTTATGTGTTCTTTTACATCCAGTCCTCGTGTGTATGCGGTTTTTTTCAATTCTCATCTGTTCCCACCGGCACACAATGGCCTACTCTTACGAAAAAAGGAACAGGATTTTAACGTGTGCGCGAGATGTTCTTTGTGCGTTCGCGCACACGGGGCCTCGGTTTATAGTCTCATCCGAAGGACTTTTGGGGAGAGTGGAATCTGCACTGATGTTAATTCCAAGGGAAAATATCCCCTTGAACGGCAATCGAACCCGGGTTGTCAGATTGCGAGCGCAATGTTCTAACCACTAGGCTAGCCCGTCCCCGTAATAATTTATTATTGTATAACTAGTAATTGTGTGTGTTTAAATTTTCAAGCAACGCAGATTTCCCCTTCTGACATTCTCACCGGAGAGAACGTGTCACCGCAAGAGCAGGGCTACTAATTTATATTTTTTTTGTCTTTTTGTTTATTCTTTTCCTGTCTGCACGTGTATTTCTTTCCCTATCAGAGTAATGATAATAATAATAATAATGATGATAATAATAATAATAATAATAAGTGGAATTTACATAGCGCTGAATCTTGTAAAAACAAACAAATCGAAGCGCTTGCACTCAAATCATTTACACGCATGTAACTCTCCTTAAACATAATGAACAACATATTACAAATGCATGTGCGCGCACGCACGTACGCACGCACGCACACAAACACACACACACAGACTCGCAAACACACTTAGGAGGTGAAGGATGAGGTCTGAATGGAAGAAAACAGGCACATAAGTGCTTATTCCATTATCCTCGAAATAAAAGGATAAAATAAAATAAATGAATACATGCTTGAGGTAATTAAATTTTTGTCTTAGTGTTAGCGACTGGGTCGGTGGTCGAGAGGTAACGCACCTGCCTAGAAAGCGAAAAGTTTCGCGTTCGATTCGCTGTGCATTCGTGTGCGCGCGCATGGTTTTGAAATAATAATAATAATAATAATAAATGGAATTTGTATAGCACTATATCTTGCAAAGACAAATCAGAGCGCTTGCATTCAACATATTCTTACAGTCATGCAGTCATTAACAACCTAGCAAGACCTGTATTGCAGATGATCTTAGAGAAAGGGGCATAAATAAGGAGGAAGCTCAAAACAGAGAGAGATAAAGAAGGCTCATCAATGTCAAACCTCCCTTGGGAGAAACATGACAAAAAAGGAAGAAGAAAGAACATGCAGCCAATAACAATTAATAGCTTAAACAAATTCAAATGTACGCACCTACGCACACACACATACACGCACACATAACACACACACACACACACACAACACACACACACACACACACACACATACACACACACACACACACACACAACACAACATACACACACACACACACACACACACACACACACACACACACACACACACACATACACACACACACACAGGTAAAACGCTTTGGCAGGGTAATGGGATATGGGCTGTTGAAGGCAGGGCAGTGATGAGATGAAAGAGGAGGCCAAAAAAAGAGTAAGGTTTGAAATGAATATGTCTTGAGGCTAGATTTAAATGTTTCATAAGTAGGCTTTTGTCGAAGAGAGAGAGGACGGTTGTTCCAGATCAATGGACCAGAAATAGAGAAAGAGCGACGACCAACAGTGGATTGATTGAATCTAGGTATTCGTAAGCACAAGGTATCTGCAGCAGAGCGGAAGGAATGAGAAAGCGTGTACAGGTGAAGACATTCAGAGGTAGGAGGGTGCTGTTTGGTGGAGACATTTGTAACAGAGAAATCTGTTGTTCATTATGTTTAAGGAGAGTTGCATGCGTGTAAATGATTGAGTGCAAGCGCTTCGATTTGTTTGTTTATTTACAAGATTCAGCGCTATATAAATTCCATATATTATTTATATTATGACATTTTTTATTGTGACTTATTTCCTACAAAATTTTGCCAGGGACAACTTTCTCGTAGAGTCTGTTAGCGTTAAAAGCCTGTTGCGACCAGGGCCACGGTTTCTCGCCTCATCCGAAAGACAAGCACCCAGACCACCCACCGCTCACAGTCTAGAGGATACGAGGAGGGAGGGGGAGGGAGAGATTCAGGCATAAATGGGAATCGAACCCAGACCCGAATCGAACGCGAAACTTTTCGCTTTTCAGGCAGGTGGGTTACCTCTCAACCACCGACCCAGTCGCAAACACTAAGACAAAATTACCTCAAGCATGTATTCATTCATTTCATTATTTTATTCTTTTATATCGAGGATAATGGAATAAGCACTCCTGTGCCTTTTTTATTCCATCCAGTCCCCGTGTGTATGCAGATTTCTCAATTTTGTCATCCGTCCCCACCGGCACACAATGGCCTACTCTTCCGAGTTTTGTTAATTTTGTCATCCGTTCCATTTGCAGAAGTAGAGGTTAAAACAGTTGATTGGAGGATTGAGGGCGAGGGGTGGGGGGTTCAGAGGAGCTAGGAAGAGCATTTGGGACCCCCCAAAATCCCAAACCAGATCTCAATTATGATGTCTGCGTGGTACAGAGCCATGCATAAGAGGAGAAAGCAAGAAAGGGAGGGATGCGGTGAACAGATCTGATATCATACTGCCCCAGCGTCTTACTTACAGCTGCGCCGTAGCGGAGACAAGACACCGACTTGGTCGTCTCGTTTGCAAACAGTGACAGGGTCTGATTGCTTTCTGTTGGGCTTTTGATGGAGGGGAGGGTGGGGAGGGAGAGATGACGAGACCTAAGTGTCGTGGAAATTCAGAGTGTTGTCAACAAGCTTGCAACTGGTTTTCTTGAGAATGTGTACACGTGTGGGTTTGTTTGTTTTTCTTTAGATTGAAATGTTGTTTCGTTTACCTGTCCTTCTTAATCGCGAGAGCAGCATTCTTTTAAATGTTGAATGTAAAGACTGTGACCAGATAATATATGATCTTTTTTTAAATGTGTGTAAGGTTCTGAGAAATAACGAACTCTCTTTCTCTGTCTGAATGTCTGTCTGCCTGTCTTTTCTGTTTGTCTGCCTCTGTCTCTTCTTCTCTCTCTCTCTCTCTCTCTCTCTCTCTCTCTCTCTCTCTCTCTCTCTCTCTCTCTCTCTCTCTCTCTCTCTCTCTTCCCCCTTTCGCTTTCTCTGTCTCTCTCGGTCTCTCTCTCTCTTTCTCTCTCTGTCTTTCCCTGTCTCTTTCTCCCTCTCTCTCTTTCTGTTTGTCTCTCTCTCTCTCTCTCTCTCTCTCTCTCTCTCTCTCTCTCTCTCTCTCTCTCTCTCCTCTCTCTCTCTCTCTCTCTCTCTCTCGCTCTCTCTCTGTCTGTCTGTCTGTCATTCTTTCTGTGTTCTTTCTGTTTGTGTGTCTATCTCTCTGTCCATCTCTCTTTCCCTGTCTCTCTCTCTGTGTCTCTCTCCCTTTCTGTCTCTCTGTCTCTCTGTCTCTCTCTCTCTCTCTCTCTCTCTCTCTCTCTCTCTCTCCTCTCTCTCTCTCTCTCTCTCTCTCCCTCTTTGTATCTAGTTCTCATTTATGGTCTTTGATTATAATAATCAATTTTGAATTTTCATTTTGGTGTCTTTAAAAACTGTTGATAATGATTGTTTGCGGGTTTGTTTGGGGATTGGGGGGGGGGGGGGTTGTTGTTGGGTTTTTGTTTGTTTGGGTTTTTGTTTTGTTTTTTGTGGTTTTTGATTGTTGTTGGTGGTGGTTTTGGTGGTTTTTTGTTGTTGTTTTTTTTGTGTTTTTTTTTGAGAGCATGGTGTAAAAAAGCCCTGAGCTTATCCATTTATTCTCAATAAAAAGTTCGAGTTCGAGTTCGAGTTCGAGTTCTCCTCTCTCTCTCTCTCTCTCTCTCTCTCTCTCTCTCTCTCTCTCTCTCTCTCTCTCTCTCTCTCTCTCTCTCCTCTCTCTTTCCTCTCTGTCTTTCTCTCTGTGTCTTGCTGTGTGTGTCTCTCTGTTCATCTCTCTTTCCCTGTCTCTCTCCTTCTCTGTCTCTCTCTCTCTCTCTCTCTCTCTCTCTCTCTCTCTCTCTCTCTCTCTCTCTCTCTCTCTCTCTCTCTTGTTCAACTTGTTCATCATATCTGTCATTGTCTCCATCTCCCTGTTTCTGCAGGCGCTAGAGAAAGAGGAAGATAAACCGTACCTACTTCAGATGGCCGAAAACTTGATTACCAAGGGGAAATCAGGGAAAACCACACACTTTACCCCAAATAAAATGCCCCCTTACCCCTTACTCCCAGTCTTTAAAACTTTTTTTTTCCGCCCGATCAATCCAAAAAAAAGGCAACGGAAATAATGAACGTAATTTTAAGATACACAGAGATGATGTTTGGTTTTGCTGTACGCGAAATTCCCCTGCTCCAAATTCGACTGCGTATGCTTTTTTCAGAAGTCGTGTAGAATTTTTAAACTTGTTAGAAGGGTAGCATGTACTTTTTTTGTGTGGGGGTGGGGGGGGGGGGGGGGGGGGGGGGGGGTTGTGTTGTGGGTGTCGGGGGGGGGGGGGGCGTTGTTCGTCTGTGGTGTGGTGTATGATTAAATGCCTTTTATGCGTATAATAAGCGAGGAAAGAAGGGCCCTGATTCAGACGGTATGTGCGCTTGTTGGGTATTTTAATCAATGGGAACATAAAGACCGACAGTTTAGCGAAATTTTTTGAAACTGGACAAAAAAGGACAAGGGAAACCTCTTTAAAAGATCAAAAAGAAAAAATTAAAGATGAAAGGTCTCAAACACAGCACCAATATTAATCATGAAAAAAATAAAAACTAATAATAATAACAAAAAATAACACTATACTTCCAAAATGATAATAATAATAAAAAAAGAGATAGAGGGAGGACATCAGGAGAGAGACAGACAGAAAGAAAAGGGGACAGAGAGAGAGAGAGAGAGAGAGAGAGAGAAGAGGGGGAGAGAAAAAGAGAGAGGGGAGAGAGGAAGGAGGGGGGGGGGAGAAAGAGAGAAAATGGAAAAAAGGGACAGACAAAAGAAGAAAGACAGACAGAAAAGACACTGACCAGAAACAACCGACACAAGGGACAGAGACAGGGAAGAGAAAACATTTTGAAAAAAAAAAAACGAGAAACGTAAAAGTAACGTACCGCCCTAGAGGGGCAGAGAGAGAGAGAGAGAGAGAGAGAGAATGAGAGAGAGAGAGAGAGAGAGGAGAGAGAGAGAGAAAGAGGGGGAAAAGAGAAAGAGAGAGAGAGAGAAAAAGGGGAAAAGAGAGAAAGAGAAAGAGGAAAGAAGATAGAGAGAAAGAGAGGGGAAGAGAGAGGGAGAGAGAGGAGAAAGAGAGAAAGAAAGGGGAGAAAGAGAGGAGAGAAAGAAGAGGAGAAGGGAAAAAGGGAGAGAGAGCAATGACAAGACAATAAACAAATTCTTTTTTTTTCGAGGATAATGAAAACCCCCATGTGCTTTTTTTTACATCCAGTGGGTAGAGAGAGAAAGGCAGAGAGAGAGAGAGGGAGAGAGAGAAAAAAGAAGAGAGAGAGAGAGAGCCAGAGACAGGACAGAGACAGAGCTAAAAAAGAGCGAAAAAAAAAAAGGAAAATTTTCTCTGAAATTTAAAAGAGTGAAAAAACCCCAAAAAAAAAGGACAGATAAAACTTCCATCAAAAGAAAAACTTTGCACATCACAGGCAACAAAAAAGGCCCCCAACACCCCACTTCTCCCCAAAAAAGCAATGCGAAAAAAACCCTCCGCATGTCAGTTTGTGAAAACAGTGGGGACAGACGACAGCGACTGACAACAGGAAAGGACAGACAGGCAAAAAAGCACAAACGGACGACAGCCAGGAGGAAGAAACAGAAGGGGGGCGGACGGGACAACAGAAGACAGGGGAAAAGAAAACAGACAAAGACAACAGGACAGACAGACAGACAAAAACGGGAGGCAGCCCAGACGAAAAAGGCAGGCAAAAAGACAGACGACAAAAGGGGCAAAGAGCAAAACAGAGAAAGGAGAGGAGAGGCAGAAGAAGACGAAAGGGACAGACAACAGAGCAAAGAGAAAGAGAGAGAGAGGGGAAGAGAAAAAGAGAGAGAGAGAGGAGAGAGTGGAAAGATAACAAAAAAGGGGAAGGGGGGGAAAAGGAAAGAAGAGAAGACCGAGAGAGAGAGCGGGGGGAAATGGGGGGATGAAGAAGATGAGACAGAAAGAGAGAAAACCGAGGTAAACAGAGACAAAGACAGACAGAAGAGCTAAAAAGAGTAGACAGACAGAGGGGAAAAAGAAGGAAAGAGACAGATAGAGGGGGGGGGAAGAGAGGGGAGGGGAGAGAGAGAATGAAAAAAGGGATGAACAGAAAGAAACAAGAAAAAGGCAAAACAACAACAGAGCTAAAAAAAAGAGAGACAGACGAGGGAGAAAGATAGGAGAGAGAAAAGGGGGGGGGAAAGAGAGAGAGGCAGAGAGACAGAAAAGAGCAACAGAGTGAGAGACAGGGGGAAGGGGGGAAAAGGGGAGAAAATAAAGAAAAAAGAAAAGTAGAAGAAATAGAGAGAGAGGGGGGAGACAGACAAGAGAGAGAAAAGTAAGAGAGGGGGGGGGGGGGGGAAAAAGATAAAACAAGAGAGACACAAGAGAGAAAGAGAAGACGACAGAGACAGAGAGACAAAACACGCGAAAAGACAAGTAAGAAAGGGGCGGGGAAGGCTGGCAAATAATAAAATGACGGAGAGAAGCAGAGAGAAGAGAAGAGAGAGAGAGAGAGAGAGAGAGAGAAAGAGAGAGAAAGAGAAGAAAGAGAAGAGAGAAGAGGAGAGAGAGAAAAGCCCAGACAAACAACAACAGACAGCCAAACACCAAAAGAACACAACTGACAGACAAAAAACAACACCAACAGATTAAAAGGTCCCCATCAAGAAAAAGGAAAACGGTCACATTTGGTGGTCATTCAACCCCCCAACTCATTAGAACGGCCGTTGCTTTGCGCGCGAAGCCATCGTTCTAGGGTCCGTTTTTACTTTTGACAGTTTAAACCTGGCTGTTTCCGTTCGAAAAAGCCCCCAAGCACAATTTTTAGATCTTTATTTTTTTATTTTTTTTTTGGGGGGGGGTTACATTCCTCACTAGACTCCGGGGGTTTACCCAGGGGGTCAAGTCCAGTCCAGTAAGCAATCAATCACAAACGCTTTAACATCCCAGAAAGGGCAATACAAAAAATGATAAAATAAATGGAATTTTATCGCTATACTTCAAAGACAAATCAGGGGCTTGCATTCAACAAAATTTTTTCAGAGTCATGCAGCCCAATACTATCAAAAAACTTCAACAAAATTCAAATTTCGCCCTAAAACACACACACACACCAAACCCCAAAACACACACACAACAACACACACAAAAACACACACACACAACACACACGCCACAACACACACACACCCCCACAAACCACACCAGTTGTAGGTTGGCGGGTAAAGGGACTTTTGGGCCCCGAAGGGAGGGGGCATTTTTTGGATGAAAAAGGAAAAAAATTAGGTTTGAAACAAATTACTGACGGGGACTTTTATCGTTAAAAATCTCGAAAGGGCACAAAAAAAGCGTTTAAATTTTATGAAGGGGAAAATTGCGAGGTAATCGGGTTTTGTTTTTTTGGGGGGTTTGGGGGATTTTTTTTGCTTTCCTGAAGGTAGCCGCATTCCCACTTGAGGGATATATGCGGGTATGTTTTCCCCTACTT
>CM054144.1:66429964-66432464 GCA_028751875.1 Rapana venosa | reverse complement strand
AAGTACATACCAGCTTGACAGATACACAAGCCCATAGTCTGGCACCCTCCAGCCCTCTATAACCCTCTTTTCCGCAAAAGAGAGATAGGGGGGAGAGAGGGAGAGAGGGCGGGGGAGAGAGAGAGGGGGGGGAGAGAAAGAGACAGAGGGAGAGAGGGAGGTAGAGACAGAGAGAGAGAGAGGGTGAGTGAGAGAGAGAGGGGGAGGTCGAGAGAGGAAGGGGGAAAGAGGGGAGAGAGAAAGGCAGAGAGAGAAAGGGAGGTAGAGACAGACAGAGAGAGAGAGAAAGAGGGTGAATGAGAGAGAGAGGGGGGAGAGAGAGGGAGGTCGAGAGAGAAAGAGAGGAGAGAGGGGAGAGAGAGGGGGAGAGACAGAGACATAGGGAGAGAGAGAGGGGGGAGGGAGAGAGATGAGGAAAAGAGAGGGAGAAAGAGAGAGAGAGAGAGAGAGAGAGAGAGGGAGAGAGAGAGAGGGTGAGGAAGAGAGAGGGGAGAGACGGAGACACAGGGAGAGAGAGAGAGGGTGATGGAGAGAGAGGAGGAGAAAGAGAGGGAGAAAGAGAGACAGAGGGAGAGAGAGAGGGGTGAGTGACAGAGAAAGAGAGGGTGAGGAATAAAGGGGGGGTAGAGGGGAAGAGATAGGCAGAGGGAAAGAGAGAGAGAGAGAGAGAGAGAGAGAGAGAGAGAGAGAGAGAGAGAGAGAATAGAGAGGGGAGAGAGTGGGAGATAGAGAAACAGATGGAATGAGAAAGAAAGAGTGAGAGAGAGAACAAGGCGAGATCTATACTAGAAAACTTCATTGGTGGTAATTGGATAAGACAATGGCATCTTTACATTAGTCCCCTCATAAAAATATCGCATGAACAATCACCACTACCGCCCACCCCCCCCCCACCCCCCCTTAAAAAAACCTCACACAAACAGAATGAAATTTTTAAAAATGTCAGAGACATCCAGACAGATAGAAACAGACAGAGACAGACAGACAAACAGGCAGCAGAGAGACAGTGCCAGGGAGAGACAGAGAGAGAAAGAGAAACTGAGAAAGAGACAAACTTTCGCATTTAAACGCTTTAAATAGCAATGTCTTGCTTGCTAAAGCAGCCTTTAGATAAGGAGAGCCACATAGTTACGCTTAATGATTTGAACATCGATATTACAAGGAGCTGACTACACCAGTATTGAAAAAAATAACAACTAATCATGCTTCAATTATGGGCTTCTGACCATAATGTGGCGTTAGTCTAGCTAGATACGTAAAGGTGTCCCATAACCTATGTGGTCGTAGGGGAGCGAAGCATCAGAGACCTCAGCTTCTCTACTATATTGAGGGCGGCGCCCATCTCCTCTCTCTCGCTGCTTTACCTTCCCTGACCCTAAAAAGGACAGGTACCCATTTACAGCTGGGTGAACTGGGAGAACTGTACTGAAGCCAAGGCGCGCAAACGGTCACCCATCCAAGTGGTAACCACGCTCGACGCTTGCTTAACCTTAGCTGGGGGGAAAGCGAGTGCTCCGACCACTGAGCTATCCCGACACCTCTAATTGTATACACTTAGAAACGTAGGGAGAAAAGCCGTAAGACATCTCCAGATTTCTGTAGCAATATCTGTCACTGAATAAATTTTCGTTCCTCGGCTAGAGTTCCGAGGTTCACCAATGATGAAATTATTGCGTACGCGACCTTCTCTCCGCCCCTGTACCATTTAGATAGCCGCATTCCGACTTCGGGGATGGTGTGTAAACACGACACCTGTGTGCATACGTTGCTAAAACTTTATCATCCTTTCCTACAGACACAAAATGGCCTACTCTTCCGAAAAGAGAAACGGGTTTGTAACGTGTGGGAAAGTTGTTCTGCGTGCATTTGCACACGGGGCTTTGGTTTATAGTCTCATCCGAAGGACTGTTGCTGAAATAGGTATTTCAGTTAGTGGTAAGAAAGTTGATGTAAAATTTGATTGGAAAGTCAAGGTAGAATCTATCTTTCAGACATATTTCAACCCTTTTGTCTACCATGCAAAATATGATAGGAAAGTGAAGGCAAAATCTATCTTTTAGACATATTTCAACCTTTTTTTTCCACCATTTATTCTCTTCCACCTATCTGAACACCGATTTTGTTCAGAAGAGCAGATAAATCAGTATTTTCGATCTAAACCTGTACACATAACTATATTTCACATATAAAGTACATTTTCTTGTCTCCCGATAAAAAGTACAGCAGTATAAGACAAACGAATAGAAACATTCACAAACGCAGACAAAAAGACACAGGCCGAGACAGAGACAGACATACAGACAGAAAGAGACACAAAGAATGAGACACAGAAACAGACATCGACAGAGCGACAGAGACAGAGATAAACTGACCGCGAGAGAGAGAGAGAGAGAGAGAGAGAGAGAGAGAGAGAGAGAGAGAGAGAGAGAGAGAGAGAGAGAGAGAGAGAGAGAGAGAGAGAGAGAACTAGAACTCGAACTCGAACTCGAACTCGAAAGAT
>CM054144.1:66394964-66427464 GCA_028751875.1 Rapana venosa | reverse complement strand
AGAGAGAGAGGGGGGAGGAGAGAGAGAGGGGAGGGGAGAGAGAGGGGGAAGGAGAGAGGGGGAGAGAAAAACAGAGGGAGAGAGAGAGAGTGGGAGAGAGAGGGGAAGAGACGGAGACACAGGGAGAGAGAGAGGGAGGGAGGGAGGGAGAGAGAGAGAGGAGGAGAAAGAGACGGTGAGTGATAGAGAAAGAGAGTGTGAGGAATAGAGAGGTGGGAGAAAGGGGGAGAGAGAGACAGATGGAAAGAGAGAGAGGGGGGGAGGAATAGAGAAGGGGGAGAGGGTGGGAGATAGAGAGACAGAGTGAATGAGAGAGAAAGACTGAGAGAGAGAGAGGGGGATCTATACTAGAAAACTTCATTGGTAGTAATTGGATAAGCCAATGACATCTTTACATTAGTCCTCTCATAAAAATATCGCATGAACAACCACCACTACCCCCCCCCCCCCCTCCCCCACCTAAAAAAAAGAAACCTCACACAAACAGAACGAAATTTTTAAACATTACAGAGACAGACAGAAACAGATAGACAGAGTAGACAGACAGACAGAAAGACTAACAGACAGATATAGACAGAGACAGACAAACAGACAAACAGAGAGACAGTGCCAGGGAGAGACAGAGAGAGACAGAGAAACTGAGAAAGAGACAAACTTTCGCATTTTAACGCTTTAAATAGCATTGTCTTGCTTGCTAAAGCAGCCTTTAGATAAGGTGATCCACATAGTTACGCTTAATGATTTGAACATCGATATTACAAGGAGCTGACTACAGCAGTATTGAAAAAATAACAACTAATCATGCTTCAATTATGGGCTTCTGACCATAACGTGGCGTTAGTCTAGCTAGATACGTAAAGGTGTCCCATAACCTATGTGGTCCTAGGGGAGCGAAACATCAGAGACCTCAGCTTCTCTACTATATTGAGGGCGGCGCCCATCTCCTCTCTCTCGCCGCTTTACCTTCCCTGACCCTAGAAAGGACAGGTACCCATTTACAGCTGGGTGAACTTGGGGACTATACTGAAGCCAAGGCGCGCAAACGCGTCCCCCATCCAAGTGGTAACCACGCTCGACGCTGCTTAACCTTGGCTGGGGGAAAGCGAGTGCTCCGACCACTGAGCTATCCCGACACCTCTAATTGTATACCCTTTAAAAAAAAAAGCCGTAAGACATCTCCAGTATTCTGTAGCAATATCTGTCAATGAATAATGTTTTCGTTCCTCGGCTAGAGCTCCGAGGTTCACCAATGATGAGATTACTGCGTATGCGGCCTTCTCTCCGTCCCTGTACCATTTAGATAGCCGCATTCCGACTTCGGGGATGGTGTGTAAACACGACACCTGTGCGCATACGTTGTTGAAATTTTATCATCTATTTCTACCGGCACAAAATGGCCTACTCTTTTGAAAGGAGATACGGGTTTGTAACGTGTGGGAAAGATGTTCTGCGTACATTTGCTTTCCTCGGTTTATAGTCTCATCCGAAGGACTGTTGCTGAAATAGGTATTTCAGTCAGTGGTAAGAAAGTTGATGCAAAATTTGATAGGAACGTTAAGGTAGAATCTATCTTTCAGACATATTTCACCCCTCTTTTTCTACCATTTATCCTCTTCTTCCTATCTGAACACTGATGTTGTTCAGAAGAGCAGATACATCAGTATTTTTTTATCTAAAACTGTACGCATAACTAGATTTCAAATATTGAAGTACATGTTCTTCTCTTCCGATAAAAGTATGGCATTATAAAACAAGTGAACAGAAACATTCACACACGCAGACAAAAAGACACACAGAGAGGCAGAGACAGACATACAGACATAAAGAGACACAAAGGATGAAACACAGAGACAGACATCGACAGAGCGACAGAGACAGAGATAAACTGACCGAGAGATAGAGAGAGAGAGAGAGAGAGAGAGAGAGAGAGAGAGAGAGAGAGAGAGAGAGAGAGAGAGAGAGAGAGAGAGAGAGAGAGAACTAGAACTCGAACTCGAACTCGAAAGATTTATTCACAAAAAGGCCATTGGCCCATACATGAAGGAGGGTTGCCAAACTGCTTAGTATTTTAGTGAGAAATATACGTAACACAAAAAAACAAAATGTTCTTGTATACCCACAACCACCACAATAAAAATCAGTTCCCAAAAATATCACTTAAGAAACCAAGATATCTCTTATTCTAAAGGCTTTACACAAATATAAAGCAAGGCTGCGCACAATCAAGAGAGAAAGAGAGGAGAGAGAGAGAGAGAGAGAGAGAGAGAGAGAGAGAGAGAGAGAGACAGACAGACAGACAGACAGACAGACAAACAGACAGTCAGACAGAGACATAAACAAAGAGAGATTGAGATAGAGACAGAAATTGAAACAGACACAAAGACAGAGACATACAGATTCGCACAGAGAGAGACAGAGACAGACAGAAGACAGAGATAGACGGACCTACAGACAGACATGCAGAGACAGTAAGAGAGAGACAAAAAAGAGATTTTGATGATTTATGGCATACAGCTCTCAGCCACTGCGACAGAGAGGAGTGAAAAAGAGGGTACAACGTTAAGAACTTCATCTGGCATCACACAATGTGACAAACGAGACACAGAAAGACAGACAGACAGACAGACAAACAGGCAGACTGAGAGAGGAAAAAGAAGCACAGGCACAGGCACAGATAAATGCAAAACTCAACAAATCCTGACTGGCAGACGCGCACACACATACAGGCAAAAAGACAAGCTTAAAAACAAGCATATATCCCAGATAACAGAGAGAAAGAGAGAAGAGAGGGAAAGAGAGACAGAGATAGAGAGGCAGAGAGAGAGAAATAGAAAGAGAGAGAAGGGAGGGAGGGAGGGGGAGAGAGGGGAAGAGAGAGAGTGAGTGAGTGAGTGAAAGAGAGAGAGAAAGAACGACAAACAGACAGTCAGAAACAAAGACAAACACGGAGAGAAACAGAGTAGAAGGAACAAAATCAGAATCACATCCAAACACGAGAAAGAGAGAGGAGAGATATGGAGAGAGGGAGAAAGAGAGAGGGAGGAAGGGAGGGAGAAAGAGAGAGAGACAAAGGGAGTGAGGGAGAGAGAGAGAGGCAAGCAAACAGACAGACAGGCAGACAGACAGAGTGAGACGGAGAAAGACAAACAGAAACAGAGTGAACAGAATAAAAACAGAAACACATCAAACATAAAAGCGGATGCTGTAAGAAACAGAAAAGAGAGAGAGAGAGAGAGAGAGAGAGAGAGAGAGAGAGAGAAAGTGAGAGAGAGAGGCAAGAGACAGACAAACAGACAGAGTGAGACAGAAAGACAGACATTGCCCTTCATGGGATGATTAAAGTGTTTTTGACTTTGACTTGACTTGACTGACTTGACAAACAAAAACAGAGTTGAAAGGACTTTTTTTTTAAAAAGAAACACACCCCAACACAAAAGCTGATACAAACAAGAACAGAACTGTCATGTAATGTAATGTATAGCAAGACACGGACATAAACACAGTGGCAAAGCTGTAAACATACTGCAAAACAGAACGTAAGTGTGTTAAAGATAGAGACGCGCGCAGACCACTACAGCGATATTGTAAAACCCACATAAACAGGCAAAGCACAGATTCCTGAGACGAAGAAGAGGAGGAGGTGGAGGGGAGACAGAGAGAGCGAGAGAGACAGAGAGAGAGAGAGACAGACAGACAGACAGAAAGACAGAGAGACAGCGACAGACAGACACCACAGAGACACAGCGAGAGAAAATGAAGACAGAGAGAGACAGAGAGAAAAAAGGAGAGAGAATAAAAGAATGATAGATAGATAGATAGATAGATAGATAGATAGATAGATAGATAGACAGATGAATAGGTAGATAGATAGATAGAAATAGATAGATAGATAGATAGATACATACATACATACAGACATACATACATACATACATACATACATACATACATACATACATACATACATACATACATACATACATACATACATACATAAGAGGACGGACAGACACAGACAGAAACAGATGCACAAAGAGAGTGAAAGAGAAAGAGAGAAGACAAGAGAAAAACACACTAGGACAGAGAGAGACGGAACGAGAAAAAAGAAAGACAGTGACAGACAGACAGACACAGACAGACAGAAAGCTGTTCCTCAGGATGCAAACCAGCATTAAACAAATTGATAAAACACACACACACACACACACACACACACACACACACACACACACACACACACATACCTACTCCCTCACATACACTCACCCCCCCCCCCCCCAACACACACACGCGCACGCTCGCACACACACACACACACACACACACATAAACACACTCACCACCACCACCACCACCACCACCACCACAACAACACACAGTTGACCCCCCAAACAAAACCCTGAACAAAAACAAAACAAACGAACATAACAACAAGTCAATCCCCCTTTTCAAGGACATCACAAGCTGACTTCATTTTACACCACAGCCTCAAAAGAACAACCCCCACCCTCACCCACCCTTCCCACCCCCACCCCTGTACTCACCGATTGAAATATTCAGCGACATCGCCCTTGGCACAAGCCATCCAATCAGCGCCCAGAACAGCGGAAATGCCATTTTCCAAGATGGCAATGATGGCAGGAATGACAGGACAGGGATACGCCGTGTTCTCTGGCAGATCAAAGTAGTTTTCAGGGTCTGGAGAAGCACACAACAGCACACGAGGCTCAGAACATACCACAACAACGACAACAAACAACCAAAAAAAATGGGAAAAGTCTCTGTTCGCGTCTTTGATCTGAGAAGTACGGGGTTTATTTACGAGTCCGTGGCATTTGACTTACGCGTTGATGTTGGCGGTTTTCTTGAACATTTGGGTTATTGATTTTTTTCTTCTTTATGTGTCTAGGGAAAGATGAGTCTTACGTAGTCACTGAGATTTTAGAGAGGGGACAAGTACATAAGAAAATAATGTAAAGATGGAGGCTTTTCTTTATGTCAAGACTTGGGTGAAAAAAAGAGAATAGGATTTAACTGTTTATACGATATAGAAAACTGCATGCTCTTGGTATGCCTTAGAATCTTTTGTTTTAAAATCGAGGCAGGACATGAAAGCTGACACTGCTTAAATCGCACGTTGTGTGTTATTCATTTTTCAATGAGGTACTGTTTGAAACGTAGCATTGAGCTTTTAATCCTGACGCAAAGCGTTATGAATAAGTCTAAGTTTTATTCCGTGTTGGATTCTATGTGTTTATTCTTATATTATCATAGGGGTGTACTTTTTTAGGCAAGTGAAACGTTTTAAGTCACTTTCTAACAAAAAAAAATTTTCATCTGTATTGAAAAACATTGCACTTCAAATTTACATTTTTCATGACGCAAAACAGTACAATTTGAAACAAAATATTAAAGAATGAATCAGGGTTAGTTATCTTTAAGTTTTAGGTTAGTTTTCTGGCTAGCTTTATTAAGAAAAGAAGCTGCTCAAGCAGAAATTACCTCAAACTAAGACATGTTCCAAAAGAACAAAAACAAAACATAGAGCTACTGAAAACAGCATCCCTATAAGCTAAAGTTGACCAGCATGTACAAATGATTCGATTTTACAACTTTAAAATATACTAGCATTATTTTGTGTATAAAGAAAAGTAAAACCAGCCTATATTACATTTCTGATACACCGATATCACGAACGTGACAAACTTAAACACTCGCCAGTGTACTATCACAAAAACCCTGAAAACAGCACACTCTCCTATATCTCAAAAAAACACGACAACCCCCCTAAAAACCCCACACTATAAAAAACCAACACACACAAACGCCTCAGGCTCGACAAAACTTCCACAGATCACTCCGAACCACAGAACAGCAATGTTCACACCGCCTTTTAACACCGAACAAGCACCACACGCGAACTACCGCCACCGAAAAACAACAACCCAACAACCACCACCCAAACAACCGGATATGCAGCCATGTTCTTCGAGACCAAGTGGAGGCTCTTGTTCTCTGGCTTAGAAAGACGCAAGCACGACCCACGACCCACAAACAAGCTGAGGAAGAGGAAGAGGAGGAGGAGGGCAGGAGTCTTCAAATCCCCGCGCACATGGGAAGAACTCCCTGGCTGTGAGGCTGCCTGTTTCCAGCAGCAGCAGCAGCTAGCTAGGCCACAATCGATGCTGGATGGATGGAGTGACCGTCGTCACCTCTCTCAGACCTGCTGTGCCCACACCGCCGCTGCACGTGTGCTGCTGTCACCCTCGCTCGCAGTCACTCTGGTCGCCTGCCGCACTTAGACGTTTGGCTTTTTACACACCCAGGTTTTTTAGTTTATATGCGCGCGTAGGCATGCAGGCAGATAGATGGGTAGATAGGTAGATGGGTAGATAGATAGATGGATAGGTAGGTAGGTAGATAGATAGATAGATAGATAGATAGATAGACAGAGACAGGGACAGATAGATAGATAGATAGATAGATAGACAGATAGATAGACAGATAGATAGACAGACAGATAGATAAAATAGACAGACAGACAGACAGATAGATAGACAGACAGACAGCAGAAAGAAGACAGATCGATAGACAGACAGATAGAAAGACAGATAAGATAGATAGATAGATAGATAGAAGACAGACAGATAGATAGATAGACACAGACAGACAGATAGATAGATAGATAGATAGACAACAGACAGATAGACAAACAGACAGATAGATAGATAGAGAAAACACACAGACAGATAGACAGACAGACAGACAGACAATGATAGATAGACAGATAGATAGATAGATAGATAGATAGATAGATAGATAGATAGATAGACGCATGGACACAACCACACACACGCATACACGCACGAAGGCGCACACGCACACCTGCACACACACTTTTTGTTTTTGATTATGTTCATGTTAAAAATATTATTCTTCTTGTTATCATATTCATTACACACAGCAGCTCTCTCTCCTCCCCTCTCTTCTCTCTTCCCTCTCTCTCTATATTCTATCTCTCATATTTAGTATCTTATTTAGGTCGTCTGGTATCACTTAAGTGGAAGACGTTAAAATTGAAGACTGCCTTCCTTCCTTCTTACTTTCTCACACTCACAACACACACACATACACACACACACACACAACACGCACACACACACAGCACACACACAGCACACACACACACACAACACACAGGCACACACACAGCACAACACACACACACACACACACACACACACACAGAGGCACACACACACATTGATAGGGGAGACAAGACAACAACGACGAAGCACAGACACGAAGAGATGATCGAAAGCCCGAGAAGAGGAGAGGAGACAGCGAGAGAGAAAGACGAGAGAGAGAGCAGAGAGAGAGAGAGAGAGAGAGCGAAAGACGAAGAAGAGAAGAGAGACGAGAGAGAAGAGAGAGAGAAGAGAGAGAGAGAAGAGACAGAGAGAGAGAGAGAGGACGAAGAGAGAGCGAGAAGAGAGAGAGAGAGAGAGAGAGAGAGCGAAAGAGAGAGAGAGGAGAGAGAGAGAGAAAGGAGAGAGAGAAAGAGAGAGAGGAGAGAGAGAGAGAAAGAGAGAGGGAAGAGAGAGAGAGAGAGAGAGAGAGAGAGAAAGAGAGAGAGAGAGAGGGAGGAAAGAGGAGGAGAGAGAGAGAGAGGAGAGAGAGAGAGAGAAAAGAGAGAGGGAGAGAGAGAGAGGGAGAGAGAGAGAGAGAGAGAGAGAGAGAGAGAGAGAGAGAGAGGAGAGAGAGAGGAGAATGAATACATTTATATTTATATTTTTTTCTATTTATATCACTTTAAGTCACGTCAGATTTCTCTGCGTGGAATTCGGGCTACTCTCCCCGGGAGAGCGCGTCGCCACAAGAGCAGCGCCACCCTTTTTTTCCCTTTTTTTAGTCTACAATTGCATTTGTTTCCCTATCAGAGTGGCTTTTTTCTACAGAATCTTGCCAGAGACAACTCTCTTGTTGCCGTGGGTTCTTTTCCATGCGCTAAATAATTTTGGTGTAACACACGGGACCTCGGTTTATCGTCTCATCCGAATGACTAGCGCCCAGACCACCACTCGTGGTCTAGTAGATGGGGGAAAAGTTTCGGGTCCAAACGAGATGAAGTGAATGAATGAATGATCTTTATTTTGAAGGATTACAGATAAGCATTTATATACTTTTTTCACCTGGCCTTTGCCCTGATTGAGGGGCTATCGTGCATAATTAAACTATACGAGAGACAGAGAGAGAGAGAGAGGTAGCAAGAGAGAGAGAGATTAGGGCGTGAGAGGGATGGGGAGGAAGATAGGGGAGGCACATAGTGAGAGAAAGATAGCAAGAGACAGAGAGAGATAGGGAGTGAGAAGGGAGAGGGGAGAAGAGGATGGGAGGGAGGGACACAGAGGAAGGGGAGAGAGGAGCAAGAGAGAGGAGAGAGAGAGAGAGAGAGAGAGAGAAGAGAGAGAGAGGAGAGAGGAGAGAGAGAGAGAGAGAGAGAAGAGATAGGGAGTGAGAGGGACGAGGACTAAGGTGGGGGAGAGGCATAGTGAGAGAGAGAGAGAGGTAGCAGAGAGAGAGAGAGAGAGATAGGGAGTGGAGAGAGAGAGAGAGATTTGGGAGTGAGAGGGATGGGGAGAAAGGTGGAGAAGGCACAGAGTGATAGAGAGAGAGAGAGAGGGAGAGGGAGGGAGGAGGGAGTGAGAGAGAGGGGCAGGGCAAGAGGGAGAAGAGACAGATACAGAGAGAGCAGAGACACAGAGAGACAGATACATAGAGAGAGAGGGAAGAGATAGAAGAAGAGAGACAGACAGACAGACATAGAGACAAACAGACAGAGAGACAGAGAGATTGTTTAACACAGAAAGAAAGAGACAGAAAAAAGATTACAAGAAAAAATAAGATTCAGAGAAAAAACAAAAACAGAAAAAAAGGAAAAAAAGCATAAGTTTGAACCAAAGAAGCTCTGAGATGAAGAAAAGGAAACCACGACAACAAAACAACAACAACAACACAACACAGAAAAACAACAACAAACGACAGGGAAAAACAAAACAACCAACCCAACAACAGACAAACAGACAGACAACACATCTAAGACGGTCTACACACCACAAACCAAAAACAGAACACCTAGGAGACAAAGGGAGAGCAGCGGGCGAGAACTGTCCCTCTCCCGGTAGAGTTGTCTCCCCAGGGTGACGTGGCACTCCGTGACAACTCCCATGTTCAATTATTCATTTCCTCCCTCTCTCTCTCTCTCTCTCTCTCTCCGATTATTCCCCCTGGTCTCCTGAGCCCACAGCGAAATCGGAAGCGCCGAAAGTATGTAGGTTACATAACAGAGCCGCGAAAGCTCGCTGGAAAAGCCATGCATCATGTACGCACCTTTGTCATAACAAAATTGAATTTTCCTCTCTCTTCTGCTCGTGTATAGGAGGGCTAGCGGAGACGTTAGCATAATGGATTTGCGGGTAGCGTTTGATTCGATTACCTGTGCAGTAGTAGGTAAAAGAGACGGGCTCATTTTCGTGGGAGATATTATCATGGTAGGTGTCACTTTTTTTCTCCAAAGGTTTGGGTGTAAAACTTCTTGACAAGAGCATTAGCTGGTTCTGCGTCATGGCTGTCTTACACCAGACCAGTTGCTAAGTCGATGATGTCAGGGATGCGAGTGATTATCGTTAAGGGTGTGGCCTAATTGGTGTTCGGTGAGTGTGTGTGGTGTGTTACAAGGAGCAAGTACTATCTTAATACATTTGAGTGGTCCCTGCAGAAGTGCGAAGCGTTGTCTGACTAGTGACTTTCTTCTTCTTCTTCTTCTTCTTCTTCTTCTCTTCCTTCTTCTTCGTCTTCTACATCTGTAAAGTAGATGAATCTCTACCCTGTGGTGCCAGCCTTCCCAAATGAGTCCACAGCACTCTCACTTCTGGGAGGAATCAGGCGTAATATAAGACAAACAAATCCCCAAAAGACACTTATGGGATTCGAACCCACGACCTCCAAGCCCGTAACTCAAAGGTGTTAACCACTGAGCTACGTCAGCTGCTTCGTCCCCCCCCCCCTCCCCCCCTGAAACAAATCGAATTTCTCTCTTACTCTGTCCCCACAGCCAGCAAGACATTAGTCGAATGGGATTTTCAAGGGAGGACTTGATTTGATTAGCCGTGTGCAGTGCTGTAAGTAGCAGGGCTACTTTCTCCTAGACATAGCACAGATCATCCTTTTGCACTGGAACTTTCTGAGGTAAAAAACTGGGGACAGTTTTCTTCTAGTTTTCTGTCCCTCCTTGAAGGACAGTTTGACACACGTAATGAAACCTGCATTTGGCAAAGCAGCCATCGCAGATGGAAAGAGTCACTCAATGACGGCTGTCAAATCTCTTGTCTCCGATCTCTCTTAGCCTCCTTGGAGATTTGTTGGGGCACTGTACTAATGTTCAGAGTCTTTCTGATGGGCAAACTGAGCCTGGTGGAGCCCATCCCTATTCTTGTAAAGAAAGCATGCTGAGCATGTATGATTTGTAACGCTGGCGTGAAATTCGTGACTTTTTTTTACAGTGCAGTTTTGATCGATTGCATGTGTATGTTTATGAACGTGTTTGATTCGAAAAGCATTATGGAAAACAAAAATGAATTAGAGATAACAGCAACCTTGAGGTTGTCAGTGTTGTGCTTCTTCTTCTTTAGTTTTTGATGCATTTCTACATCATCAAACAATGCGTATCAGGCATCATCAATCCTTCTTTGTGCTTTGTTTTTTTGTTGTTGTTCTTCTTCTTCACTTCTCTTCTTCTATCTTCTTTTTCGTCCTGATCTCTCCTTGCATTGTAGACATTTTATTAACAGAGTTTAATTAATTATAATGCTAGAGAGGAAAATTAGACAGAAGCATAACATCCCCCCCACACCACATACACACACAACACCCCCTCACACACACCATACACCCCCCACTCACACCCCCCCCCCCACACACAACACATATCCACACCACCCACCATCCACCACACTCCCACCCCCTCCACACACAACACACATCACCACCAATCACCCCCACCCATATCAACCACACACATCACCTACCCACCTACACCCCCCACCCCGACCCAATCACCCCCCACCCCACACCAACAATCACACACACAACACTCACACCACACACACACACACACACACACCTACCTACACACACACACCGGCAAAGAGAAAAGAACACAAGCAGAAATAAATAACACAGACAGCTCTCAAGAGAGAAAGACGAGACAAAGGGTGAGAATACTTCTCTCTCTCTGTCTCTCTTTCTCTCTGTCTCTCTGTCTCTCTCTGTCTCTCTCTCTGTCTCTCTTCTCTCTCTCTCTCTCTCTCTCTCTCTCTCTCTCTCTCTCCTCTCTCTCTCTCTCTCTTCTTCTCTCTCTCTCTCTCTCCACAGAGAAGGCTTTGACTGGTAGCAGTAGGATGCACAGCAAGAACACCCAACGCTCAATTATTCATTCCTCCCATTATTCTTCCACTTCTCAATTCCTTACGACGACAACATCGGAGACGTGCAAGCTGGCTTAGGTCATGTAAGACAAAGTATGTACAGCACACACAAAAATCCATGTCTTAGCGAATTTACAATTACCTCCCAGTACGCCACTTAAGCCTGTAACGCTTTAGCGGATTGAAGCATTTGATGTTGGTTACTGAGCTGTGGACGGGATAGCTCAGTGGTCGGAGCACTCGCTTTCCCCCAGCCAAGTTAAGCAGCGTCGATCGGGGTTACCAGTTGGATGGGTGACCGTTTTCGCGCCTTGGCTTCAGTACAGTTCCCCCAGTTCACCCATCTGTAAATGGATACCTGCCCTCTTTAGGGTCAGGGAAGGTAAAGCAGCGAGGGAGAGGAGATGGGCGCACGCCCTCAATATTCCTGGCCCTAGAGAAGTGAGGTCTCTGACGCCTTGCTCCCCCTACGACCTTATAGGTTATGGGACACCTTTACCTTTTACCTTACTGAGCTTGGCCCAAGCCAAACGATGTTGTCAGATAAGGATGTAAGCAAAATGTTGTAATGTCTAAGTCCAAGTCAAAACCCCTTTAATCATCCCGTGACATAACTGACAGGCACGTTGATACGTATCATTATCTCGTAAGACACAAAAAGCTACGTTTCATATCGGTATGAACATTCCAAGATAACTTCAAATAAAAGTATCACAAACACAGACATACAAGTCCTTCGGATGAGACTATAAGCCGAGGCCCCGTGTGCGAACGCACGCAGAACATCTTGCACACACGTTAAATCCTGTTCCGCTTTTCGTAAGAGTAGGCCATTGTGTGCCGGTGGGAACAGGCGACAAAATTTACAAAACCGCATACACACGGGGACTGGATGTAAAAAAGCACATAAGTGCTTATTCCATTATCCTCGACATAAAAGAATAAAAGAAAGAAAGAAAAGACACACGCACGCACACGCACGTTCGCGCGTATGCATGCACGCGCGTGCGCCACTCACTCACACACATACACACACCAATGTAGGAATACAATATTATAAAAACCATTGATTGGAAAAGATATATAAACTTATGATTTACGCGCGCACGCACGCACGGACGCAAACCCATTTTATGCTTCGAACTGTAATTTCAGGATTGGTTTCATCCATGAAACGGTCTGAGCATAAAACGCCTGTATTCCAATACAAGTGAAACAACATTCTCTAAAGCTACGGATGTGTATATAGTGTAAATTACTTGCTCTGACGCTTGGAAAAAGCAATGGCTTCGTCTTGGAAACAAGGAGTCTATCAGTACCTCGGGAAGACTGGCATACTTACTTATCTGGAAGATGTGGGCATCCTTCATTCTGGTTCTACATATTGTACATAACTTCTTACCTCTTTCATCTCAAAACTACCCCTGCCTTCAACAGCCCAAATCCCATTACCCTGCCAAAGCCTACAACTTTTGTGTGTGTGTGTGTGTGTGTGTGTGTGTGGTGTGTGTGTGTGTGTGTGTGTGTGTGTGTGTGTGTGTGTGTGTGTGTGTGTTTGTGTGTGTGTACATTTGAATTTTGTTTAAGCTTTTGATAGTTATTGGCTGCATGACGCTGTAGAATATGTTGAATGCAAGCGCTCTGATTTGTCTTTTCAAGATATAGCGCTATACAAATTTCATTTATTATTATTATTATTATTATTATTATTATTATTATATCAAGCCGAACTAGATCCGTTTTGTCTTCAGGATGGACAATAGTCGGGTACTGCATCTGGTCTCACGGCACTCTGGTTAATGTTATACGGGTATCTTCTTCTTCTGCTGCTGTACAGACAGACAGACTGTTGCCATGGCCCCTAATGGAACAGGCTGCATTCTGCTAGTGCTGACAGAGTCTGCAACCTCTTTAAGCACTTAGGTATGCTTCTCCATAGCTCAGAACGATTTTGAGTTTAGGTATGCTTCTTTATAGCTTAGAACGACTTCGAATGCTCTTTCTCTCTCTGTCTTTGTCTCTCTGTCTGTCTGTCTGTCTGTCTGTCTCTCTCTCTCTCTCTCTCTCTCTCTCTCTCTCTCTCTCTCTCTCTCTCTCAGAACATCTCGCGCACACGTTAAAACCCGTTACGCTTTTCGGAAGAGTAGGCCAATGTGTGCCGGTAGGAACGGATGACAAAACTGACAAAACTGCATACACACAGGGACTTGATGAAAAAAGCACATGAGTGCTTATTCCATTATTCTCGAAATAAAAGAGTAAAAGTAAAAGTATAAAGGCTATCTTTCTCCCTGTCTGTCTGTCTTTTTCTTTCTCTCTGCCTGTCTGTCTGGCTGTCTGGCTGTCTGTCTATCTGTGTGTGGCTCTTTCACACAGGCGCATACATATCTATGTATATAATGTAGGTTTATATATATATATGTGTGTGTGTGTGTGTGTGTGTGTGTGTGTGTGTGTGTGTGTGTGTGTGTGTGTGTGTGTGTGTGTGACAGAGGGATAGAGACAGACAGACAGACAGAAAGAGAGAGAGAACCTATTCAAAATCCCGACGGCCAAGGATAAAAAGGACTAAGGACAAGGGAAAAGGACATCTGCCCTCCATGGGCCATTCTGCCTCAAAGGTTTGTTTTTTAAAAAAGAATAATTATAAATGTCCTGCTAAACGTGAATTTACGAGGCAATAAAAAGAGCAAAGCACATACAGAGAGAGAGAAGGGGAAAGAGAGAGAGGGAGGGAGGGTGAGGGAGAGAGAGGAGGGGGGGGGGGGAGGGAGAGAGGGAGGGAGGGAGGGGGAGGGAGAGAGACAGAGAGAAGGAGGGGGGGAGAGGGAGGTAAGGAGAGAGAGGGGTAGGGAGGGGAGGGGAGGGAGGGAGAGGGAGGGAGAGACACAGAGAAACACAGGAACAGACAGAGAGGGAGAGAGAGAGAGAGAGAGAGAGAGAGAGAGGGAGAGAGAGAGAGAGAGAGAGAACTCTGAACTCTGAACTCTGAAATGATTTAATGTACATTGGCCTTGGACCACAATACATTTGTTGGGCTCAGGGTGGAACAGTGAGTTCATTCATATCACTGGCAAAGCAAATGCACAAACAAATAATGATTTATGACTGATTAAATAAGAAATACACACAAATATATATAGCGAACTCATACAAACGATGATGTCAATACAATTTATGATTGAATACAGAAGAAAATTACATGATTATAAACCTTAAATCAACCATAACCCAATCATAGAGAGAAGATGCTAAGAAAAATCATCCATATTGAGTATATCAAATTGTAGCAGTTTTTCAATAAAGTGTTTCAGAGAGAGAGTGAGAAACTCTCTCTGAAACTCTGAAATGATTTAATTGCACATTGGCCTTAGGCCACAATACAATATAGAAAAGAAAATAGGAAAATATCTTATTTAGCAGCACCTATCTATATTCTATAATCATTGGTTACCTGAAAATCATATACATCTCATACCTACTACGGTACAAATTATAAGGATAGTTGTCAAATCACAGTTTACATTTCACATATACTGAAATGATTAGTCATAGACATTAGTATAAAAGGGGGAGATACAGAAAATCATGATCATGTTATGCCACGAATTCTTGATAATACGTGATATAAACAAAGGTGAAAGAGAGGGAGAGAGAGAGAGACAAAGGCTGGGAGGGAGAGAGAGACAGACAGACAGACAGACAGACAGACAGACAGACAGACAGAGCGGTGGGGAGGCACAGACAGACAGAGACACAGAGGAGAATCAGACAAACAGACAGAGAAACAGACAGAGAAACAGACAGAGAAACAGAGGCAAACAGAAGTAGGTACAGAGGAAAAACCAGCGGCCGCAAGCGCAAATGAAGACAGGAAGAGAGAAAGACAGACAGATAGATGGTGGAAATCAAGGGATAAGAATGGTTTTCACATAAACACGGCTGCAGCAAATAGGGGGAAAAGAGACAAATAGAAACACACACGCACGCGCGTGCGAGCACTCACACAACACACATACCTACACCTACACCCACCCCCCACGCACACAACACACACACACACACACACACACACAAGTACTTTGGATGAAAATATAAACCGAGGTCCCGTGTGCGAACGCTCGCAGAACATCTCGCGCACACGTTAAAACCTGTTCCACTTTTCGAAAGAGTAGGCCATTGTGTGCCGGTAGGAACTGATGACCAAATTAACAACAAAAAACTGCAGACACATGGTGACTGAATATAAAAGCACATGCGTGCCTAGTCCATTATCCATGCAATAAAAGAATAATAACTAAATATATAAACACACACTCATACACTCGCGCGTGCGTTCACACTCATCTCTCTCTCTCTCTCTCTCTCTCTCTCTCTCTCTCTCTCTCTCTCTCTCTCTCTCTCTCTCTCTCCTCTCTCTCTCTCTCTCTCTCTCTCTCTTTCTCCCCCTCTCTCTCACACACACAGACACACACACACTCATCACTGAAACTCACACACGCGCGCCACACAACACACACACACACACTCACTTACTCACACACGCGCGTGTTCCCAATCACACACACATACACACACACACTCACTCACTCACGTGCGTGTTCCCACTCACACACACACACACACACACACACACACACACACACACACACACACACTCACACACACACACACTCACACACACACACACACACACAAACTCTCTCTCTCTCTCTCTCTTCTCTCTCTCTCTCTCTCTCTCTCTCTCTCTCTCACACACACCCTCTCACACACTGTAAATATGGACAAAACTAAAGTAGTCGTTTTTAAAAATGGTGGATTTACTAAGAAGTCTGAAAAATGGTGTTATTTAGGAAAGCAGATACAAGTAGAATCTAGTTATAATTATCTGGGTGTCGTTTTGGGCTCAACATTGAACTGGTCAAAATGTATCGAAAATCTCTCTGGAAAAGCATTGAAGGCTGTTGCTGGTATTAAAAGATTGTACTTCAGGTTAAAGAATCTTCCAGCATCTACAGTTTTTAGTATTTTTGATACAAAAGTGAAACCAATCCTCCTCTATGGTTCTGAAATTTGGGGTTTTCAGCAGTATCATGATATTGAAAAAATACAGGTAAAAATTTTGCAAAATGGTCTTAGGGGTTGGCAGAGATGTTAAAAATAATATTTGCCTTGGCGATTGTGGTAGATATCCCATTTTTGTTGACACTGTTACCAGAGCAATCAAATAATTATTGGCTAAAAATTTTGGATATGCCTGATCATAGATATCCCAGACAATGCTACAATATGTTGTGTAGACAGGATGAAGCAGGGAGAATAAATTGGGTAACACATGTTAGAAAGATTTTATGCACCCACGGATTTGGTTATGTTTGGACAATGCAAAATTGTGGTAATTCTTCATCCTTCATGAAAAAATTCCAAATACGAATACAAGATGTGTACCAACAAAAATGACATGAACTCTCTATCAGCATACCCTGACTACTTAGATTATCACCCGATTATTTGTAGAGAAATTATGTATGTGAAGTAAATCTTTAGAATACCGTAGAGGTATATGTTTACTGAGGTCAACAGATTACCTTAAATGGAATTTCACGTTATGGCAAACCGATTACTGATCCATTCTGCTCTCAGTGTGAGGCCAACAAATTGAAGATGTTTGTCACTTTTTACTTGTATGCCCAAAATATGCTGTATTGCGAAGAAAATGTATTCCTCTGTAAATTTTTACAGATTTCCATCGAATCTGAAAGTGCAGCTTCTTTGTATGAACCACTAAAAAGAAATGTATTCCCTGTATATTACGATTTCATCGAATCTGAAGTGCAGCTTCTTTGTATGAACACTAAACTAGTTTGATGTTAAAGTTGGATTATTTCTACTAATGTTTAGATATCAGAAGTAAAGGGTGTTCACTTACATGAAAGTATATGATTAACGTTTTCCTATGGGCCATATGGCCTGCAAAACTGAATTAAAATTATTGTTGTTATTGTTATTGTACACACACACACACTCACACACACTCACACACACACACACACACACAGACACACACACCCCACACCACACACACTCTCATCTCTCTCCTCTCTCTCTCTCTCTTCTCACAACACACACTCACTTACACACGCGCTTGTTTTCACACATACATAAATACACACTCACCCCTCATCACACGTGCGTATTCCTCTCCCCCCCCCTCCCCCCCCCCCCCCCCCCCCCTCCCCCCCCCCCCCCCCCCACCCCCCCCCCCCCACCCCCCCGTGCGCGTAACCAAACACACACACACACACACGCACACACACACGGAGGCAGAGACACAAGCGGCAGGATAAATAACAGGAATGGGTCCCAGGAGACTGAGGGAGGCTAGAGGGTGACAATGGCCTATCCACACTGAAGGATTTGAGTTGTAGCAGCGCGGTGCACAGTGTGAGCAACTATGTTCAATTATTCATTCCCCCCATTATTCTTCACCTCTCAGCTCCCACTGACGGCAAATTCCAAAGTGCACACTTCTTTACGTTCTTGTAGAAGAACAACGAAAACACACATACGAGGCTTTGCAGCATAAATATACAGGGTTGTTTTTTGGGGGACTAAACAAACTGAATTTACTGTTTTGTGGGTTGTACATCCTGCAAGAAATGATTTCTACAAAAGTTTGATTTCATTACCTATGCCTCGCCCAGGTTAAAAGCTTTTTATCAGATGTTAACGTACACACACACCTTTGGGGTCTGGAATAAATTGTTGTTCTGCTTAATTTAATCTACTTTTGCTTAGAATACAATCTTGAGTTTGTCTTCCCTCTATGACAAGTTTCTTGCCTAGCAGCCTATACTCTTTGTTATTTTAGGAATAACAAAAACATTGCTGGTCACATGGTGAGGTCCTTGCTTGAACTATTTATCAACATCGATTTTGGATTGAAGACAAGATTAACTAAATTTTTTTGGAAGGATGGAATATTTCTGTCTTGAAGATGTAGGCTAAACCTGTTTTTTGGTTTTGTTCTGGACTCACTTCGCGCAGCAAGCTACGCAATATTAACCTCCGTGCTATTGTTGGTAGCCAATGATTTAGAAGTACGTTGATGTCTCCGTACAATTCTACTTAGTCTTCAACGATTATCACACTGTATTTTTTCTTATGAGACTTTCTAGGTCTTCTTCAAGCAGTGGAAGTTATTACAAACGGTTGAACTATATTGCGTCTCATCATTATTATACTGAGATGACTGATTGTTCCCCCTTTGTTTTGTCAGCCATGTTGTGAAGTGTACTAATGTCACGATCGCTCCAATGATTGTTGTTGTGCGTTCCCCGGCTTAACACCCTGGGGGTCACCCAGAATATGCAATCTTGAATCAATCATCCCACCTAGAAATTACTGCGAGATAGGAACTTCACCGGATGAAAAGTTTGCGTGTATGACTGTTTTCAAGTACTTCGCCATATACTCCGACTTCAGAGGATTTTTCTCATGAATGGATGGTGCGGGTTGTGTTACATTTAGAGCATGTCATGGCTGAACACAACATTTTACATTATAACAACATGTTAATGTAGACACTGGCACTTAGCTGACACCAATAACTGGCACAGCCATGTATGCATTCCATACAGCTGTGAGGTTGACCAGACAGACTACACTCTTAACACTGATTGAATAATGACCAAGTAAAATACATTATACATAGCTGTTATACTGACAAGACAGATCACATCTCCATGATCACAAGAAATACCAGGCAATATGACACCAAAAGATCATTAAAGTGGATCGGTGGTCTAGAGGTAACGCGCCTGTCTAGAAAGCGAAAAGTCCGGGTCAGAAGTGTGCGGTGGTTCGAATCCCGTTTGGGCCCCAAACTTTTGTTTCCATCCATTAGACCATGAGTGGTGGTCTGGGCGCTAGTCTTTCGGACGAGACGATAAACCGAGGTCCCGTGTGTTACACAAAATTATTCAGCGCACGTAAAATAACGCATGGCAATAAGAGAGTTGTCCCTGGCAAAATTCTTAGAAAAAAGTCACTCTGATAGGGAAACAAATACAGTTGCAGACCAAAGAAAAAAAAATGGGTGGCGCTGCTCTTTTTGGCGACGCGCTGTCCCCAGGGAGAGCAGCCCGAATTCACACAGAGAAATCTCAAAATTTAAAGTGGTATCAATAGATAAATAAATAAATAAATAAAACTACTCAAGAAAGCAAAAGACAGAAATCAAGAAATACAGTGTCACAAAGAGTCACACTCGGTTAAGAAATCAATAAAGATGGCTAATAACTATGGGTGAAAAAAAAAAGACCCCCAAGATATCAGGAAACAATTCTAACGACAATGACACAAATATATTTTCGATATATTAAAAAAAAAGGTCGGAAACCAATTCAGCAATACTGAAGTTTTTAAAAAAAAGACACGGCAACAGCAACAGTACAAAACAATAAAAACAAACATTATACAAAATAAGCCGACTCCTTCCTTCAAATCCACAACAAACAAACACTGCACACAAAGAGATGGGGGGAGGGGGGGGGGGGCAGAGAGATAATAGAGGGAGAGAGAGAGAGAGAGATCTTTATTTCTTTGTTCTTTTATTTCGAGAATGATGGAATAAGCACTCGTGCGCTTGTTTACATCCAGTCCCCGCGTGTATGCAGTCATGTAAATTATGCACCAGAGCGCAGGCATCGTCAAATGACAGCATCTCAGTACTGCGTGGTGAAACAGTGGCAGCCATAAATCCAGCGCGGGCATTTGGCAAGGTCCCTGCAGAACGCTTAGCACTGATGGACAGGCAAGCGCTTGCTATTGTAATGTCCCAGCGGTTACACACTATAGCACGCTGGGGAGGGGTCTGCAGCGACCATTATGGATGACGGAGAGGGTGGGTGATGGGTGGTGCAAAGGCAGAAGTGATGCTGAGCAATTTTTCACGGCCTTTGCATAATATGTGAAAAGCACGTCGACATCACAGAGAGAGAGAGAGAGAGAGAGAGAGAGAGAGAGAGAGAGAGAGAGAGAGAGAGAGAGAGAGAGAGAGAGAGAGAGAGAGAGAAAGGGAGAGAGATGGGGGAGGGGGCAGAGAGAGCTAGAGGGGGAGTGCGAGAGAGATTTGTATTTCTTTATTCTTTTATTTCGAGGATAATGGAATGAGTACTCGTGTGCTTGTTTACATCCAGTCCCCATGTGTATGCAGTCTTGTACATTTTGTCATCCGTTCCCACCTGCACACAATCGCCTACTCTTCTGAAAAACAGAACGGGTTTTAGCATATGTTCAAGATGTTCTGCCTGCGTTCGCACACGGGACCTCGGCTTATAGTCTCATTTGAAGGACTTCTGAGGGGGGGGGGGGGGGGGGGGGGGGGGGGGAGTAGAGTCGGCACTGATGTTAACTCCAGAGGAAAAATCCTCTTGAACGGGAATCGAACTCGGGTCAGCAGATCACGAGCGCATCACGCTAACCACCAGGCTTTCCCGTCCGAGAGAGAGAGAGAGAGAGAGAGAGAGAGGAGAGAGAGGAGAGAGAGAGAGAGAGAGAGAGAGAGAGAGTATTTTAATGTTTAAAGAGACTGTTAACAGACATTTGATAGAATCTGGCACAGGTTACTATGGGCCAGAAAGAAGCAATAATTCCACATTGGGCAGGAGCTATACATTGCTGTTTTGTAACACTATTCGAAACCAAAAAGTGTAGTACTAAACGAATGAAATAAATGGCAGAGAGGAAGAACGACACAGAAAGAAGAGAGAAGGAAAGAGACAGAGATAGACAAACATACAGACAGACGGACAGAGACACGCAGGGGAGAGAGAGAGAGAGAGAGAGGAGAGAGGAGAGAGAGAGGAGAGAGAGAGACAGAAGAAGAAAAGAGGCAGACAGAGACAGAGACATGGGGGAATGGGGGAAAGAGAGAGAGGATAAAGTCATGGATAGAGACAGATAGACAGACATACAAACAGAAAGAAACAAGTAGGGTTTAATGCAAACTGAGCAAGAAATAACAAACACACACACACACACAAAGTACTTGAGCTGGGATTAACACACACACACACACACACACACAGAACTCAAAACTCTTATGCAACATACTGTTTATATAGTTTGGAGTAGTCTTTCAATGTGCATGCATACCAACACGTACCTCTTCTACTTAAAGCCCTTATCTCATTATACTGCCAACCCCCCCCCCCCCCCTCCCCCTTCGCCTCAATCGTGTAATATCACTTTAAGTAAACAGACGTAAAATTGAAGACACACAGAATTCAAGATTCAAGATTCAATTCACTTTCGATCCCCCTCCCCGCCCTCCTCCGACCCCCCTCTTGGGGCATGGGGGATTTTAGTAAACAAAATCAACGGTAGCATATTACAATTTGCATTAACAAAATACGTTTACAACACTAAATTAGTCAGAAACAGAAATATAGTCAACCTTTCCATCAATGTCATACAACTTTACTCTTTAAGAATAAATTTACTAGGCTTTGATAAAGTCTTTTTTTTTTTTTTAGAAGAGAACAAATTACAAAATGTGAAGAAGGATCTTGGATACAGATATTCGTGAGGTAGGACATTCTTCTGAAGGTCAGAGAACTGTGGACATGTCATTCTAAAGTGAAACTTATCGCCTATCGTTTTTCATGTTACATTGTTTACAGAGACGATTTTCGCGTTGATTGCCGTTCAATCGTCCAGTTTCAATTGGTAATGAATGATCGATACAACTGAAGCTAAATAATGAAATCATATTGCTATATAGCCTCTCACTAATGTACGTAATAATAATAATGATATTAATACATGGAGTTTATATAGCGCTATATCTTGCAACAAAAGAAATCAAAGCGCTTTCCCCTCTTAAAAAAACTTTTTTTTTGTAATTGCGATTTATTATTTCTTTGCAACTCTTCTAACCATGACTTTGGAACATTATCCTTTCAAGCCTTGATGACATCACCACAGAAACTATCTTTGTTTACACACGTCTGTGTTTCCCACATACAGCCAAACCCTGTTTCAAATAAAAACTTTATTAATAATTTTCTTTCTCCATTCTAAGCAATGCACTCTCTTCATATATACATTACACAGTACACAATACACTTTTGATAAAGACTGGTCAGAATTGTCAGTAAATAAATTCTCACATACACGCACGCGCGCGCGAGGACAAGGGAGAGAAACAGGTGAGAACTTCCGTCTCCCAACAGAGGGGGTTGGTTCAACAGTGTATAGCTGGCGGCGACAACTCCACCCTCAATTATTCATGTCCCCCATTATTCCCCAGTCCTTCACGCCTGCCCACAGCGAAATCAGAGGCGCCAGGCCACGGTAGGGGATGACATAAGAGAGCCGTGAAAGCTGGCAGAGAAAGCCTTGCATTACGTGCAGGCCTTGTCTAAACAAACTGAATCTACTCTCTCTCTCTCTCTCCTGTCTTGCTGTACAGCTAGCTAGTTGCGCAATATGGACTTCGGTGTAGCGTTTGATTCAGTTTAGCTGCGCAGTACGCTTGTAGCAAGTTTGCAGGTGTTGTTTTCTTTTACTGAAGAAGATTTCATCAGTTTATTGCAGAGGGTTAGTGTGAGCTAGTGAATTAAGTGCATTCCCTTAGATAAGTTGAAAGCTGTTTGCTTTTTAAATGTCATTTCATTTTATTCCATATTATTTATAGCCCTACCGTCCATTCCAATCTAATCCTCTCCAATCCTTTTGTTTATAGCCCCTCCGACCACAGAGGCCACATCAGGACTGTCACCTTGACAACTTTTAAATCTCAGATTAAAACAGGTATAAAACCAACTCTACTGTCGTTCCTTGTATCAACGCCCTGGCCAACCATAAGGGTCAACCTAGGACGGGCACTGCTATGTAGAAATAAACACATCAACCATACATAAAATGAGATAAACAATACGGAGTGAAATGGAACCGCATTTACAAAACAGACAGCTTTCTCTTTATCAGGGCTGTCACCTCATTTAGTTTCAGTGGCTCCAGTAAAATTCACTTCAAGCTCAAAAGCCATCACCTAATACCTTCAACTATCTAAGAGCTCGGGGCATCGGCACGGAGCATTTTTGTAAATGTCAGTTTGGAACGGTTCCTTGTTCACAACACAAGGAGTCAAAAATGAGACACATTGTACTGGAGACCATTTTTAAGCTAATGTTTTTCATCTACAATGAAGGGAAAACTCGTTCAGTAAAACGGAGATTGAAAATTGGACAACTCTATGGAACGATACTCTACAAATTGAACTGCCAGACTCCAGGAAGTGACAGAATGAGAAACAGGCAAACAATATGTAAGGATTAGAAATGCGACGGGGTAGAAAAAAAAAAACCCTCTGATAGCAAGGAAAGAAATAAAGAGACAAAGAGAGAGAGACAGACAGACAGACAGACAGAGAGACAGAGAAAGAGAGAGAGAGAGAGAGAGAAGACAGAGAGACAGAGAGAGAGAGCAGGAAAAAGTGCAAAGTGTCAAAGGCGGAGGAACATGATCGGGTGAGAACGTCCATTCCCCAGCGGCGAGTCCACCTCCTAGTGGCGTGGTGTGAAGTACAGATACAGCTTTCAATTATTCAGCTTTCCCAGGATCATTTCCAACCTGGCTCGCTTGCCCCTGACAACAAAATCCTAAGTGCCGAACCGACCACTCGCTACATTAAAACCGATGTAAACACACAGAGACAGCCACGAACCTTGTACAGGCTTTGGGGTAAACAAACTGAATTTACCCCCTCAGTAGGCTGCTGTGTACCCAGCAAGGCATCAACAGAATGGACTTCAACCCTGCATTTGATTCAATTACGGGCGCGCAGTACGTAAGCAGCTGATCCTTTTTTTTCTGAGGTGTAAGGCAAGGCATTACAAATTTTGCTCATTTTTGTTGTCAGTGAAACAATGGAGCATGTTTCTACTTTGTTTATTCCTATTTAAAAGTGTTGACATAGTCATTGAAAAAAAGTGTATTTTATGGAGTTTGTGACCTAGAGCAATGGAAACTTGCTTCTGTATTGTAAACAGTTATAGTGAAGAACAACTTTCTCAGTCTGGGTTGCCAACTAAAGTCACTATAATTATCAGTGCGGTGCCAGATTTGCGCGTTATATCTGTCACGAAAGAACAGACATTGTCTAGTACCATGTGACCAGGAGAAATCCAGCGCTGTTTTAAAAATGTATTTACACAAAGTGAAATAAATTACAAGAAAAAAGTGAACTGAAAAAAATGCATGACGTTCATAGTTTAGTATTTCACCTGGTAAAACAAAACAGAATATCATCTGAGTGTATCAAAAGTCTTACAGGATGTCCAGTGTGTAAAAATAAAGATAGTTTACAAGCAATTTAGATCTCTTTTTTAATTTTTTTTTATTCTTTAATATTGAGGATAATGGAATAAGCACGTAAGTGCTTTTTCACATCCTGTCCCCGTGTGTATGCGGTTTTGTCAAATCTGTCATCTGTTCCCACCAGCACACAATGGCCTACTCTTCCGAAAAGCGGAACAGGATTTAACGTATGCGCAAGATGTTCTGCGTGCGTTTCGCACACGGGGCCTCGGTTTATAGTCTCATCCAAAGGACTTTTGGGGAGAGTGGAGTCTGCACTGATGTTAACTCCAGGGGAAAATATCCCCTTGAACGGGAATCGAATCCGGGTCGTCAGACTGCGAGCGCAATGTTCTGACCACTAGGCTATCCCGTTCCCCCAATGATGAATCAGTGTACACGTTAGCTGTGTATCAAGAGCTGCAATCATGCAGTTCCTATCGAAATGGTCAGTGTTAGAAAGAAGTACCTGCCTGAGCTTGGAAAAAAAAAGGCAACTGCTGCTGCCATTGTGGTTCTTAATGAGATAGTCAGTGTTGCGCTGAAGGAGCTTCCCAAAACTACTACAAACAGGAGGACTGCTGCCCTTGTAGTTCTTAACCAAATGGTCAGTGTTAAGCTGAAGTGGTGCTCTGACCTCAAAACCACACACAGAAAAAACTGCTGTCATTGTTCTGACTCCAACCTGTGACACCCACAAGCGGATGGGAACAACGAATGGAGTACAAGGACGTCAACAAACGGAAACAAGGAGCGCACTAACATCAACAGAAAGAAACAAACATACCATAAATAACAGAAACAGACCCGATAATGCTTCTACACAGTGATCACGTAAGACAAGAGGCGAATGGCCGCATAAATCACAAGCCGTGATATATCTTACAGCAGAGCAGAGAGAGCAGACGACATTGAGAACAAAGGACGATCTAAATGGCGTTAGACTGCGAGTACAAAAGAACTAGCTCACGCTGAAGATGGAAAGAAAGGTTAACGACCAGGAAAAAGATGTAGCCAACAGGACAAGTAGGGGATAAAGGCGCAGAGGACAAAGCAGTTATAAAATACAAAGATAGCGGAGGATACATCAGCAAACTGAGAGAAAAGAAAAATAAACGTGAAACAGAGAAAGAGCAAGAAAGGTAAAATTTATAGAGAATGAGAGAGGTGGGGGGCTGAAGAGAAAGAGAGAGAGCTAGAGAGAGAGAGAAGGAGGAGAGAAAGAGAGAGAGAGAGGGAGCTAGAGAGAGGGGGGTAGAAAGGGATGGGAGAAAGAGAGAAAGGGAGATAGAGAGAGCTCGAGAGAGAGAGAGAGAGAGAGAGAGAGCGAGAGAGAGAGAGAGAGATTTATTTTATTATTTATTTATTCTTTGATATCGAGGATAATGGAATAAGCACTCATGTGCTTTTTTACATCCAGAACCCGTGTGTATGCGGTTTTGTAAATTTTGTCATCTGTTCCCACTGGCACACAACGGCCTGCTCTTACGAAAAGCGGAACAGGATTTAACGTGTGCGCAAGATGTTCTGCATGCGTTCGAACACGGGTCTCGGTTTATAGTCTCATCCGAAGGAGAGAGAGAGAGAGAGAGAGAGAGAGAGAGAGTGGGGGGGGGAGGGGTGGAGGGGGGGCAGAGAGAGAGAGAGAGAACGGGGAGGTGAGACAACGACAATAACCACCATAATAATGTGTTGAGGATAACCCAGTGGTCAAGACCTGTTAACGTCAATGCCACAGATCTATGACGTCATGGGTTCAAATCCCGGCGGTGTCTGGGATTTACACAATTCCCTCCCTTTGTGACAAAAGAACTGCCGCTATGTATAACTATTTGAAACGCACAGAAACAGAAGCACAGCAGCAACCAGCACATGAACACCAGATATATTTATTTATCTATTGATTCATTCTTTTATATCAAGGAAAATGGCATAAGCATCCATGTGCTTTTTTACATCCAGTCCCCTTGTGCATGCGGTTATAAACAAAAAACACACCTAGACCTATTCCAAACCGTAGGTTTCGGACGCCTTCAGGAAAAGCAGTCAGTACCAAAGTCAATACAATGCGAGAACTGCTCTGTGGCAAAGACACCAAGAACGGGAAGAGGTGATCAGACAAATTCGATTTGGAACTCTTGCACTTGAGAGTGCAGAGTAAAAACACCAACAAAAAGAGGAGGAAGAACATTGCCAATACCTCGAAAACGGAAAGAAGAAAGCGAAAAGAAGAAAGGTTAAAAACAAAAAACGTGCACAGACAGCACAAAAGCGAGGGTGAAATAAAAATACAACAACAAAGGAAGAAAGCGTGTTGGACACTAACTTGAATAATGCAGGGTATGGGAAAGAGAGAGAGATAGAGGGAAAGAGAGAGAGGGAGGGAGGGATGGAGAGGGAGGGAGGGAAGGAGAAAGAGAGAGAGAGGGAGGGAGGGAGACATTTATTTTATTTTTTATCTATTCTTTTATATCGAGGATAATGAAACAAGCACTTATGTGCTTTGTTACATCCAGTCCCTGTGTGTATGCGGTTTTGTAAAGTCTGTCACCGGTCCCCACCGGCACACAATGGCCTACTCTTACGAAAAGCGGAAGAGGATTAACGTATGCGCAAAGAAGATCTGCGTGCATTCGCACACGGGGCCTCGGTTTATAGTCTCATCCGAAGGATAGCGAGAGAGAGAGAGAGAGTGTATGTGTGTGTGGGGAGAGAGAGAGAGAGAGAGAGAGAGAGAGAAGGGAGGTGAGACAATGATAATAACAACCATAATAATGTGTTGAGGATAACCTCTCGGTAAAGAGCTGTTAACTTCAATGCCACAGGTCGATGAAGTCATGGATTTAAATCCCGACGGTGTCTGAGTTTTACACAATTCCCTCCCTTTGTGACAAAAGAACTGCCGCTATGTATAACTATTGGAAACGCACAGAAACAGAAGCACAACAACCACCAGCATATGGACACCAACAGATATTTATTCATTCATTCATTCGTTTATAACCAGGATAATTAAATAAGCACCCATGTTCTTTTTTACATCTAGTACCCGTGTGCACGCGGTTATAAACAAAAAACACACCTAGACCTATTGCAAACGGTAGATTTCGCACGCCTTCGGGAAAAGCAGTCAATAACAAAGTCAATACAATGCGAGAACTGCTCTGTGGCAAAGAAAGCAAGAATGGGAAGAGGTGATCAGACAAATTCGATTTGGAACTCTTGCACTTGAGAGAGCAGAGTAAAAACACCAAGAAAAAGAAGAAGAAGAACATTGCCAATAATTCGAAAACGAAAGAAGAAAGCGAAAAGAAGAAAGGTTAAAAACAAAAATGTGCTACAGACAGCACAAAAGCGAGGGTGAAATAAAAATACAACAACAAAGGAAGAAAGCGTGTTGGACACTAACTTGAATAATGCAGGGTATGGGAAAGAGAGAGCGAGAGACAGAGAGAGAGAGAGAGGGAGGGAGGGATGGAGAGGGAGGGAGGGATGGAGAAAAAGAGAGGAGAGAAAGAGAGAGGGAAGGAAGGAGGGATGGAGAAATATATATTTTTTATTTATTCTTTTATATCGAGGATAATGGAATAACCACTTATGTGCTTTGTTACATCCAGTCCCTGTGTGTATGCGGTTTTGTAAATTCTGTCATCGGCTCCCACCGGCACACAATGGCCTACTCTTACGAAAAGCGGAACAGGATTAACGTATGCGCAAAGAAGTTCTGCGTGCATTCGCACACGGGGCCTCGGTTTATAGTCTCATCCGAAGGATAGCGAGAGAGAGAGAGAGAGAGGTGTGTGTGTGTGTGTGTGTGTATATGTGGGAGAGAGAGAGAGAGAGAGAGAGAGAGAGAACAGGGAGGTGAGACAATGATAATAACAACCATAATAATGTGTTGAGGACAACCTCTCGGTAAAGAGCTGTTAACTTCAATGCCACAGGTCGATGAAGTCATGGATTTAAATCCCGACGGTGTCTGAGTTTTACACAATTCCCTCCCTTTGTGACAAAAGAACTGCCGCTATGTATAACTATTGGAAACGCACAGAAACAGATGCACAACAACCACCAGCATATGGACACCAACAGATATTTATTTATTGATTCATTCTTTTATAACCAGGATAATTAAATAAGCACCCATGTTCTTTTTTACATATAGTCCCCTTGTGCATGCGGTTATGAACAAAAAAACACACCCAGACCTATTGTAAACCGTAGATTTCGCACGCCTTCGGGAAAAGCAGTCAATAACAAAGTCAATACAATGCGAGAACTGCTCTGTGGCAAAGAAAGCAAGAATGGGAAGAGGTGATCAGACAAATTCGATTTGGAACTCTTGCACTTGAGAGAGCAGAGTAAAAACACCAACAAAAAGAAAGAAGAAGAACATCGCCAATAATTCGAAAACGGAAAGAAGAAAGCGAAAAGAAGAAAGGTTAAAAACGAAACTGTGCACAGACAGCACAAAAGCGAGGGTTAAATAAAAATACAACAACAAAGGAAGAAAGCGTGTTGGACACTAACTTGAATAATGCAGGGTATGGGGAAGAGAGAGAGAGAGAGAGAGAGGGAGGGATGGGGGAGAGAGAAAGAGAGAGAGAGAAAGAGAAGAGAGAGAGAGAGAGAGAGAGAGAGAGAGAGAAGCTGGAGGGATGGGGAGAGAGAAAGAGAGAGAGAGAAAGAGAGAGAGAGAGAAAGAGAGAGAGAGAGAGAGAGAGAGAGAGAGAGAGAGAGAGCTGGAGGGATGGGGAGAGAGAGAAAGAGAGAGAGAGAAAGAGAGAGAGAGAGAGAGAGAGAGAGAGAGAGAGAGAGAGAGAGAGAGAGCTGGAGGATGGGGGAGAGAGAAAGAGAGAGAGAACTCTGAACTCTGAAATGGTTTAATGGTACATCGGCCTTAGGCCACAATACACCAAATGAGAGGGGGGGGGGGGTGAGGGCATGAAACAAACATAGGAAACATTTCAAACATATTACTGTCAATCATAAATTTACTCTCATTTATACTCACATTGCTAAGTCTCCCCATGTGGGACAGTTTATCTTAATATTCATGATGCTATTCACCACATTCATAAAGACTTCAAATCATCATAAACTATGAGGGTTAAGTCCCCGTTTCATATGACACATCATCTTCTCCTCAAAACAACGTTACAAGCTTATACTCCCATAAACTAGGTGGATACTCTATACCTTTTTTAAACAACATCTTTATACTGAGCAATAACAACATGATATCATCATTGTTATCGTAATTGTAACCCAACTATGTTTAACTCATAAAAGACACATCACACAAAATCTTCATTACCAAGTGTTTATAGAGAATGACAGGAATGGGAAGGGGAGAAAACTATCGGGTACACTGCATCATGGATATGATCTTGCTTCCCTTCCAACACTTTTTAAAAGTAAAAATAATAATGGCATGAAACATAAACATAGGAAACGTTTCAAACATATTTCTGTCAATCATAAATTTACACTCATTTTTACTCACATTTCTAAGTCTTCTCATGTGGGACAGTTTATCTTAATATTTATGATGCTATTCACTACATTCATAATGATTGTAAATCATCATAAACTATGAGAGTTTAGTCCCGTTTCAAATGGCACATCATCTTCTCCTCAAAACAACTGTTTCAAGCTTATATTCTCATAAACTAGGTGGATACTCTACACCTTTTTCTTTTAAACAACATCCTTATACTGAGCAATAACAACATGATATCATCATTGTTATCGTTATTATAACCCAACTATGCTTAACTCACAAAAGATACGTCACACAAAATCTTCATTACCAAGTGTTTATAGAGAATGAAAGGAATGGGAAGGGGAGAGAACTATCAGGTAAACTGTATCATGGATATGATCCTGCTTCCCTTCCAACACTTTTTAAAAGAAAAGATAATACAAAAGAATAATAATGTTTACGCATTTTCACACAAGAAAATCAGAACAAGTATAGGGTCATATAGTACTAACACAGTTACAATTTCCAGTTTCTATCAATTGATATGATTTACCAAATGCCAAAAGACAAGTTTAAGCTGCCTATCATTATAAGCCAAGTATTATCTTCCTTCTATTGACTGCATGAAAAACATATCTAGATACATTGTGCCTGTGATTAACATTTGATGACCTAAGCAAAACACAAAAAGATAGCTCTGATGATTCTCTAAGAATTTTCTCTCTAAGGTCTGTGTAAAGGCTGCAGTTAAACAAGAGGTGATGTTCATTCTCAACTTGATTATCACAAAAAGAACAATTTCTATCCTGGACAGATTCACTATATCTATGTATATTATTATTTATTGGAAGTACACCAAATCTTAGCTGGGTAACAGCAACACGGAAGCAATAAATGTCCATATCATTTACATATTTTTCTCTTTCAAACACTGTTTTATATGAATTATATATCTGATATCTTTCTCTTTCTCTTATAGCTCCATTCCATTCCTGGATAAACCAGTCAACTAGTCTTTGTTTAAACGCCCTCAAAAATGTTTTAGTATCTCCCACTCCTTGCTGCAACCAAACAATGCCATAACCAGTCTCGCACAGAATCTCTCTCACATTTGTAACCCAACAACTTTTACCACACCTGTCCAATTCAAATAACATAATATATGCTCTGTGGGGTAATCTATCATTATCCATTTGAACTAATTTTAGCCAGTATCTTATACATGCAACATATGAATTGATATATAATGGGAATCTCCCTAAATCTCCATAAACCATCTTGTTTGGTGTCCTCACTGGAACACCTAAGAATCTTTTACAAGCTGTTAAATGTACTTTCTCAATATGGTCTAGTCTACTTATGCCCCACACCTCAGATGCATATAACAAAATTGGTTGGATTTTTATGTCAAAAATTTTAAAGAATACACTTGCGGTCATTTCCTTGTATTTGTGGAACACTCTATGTAATTGCATAACAGCTTTCTTTCCTTTAATTGCTAAATGATCGGTACCCCTTTTAGCACTAATCTTAGAGGTGAAATTAAATCCTAAATAAGAGTAACTGTTCACTACTTCTAATCTCTTGCCATTATAAAACCATTTTTCATGTCGACCCAGAAACCCTCCTTTCCTAAATACCATAATTTTTGTCTTATCATTGTTTACATATAATTTCATTTTATCACAACACATATGTAAGATATCTAATTGATTTTGAAGACCTCTGGGAGTAGTTGACAGCAAAGCCACATCATCTGCAAACAATAGAATAAGAAGATCTGCAATATTAGGCAGCATCTGAACACCATGTTTGCCCCTTTCCTCAACGTCATCAGCTAACTGATTTATAAAGATTGAAAATAAAGTTGGGCTGAAAGAGAGAGAGAGAGAGAGAGAGAAGAGAGAGAGAGAGAGAAGAGAGGAGAGAGAGAGAGAGAGAGAGAGAGAGATCGGGAGGGATGGGGAGAGAGAGAGAGAGAGAGAGAGAGAGAGAGAGAGAGAGAGAGAGAGAGAGAGAGATCGGGAGGGATGGAGAGAGGGAGAAAGAGAGAGAGAGAGAGAGAGAGAGAGAGAGAGAGAGAGAGAGAGAGAGAGAGAGAGAGATCGGGATGGATGGAGTGCGAGACCGGTAGGGATGGGAAGAGAGAGAGAGAGAGAGAGGG
>CM054144.1:66384964-66387464 GCA_028751875.1 Rapana venosa | reverse complement strand
AGGAGGGCGCTGTTATTAGTGCAACATCGAGAATCATAAAAAAGTTTTCTAGTTTCATGTGGATGTTTCTATTATCCAATTATTCCGCAATCAAAAGTTGACAATTCAAAGCTTTACTATTTTGGTGGGCGGAAAAGAAACTAGTTGTAGTATTGTTCATTACAGACTTCATAAAAAGCATAGGATATTTTCCATGTTATTCAACTATTGTTAGCTATTTTTTTCCTTGGTGATATTAAATATTTGGGGATTTTGATGATGTGAATACAAACTTCAGGGTGAATATGGAAGTTGCTGGAAGTAATAGAATCATAGTGACAGCTCTTTGTGGCCTTTGTGGTCGACGGAGCTAAAAACGTAAAATATACTTTGTGTTTTATCCGACCATTGTCTTACCTTGAGAAGACGCAAGGAATAGTAACATAGTTTGACAGAGCCATAACATTTTGCAGACACAGACTTAAGACGGGTGCAGTGTTTAGTTCCAGACTCAGGATCTGGTAGTGTTCCGGGGATCTGCAGCATCCAGAGACAGATCCTGCCAGACCAGAGCTACGCCTGTGACTGTTGGAACTCCCTGGCGTTGGTCGGACGTTCCTGGTCGTAACTGGTCGTCGTCGTTGTGTTATATTGTCACCTGTCTCTGTCTTTGTCTCTATCGCTCTGTGTTTGTATCTTTTTGCTTTTGTCTTGTCTGTCTTGTCTCTGTAGTTATTTTTTTTCCAGGATGATGGAATGAGCCGTTGTCTCTGTCGCTCTTTCCTCTATGTAGCCTGGCTGTGGCTGTTTTGAACGGAGTAGGGCTGCCTCTTCGAGTGGCTTGCGTTGTGTGGTGCTTCGCTTTAGAGACTGAACTTCTCCAGTAACTGTGACGGCAGTAACTGTGCTGTGCTGTGCTGTGCTGTGCTGTGCTGTGTGTGTGTGTGTGTGTGTGTGTGTGTGTGTGTGTGTGTGTGTGTGTGTGTGTGTGTGTGTGTGTGGTGTGTCAAAGTCAAAGTCAAGTCAAAGTCAAAGTCAAACTTTTATTTTCAGATGGTACATTGAATAAACAGAGCATTTGCTTTTTTCATCAAGCCATCTATCTGTTCTGGACATCGCTTCGGTTGTGTTCATAGTCATCGTCTTCGTTATCATCGTCTTGCGGTAAACTGTTCATTTTCTGTAGGTGTGTGATTTTTTTAATTGAACAGCTATTCGATTATATATTTTTCGTGCTTTTATCCTTTAATAGTGCATATTGTTTTCATTGAGTTTGGCGTTCCGAGTTTTTCTATTTGAGAGGGAGGAGTGTGAAAGCGAGCGCATTTTTGTTTGTGGCATGTGAACCTGCATGATTCGATCTGTGACATCTATGCTTGTGGCTTTATCCGCTGTATTTTGTAATTCAACTTTTTGGGACAACAGACTCTTTTTCAAAAAAATTCTTTTCCCAAAAATCCTAAACCCAACTGGTAAAAGTCAAAAGGCCATTGTGTGCGGTGGGAACAGATAACAATTTACAAAACCGTATACACACGGGGACTGGATGTAAAAAAGCACATAAGTGCTTATTCCATTATCCTCGATATAAAAGAATTTTTTTTAAATGAATAAAATTAAAAAAGAAACAACCAGCCATATTATAAGAAAACGACGGACAACAATTCTACCCCCAAACACTCCCACAACCAAGAAATCAACTTCAAATCTAACCCAAACCTTTCACACACACCCATGACAAAAACAAAACAGTCAAACCATCTCCAAAATCGTTAGCACAATTGCATAACTCTAAGAGTAGCACTTGTCTTTCTCTTGTCCTTTTTTGGTTCCTCAGCCCAAAAAATGACAGATTTTTATTTTGCGTAGTGTTTTCTCAAGACTGTTAAAAGTTGCCTTTTAGTTTATTGTCACATACAACTCTGACAGCTAATGTTTCTGTGCGTGTTGTATGATGCGACAGCTGAATGTAGCGACAAACTTGCCCACGACAAAACTAGCAATGGGGGTGGGGGTAGGGAGGAGTTTATTTCTCCAACGTTTAACAAAAATCGTAAAAAAGTGTACCAAAATATTACACTAAACTACACCAAACACTTTGAAGTATGCACAACGCTTTTCTACATCAAATTAGAAGACTCTATTACATGGTGCTAAAATGGTTAGTACTATCAGAAATAACATGTAAACTTTGTTCAAAGTGTTGGTATGTAAAACAGACGGTTGTTGTTCTATAGTAATGTGTAAAAATATCCAGCTACATGGTGTGTGTATGTTGTTCAGTTATTATTTTTTAGTGTAAAATCCTCCATGCCCTCAAAGGGATGACAGGAAATAAAGAATTTGACCTTGACATTGCTATTGCTCTTTTGTAACAGAAGTGCCCGCATCACAGAAAATGAGGCTGTGTGCCAGACAGATAGACAGGCTGCTTGCGTCAACAAGTACATAATCTGTAGCTGAAGAAACGAACAAACAAGCAATGAGGGGAGGAAGAGACAGGAAAAACATAGCAACACCG
>CM054144.1:66369964-66372464 GCA_028751875.1 Rapana venosa | reverse complement strand
AGAGAGAAACAGAGAGAGAGAGAGAAGAGAGACAGAGAGAGAGAAAGAGACAGATACAAACAGAAAGAGAGAGAGATAGAGAGAGAGAAAGAGACAGACAGAGACAAACACAAAGAGAGAGAGAGAGAGAGAGAGAGAGAGAAGAGAGAGAGATAAACAGAAAGAGAGAGAGATAGAGAGAGAAGAGACAGACAGAGACAAACACAAAGAGAGAGAGAGAGAGAGAGAGAGAGAGAGATCCAATCAAGATCTTTGTTTTCAAAGAGAGACAAAAAGCAGTAAGATACAGGCAGAGAAAGATCATAAGAGAGACAGAGACAGCAACAAAGAAATGAAGAGAGTGAGGAAAAGAGAGATCACACACACACACACACAGATACACACGTACACACATAGATCGATAACTTTCATCTTTCTTTCTTTTTCTTCTTTTTTTTAAATAGTTTGTTTACCCGTGTCTACAAGCCTTCTGGGCTTTAATGGCAATAAACAAAGTTCTGTTCTGTTCTGTTCTGTTCAAACATGCACGCACGCACAGACACACACACCACACACACACACACACACACACACACACACACACACACACACACACTCCAACTATACACTCAATGACTGTTTGAAGGAATAACTGAACAAATGAGTGAAGAAATGAGTTTATTTATTTATTCTTTTATATCAAAGATAATAGAATAAGCACTTATGTGCTTTTTTACATCCAGTCCTCGTGTATTTGCAGTTTTGTAAATTCTGCCATCTGTTCCCACCGGCACACAATGGCCTACTCTTACGAAAAGCGGAACAGGATTTTAACGTGTGCGCAAGATGTTCTGCGTGTGTTCGCACCGGGGCCTCGGTTTATAGTCTCAACCGAAGGACGAATGGATGAATGAATAAATGAATGAACTGAACATCATTTTTTTCTAAATAAAACAATCTGTTTTTGTTTTGTTTTATTTTTGTTTAATGTCCATTCACTACTTGGTGATAAGGAATAATCTGTTGATTGTGCCAAAAAGCTGCATCACAAAATAGTACAAGATCAGCATCCTTAAACCCAATCATCATCACACTATGTTTTTCTTTTATTTTAGTTAGTTGTCCATTTCCACTGGCACGCAGACACTTTCCATCACAAATAGCATAGTGTTTGTTTGGCCTTACTATGACCAAACCAGCCAAAACAATCAATATTATGTGTTTAGTAAACACACACACAAGCAAACACACACATACGCAAACACACACACACAACCACATACACACACGTGACAAAATGTACAACTGCATACACACGGGGACATGATGTAAAAAAAAAACACTTGAGTGTTTATTTCATTACCCTTGAAATAAAAGAATGAAAATAAAAATAAATAAAATAAAATATATAATAAGATACACACACTTAAATGTTCACACACTTACAATTCACCCCACACACAAAACACACACACACACACAAACAAACACACACACAAACAAACAAACAAACAAACAAACACAGCGCTATGAACAAGCAAGGAAATATTGAACACGTGAGAAGTTAAGAACTGCCGTTGGCTGAATGCGTTTCCATGTGTCACGACAATACATGATTGTCTCGAGTGATGCGGTGCCAGCAAAAACTGGGCCATGGGGGTTTAAGCTGATGGGCAGAAGCAAGGAGGGTGTGCAACGTTTTGTGTTGACCCTCTCTCCTTTGCCGTGGTTTAGTTGCTCTGTCGGTCTGTGTTCGTCTGTCTGTCTGTCTGTCTGTCTGTGTGTGTGTGTGTGTCTTCTCTCTCTTTCTTTTCCGTTTCTCTCTCTCTTCCTCTCTCTCTCCCTCTTTCTTTCCGTCTCATTCTCCCTCTTTCTCTCTCACTCTCTTCCTCTTTCACGCTCCTTCTTTCTTTCTTTCTTTCTCTCTCTCTATTCTCTCCTCTCTCTCTCTCATCTCTCTCTCCTCTCTCTCTCTCTCTCTCTCTTTCTCTCTCTCCCTCTTTCTTTCTCTCTCTCTCACTCTCCCTCTTTCGCTCTCCCTCTCCCTCACTCTCTCTCTTACTCACCCTCTTTCTCTCTCTTCCTCTCTCTCTCTCTCTCTCCTCTCTCTCCTCCTCTCTCTCTCTCTCTCTCTCTCTCTCTCTCTCTCTCTCTCTCCCCCCCTCCTCTCTCTCTCACTCATTATCACAGGGTGAAAACAGACAGACAAAGAAACAGAGAGACAGATAAAAAAAAAGTTATATTAACTTTTGCTTTTGTCTGTATGTCACCCCCCCCCCCTCCTCCACTCTTTCTATCTTTCTGTCTCTCTGTCTGTCTGTCTCTCTGTTTCTGTCTGTCTGTCTGTCTGTCTGTCTCTTATTTCGAGACAGAAAACCAAAATAATGTTATATTGCTAAAACTATGAGAATGGCTATGAGCAATTATCTTGGATGTGTGTGTGCGCGCGCGTGTGTGTGTGTGCGCGCGCGTGTCGAGAGTGATTGAGTGTGTGTGCGTGTGTGTGCGTATGTGTTGTGTT
>CM054144.1:66352464-66362464 GCA_028751875.1 Rapana venosa | reverse complement strand
GTTTCGAAAAAAACTTTTAAAAAAAGTTTTTCCCCAAAACCCCCTTTTTTCAATTTTTTTTTTCCTTGAAAAACTCTCCTTTTTTCCCCCCAAAAAACTTCTTTTTTTGGGATCCCGTGTGTTACACGTAATTATTTAGCGCACGTAAAAAAAACCACGGCAACAAGAGAGTTGTCCCTGGCAAAATTCTTAGAAAAAAGCCACTCTGATATGGAAACAAATACAGCTGCAGAACAAACAAAAAAACAAAAAAAGGGTGAAAGGGTGGCGCAGCGCTAAGTGGCGACGCGTTCTCCCGCTCTCCCCGGGGAGAGCAGCCCGAATTTCACGGAGAGAAATCTGCCGTGACTTAAAGTGGTATGAAATAAAATCTGAGCGCTTTGATTTGTTGCTTTACAAGATTCAGCGCTATATAAATTCCATACATTATTATTATTATTATTAAAAGTCCTTCGGATGCGACTATAAACCGAGGTCCCGTGTGCGAACGCACGTAGAACATCTTGCGCACACGTAAAAAAACCCGTTCCGCTTTTCGGAAGAGTAGGCCTTTGTGTGCCGGTGGGAACGGATGTCGAAATTTACAAAACACACGGGGGAGTGGATGCAAGAATCAACACACGAGCTCTAATTCAATTATCCTCTAACTAAAAGAATGGAATAGAATAAAATAAAATGTTTGCTGGTACATCAGAAAGGTGACTGTTAGCAACGCTTTCAGTATTTTCAAGAACTAGGCGTTCCTGCGGCAACTTGAGCAGAGTGTGTGTGTGTGTGTGTGTGTGTGTGTGTGTGTGTGTGTGTGTGTGTGTGTGTGTGTGTGTGTGTGTGTGTGTGTGTGTTTCTTTTCTCTTTTTCTTGGATGGGGGGAGAGAGGGGGACTGTTTAGGGGGGCGGGAGTATTTGAGTTTGTTTTATTTTTTTGTGAATTTTTTATGGCCTGATTTTTTTTTGGGGGGGGTCCTCAAGCCACCTAAGACAAAACACACGAACACAGAAATAGACGTAAGCCCAAAGAGCACACATTTACACATGTGAGTTTAACAATAAAAACCGTTGGGAGAGGGAACACAAATGTCACACGATGCTATAAGGAGAAAGAGGGAAGGAAGGAAGGAAGGAGAAAAGAGACGAGGTCTTAGAAAGGTAGGAGAGCAGAGGACTTACAGGGATCCTTGGAAATAGATGGATAAAAAAAAAGGTTGATAGAATGACCCAAAACTAAGAGAGAGATTTTATCTTTTTAAAAAATTCTTTTATATATATAAAAATATATATATATATAGAGAGAGAGAGAGAAAACTGCATACACACGGGGACTGGATGTAAAGAAAAAGCACGTAAGTGCTTATTCTATTATCCTCGATATAAATAAAATAAAAAATACACTAAAATGAGAATGCGAGATGGAGAGTCGGGGAGAGAGAGAGAGACACACACACACACACAGACAGAGACAAAGACAAAGAATGAGAATGAGAGAGAGACGGAGAGACAGACACACAGTTAGATAAACAGGCAGACAAGATAGACAGACAGAGAGACAGACAGAGACACAGACTGACCGACAGACATTGAGGCAGAGAGACAGACCGACAGAAGGACAGACAGACACAGAGAGAGAGAGAGACATACAGACAGACAGAGACAGTCAGGCAGAGACAGAAAGAGAATCAGAGAGAGATGGAGGGGTCATTCAGGCAGACAGACAGACAGACATGTAGAATAAGATTATCACTTGACACCAAAAGGACGGAAAAAACCAACAACAACCAAACAAAACAACAACAACAACAACAACAACAACAACAACAACAGATTGGGATCCCATTTTTTGGGTAGGCAATTATCATTCTTCAGTTTGCTTTTTTTCTTCTCATTGTTGATCTAATTATTTTCGTTATATGTCCTTTTCGCCTTAAGCGCTTTAAATATCAACAGCAAACAACAAATGCATGTACCAAAAAACCCCACCAACAACAACCATACAATGCGTTTGCAAAATCTTGTGTGGGGGTGGTGGGGGGGGGGGGGGGCGTGCCACTCGGCATCATTTGCTAAAAGGGTGTAAGTGAATCTTCAGGGACCCGGTCAAATTGCCGTGAAAAAAAATACATGTGCGCTGAAATATTTAGAGCGAGAGAGAGCAGGAGACCAAGACTGTACGTCAGAGAAGTAAAGTGTGGGGGGGGGGATACAGAAGAGACGAGGAGAGGGGAGGGGTAGCATTAATTTTGTGAGTGGGGAAGAGGCCATGAAATATCGATGAATAATACATTGAAAGAGCGAGAGAGAGAGAGAGAGAGAGAGAGAGAGAGAGAGAGAGAGAGAGAGAGAGAGAGAGAGAGAGAGAGAGAGAGAGAGCAGAAAGAGATCAGTGGTGAAGAGATAATTGAATTGAATTGAAATGTATTGCTGTTAAGCTACACAGGCCATACAGCAAGCGCTGGTATTACATAGGCTTCGACGCGATATCTATCATTGACATGGGTACCACAGCAACGGCAATGCCTTATGTATTTCATTAAGTTAAACGACCGTATTCAAAGAGCGAACTGTCACCGAAACCTGTGTTCCGCAGCAGCAGCATCCTAGTCACGTTCAGCCAAGGTAAAAACAGATGATGTCGTGGAGAGAGCATGCAACTGTGACAAAGCACGTGCTTCTGTCTCTGTGTACTTTGCCTTAGGGACATGCATTCCTTTCCGCAAGTTGGCGAGCCTGACACATTCCTCAGCTAACATGTCTTTCTTTTCCTGTTCGATGTACCAATATACCCAGCCCCCAGACTGCTCATCACAGGACGAGACTATAAGCCGAGGTCCCGTGTGCGAACGCACGCAGAACATCTTGCGCTGCACACACGTTATATCCTGTTCCGCTTTTCGGAAAAGAGTAGGGCATTGTGTGCCGGTGGGAACAGATGACAGAATTCACAAAACTGCATACACACGGGGACTGGATGTAAAAAAGCACATTAGTGCTTATTCCATTATCCTCAATATAAAAGAATAAATCAAAAAATATATAAAACACTCTAGCACAATGTCATCTGATTCACACAGAAGAACGTCAGCATAATCTGATCTGTGCGACACCACTTTTCTGAACAGTTTGTTTCTGTTTTTTCTTCACAGACGATTCTGCACAGAACCATCAGTCAGGGTTGCTACATAACTTTTCACTGGGCTTGCCTCAAACCCAGCGATCACCCTGTCATTTGGAGGATCAGGTTCTATGTGTGGTGGCTGTAGGTTAACTTCACACAGAAGATCAGTTTGATATGCTCCTTCAGCACCACCCTCACTGTCTGTGTCCCTGTGGTCCAGGTGTGCAGGTATGGAGGCTGTTGATCGACATCATCCTGTGTGCTGTGCAGCGTGTTAGACACAAACAGTTTGTTTACATCAAGAGTTCTATCTCCTTCTTCTCTGACCTGTTCTAACTGTGGCTGCTGCTTTTGTCGCTGCTGTTGTTGCTGCTATCGTCGTTGCTGTTGCTGCTCCTGCTGTTGCTGCTGCTTCACTCTCTGCTGGTCTCGCCATATCTGGCTAGGAGTCTTCCATCTGTAGTACTGAACTTGGGTGTGTTGGTTTAGCATAGGGTCTGCCATGTGTGTTGACATTTCACTGGCTGGCTTGAACCTCAACACAAAAACTGTGGAGTCCCCTTGACCAGTCATTTTCCAGCAGGAGACGGAGTTTTCTGACAGAAGTGCATTTCGAGTCTGCTCAACAGTCACTGGGAGTCCAGTAACTGGCATGTTGACTGTAAATTCGTAATATTTCACGCAGCACAGGTGAAAGACGTCTTGTCCGCTGTCTCGTCCCGGTGAAGAGAGAGAAGGAGTGAGAGGGTGGACGTTAGAGAGAGAGGCAGACAGACATGGACAAATAAACAGACAGACATACAGACGGATGGACAGAAAGCTCTATGGACATACAGACAGAGAGAGAGCGAGCTGAGAGAGAGAGATGAGAGAGAGAGAGATGAGAGCGAGCTGAGAAAGGTGAAAGAGAGAGAGATAAGAGAAAGGCAAATAGACAGACAGATGGACGGACAGAAAAACCTACAGAGACATACACAGAGTCACAGAGGAACCTGAAAAACTTCCCATTACTGATCATTTGACCCACTTTTTTGTTAGGCAGTAGGTATAAGTCTACACAAATCAGTGGATGGGTGGTCTAGCGGTAACGCGCCTGCCTGGAAAACGAAAAGTCTGGGTTCGAAGTGTGTGGTGATTTGATCCCAGTTTGGGCCCGAAACTTTTCCCCTATCCGTTAGACCATTAGTGTTGATCTGGATGCTAGTCTTTCGGTTGAGACGATAAACTGAGGTCCCGTGTGTTACACGTAATTATAAACAACCCACGGCAACAAGAGAATTGTCCCTGGCGAAATTCTGTAGAAAAAAAAGTCACTCTCATACGAAAGAAATACAGTTGCAGACAGGAAAAGAAGAAAAAAAGGGTGGCGCTGCTCTTATGGCGACGCGCTCTCCCTGGGGAGAGCAGCCTGAATTTCACGCAGAGAATTCTGCCGTGACTTAAAGTGTTATAAAATTAAAAACTAAAATAAAGTGAACTGTATTGATGGTATTATTTAATCGCTGATGGACTATTGACAGTAGTACCTAAAATAAATCGCTTAGAAAATTTATCAGTTTATCTGAACCTACACAGCATTCATATTATAGAGCATACACATAATATCTGATAATTGATTTGAGCACCAAAAAACTCGACATTTTCTTTCAAGTGATTCCCTGTAGCGATTAACATTGTTTTGTTAAAATGGCTGTACGCTGATTTTCGATAGAGTCAAGTGCAACTCTAAAACAAGAACTATAACTATATCAGTAGTTATCGCATTATCTTGCTGTCAAACCCTGTTTTGAATATACGTTTTTCTATCTCTTACTGCTCGTTCTTGTATGAACAAGTAAAATTTTACGTTGATAAGAAATGATACGAACAATTTTCACATTTGTTACACCTTAATGCAAACAAACCCCATGAAATCCTGATGATATACGTAACATTTCTATTACTGTGCTACCCAACAATCTTTTTCTGTTCAATCCAATAGTATTTCGTAAATTCTATAGTGAGTTCCTGGTCGTTAACAATTTAGACACACATGGGTGCAGGCAATGAGAGAGAGAGATGGGGGGGATGTGAAGAAGACATACAGTGAGACGGGGGGAGTGGTAGACAAATAGAGGAGGGGGAGGAGAGAGTGGGGAGAGAGAGAGGGAAACAGACAGACAGACAAACAACATAGACATAGACGGACAGACAGACAGACAGAAACAGAGACAGACACAGAGACAGACAAAAAGAAAACAGAGAGAGAAAACAGAGAAAACAGACACACAACGAAGAAACAAAGAGAGAGACAGACAGACACACAGACAGACACGCACACACAGACACACAGACCGACAGACAGACAGACAAAAGCAAACACACGCTGTTATACGCGCAGACAAACAAGAAACATACGGGCAATGAAGGGGGAAAAAGAAGAAAAAAAGGGAAAGAAAACAAGAACGAACAAAATCTTGTTTTGCTAAGGTAATTGGTTAAGTAAATTGGATTTTTACCTTTCGGGAAGAAAGCGAGAGAGGGGAGAGAGAGAGATGAGGACGGGAGAAAGAGAGAGAGAGAGAGAGAGAGAGAGAGAGAGAGAGAGAGAGAGAGAGAGAGAGAGAGAGAGAGAGAGCAAAAAGAGAGAGAGAGAGAGAAGAGGGAAGGAGAGAGAGAGAGAGAGAGAGAGAGAGAGAGAGAGAGAGTGAGAAAGAGAAAGAAAAGGGGGAGAGAGACAGAGATGGACAAAGGGAGAGACAGAGAGAGAGGGGGAAAGAGACACACACAGAGAAAGAGAGATATACAGACAGAGACAGAGAGACAGAAACACAGAGACAGAAAGACAGACAGACACAGACATACAGGGAGAAAAAGACACAGCTAGAGAGAGACAAAAAGAGAAAGAGACAGACATACAGGCAGAAAGAGAGAGAGAGAGAGGGAGAGAGAGAGAGAGAGAGAGAGAGAGAGAGAGCAAGAGAGACAGACAGACAGAGAGATAGAAAAAGACAGAGAGACAGACAGAAACACGAGGAGACAGACAGAAATAGAAAGAGAGAGACAGGCTTACAGGCAGAAAGAGAGAGAGAGAGAGAGAGAGAGAGAGAGAGAGAGAGAGAGAGAGCAAGAGAGACACACAGACAGACAGCCAGAGACAGAGAGACAGACAGAAACACGGGAGACAGAGACAGACAGAAAGAGACATGGGGAAAGACAGACACACGGAGAGACAGACAGACAGAGACAGAGCACAAACAGACATTCACTGACACAGACAGGCAGACACAGTGAACACAGCCAAACATGAAGCACCCAACAACAACAAAACGAAGAAGAAAAAAAACACCGACAAAATAAACCATAATCGCTGGTTTGCCAAGTTGATAAAAATCTTCTAGTTAAAGTTGACCCTGGGCAGGCCAACAGCTCTGCTGGCTATTGATGTAAGCTAAACTAACTTAGGGAAGGGGGAGGGAACTTTGGGGGACGAGACAGCCCAGTGGTTAGAGCGAAACGTTTACGATATGACGGCCCGGGTTCGAGCCACCATCGGAGACACCCGTTCAAGAGGATGTTTCCCTGGAGTTAACATCAGTGCCGACTCCACTCTGCCCGAAAATCCTTCGGATGAGACTGTAAACCGAGGTCCCGTGTGTGAACGCCTTGCATGCAGCTTACAACCTGCTCCGCTTTTCGGAAGAGTAGGTTATTGTGTGCCGTTGGGAAAGGGTGATATGAAAGTGCATGCACACGGGGACTGAATTTAAGAAGCGCATTATTTTAAACGGGTGTTGTTTCCTTTTTTGGGGTTTTTTCCCCCATTATTTCAATTTGGTGTTTATTCCATTTTCCTCGAGATCGAAGAGTAAGTAAGTAATAATGATAATAATAATACATGGAATTTATACAGCGCTATATCTTGCAAAAAACAAATCAAAGCGCTCTCATTCATCCTAGTCTTTCACATGCAGCCAGTTGAAATTAATAGATTTTTACAAATTCAATAGTAAACACACACACGCGCATAATTAACAGTATTTTTTACAAATACAAATGTAAACACACGCGCGCGCGCGCGCCCACACACACACACACACACACACACAAAGGTTGTACACTCGAGCAGGCTGATGGGGGGGAGGGGGGGAAGGTGGTTATTGAGGGCAGGGACAGAAATGAGATGAACTGAAATAAAAGTAAATTAATGAATGTTTGCTACAGTCAGGCTGTTATGCTTCCCAAGGCCATGTTGGGATTGTAGTGAACTTATCTTTTTGGAAATAAATCAACTTTACTAAATCCGGAGTTACTGTCAGGGCATGGATTTTCACATCATGGTAAATGAATTTTCATTCAACTTCGTAGAAATTATTTCGTAAAGCTTTCGTCCATTCCAAATGGAGAAAGGAAGGAAGGAGGGTACACTAAAATACAGAAACAAAGAGAGTGACAGAAAAGAGGAAATTTCCAGCATGGACTTGTTCTTATCCTCTCAAACAGAAAAAGGACTAAAACATAGAAACTACGATTCCCGGTTTGACCTGTATGCAAGGGAGATTTGAACTCTGGACCTCTTGTTTTCTGCATGGGAGTGTTAGCGCCAGGTCACTGATGCGCAAAATTTCATCAACAGAGTACTCTAGGGCAGACACTTTCATCAATAGTTTATGGTATCGTACTGCTCAACCTACCTCAAAGAATAGCACACGCACACACACACACACTCATGTGCACGCACATAACCACATACAATACACTCACACACGCACACTAACACGCACTCATGCGCGCACGCATACAGACACACAGTCAAACTAAACACAAACACACAGACATACACACAAAAACAAACACACACACACACACACACACTCTCTCTTTCTTTCTTTCTCTCTCTCTCATCCTTTCTCACAAACACACACAAACACACACACATACACACAGTCTCTCCTCTCTCTCTCTCTCTCTCTCTCTCTCTCTCACACACACACACACACACACACACACACACACACACACCACACACACACACACACACACACACACACAAAGCAACACACATGGGAACGAATGACAAAATTTACAAAACTGAAAACACACGGGAACTGCATGTAAAAAAAGCACATAAGTGCTTACTCTATTTTCCTCGAAACAAAAGAATAAATTAACAGTACAATTTAAAACACACACACATACACACACACGCACGCACGCACGCACGCACACACACACACACACATCCCATACGATCCAATCCCATCCCCTTCCACCCCTCCCTCTTACACACACACACACACACACACACATACACACACAAACACACGCACGCACGCACGCACACACACACACACACACACATCCCATACGATCCAATCCCATCCCCTTCCACCCCTCCCTCTTACACACACACACACACACACACACACACACCACACACACACACACACACACAAACACAAACACACATCCCATACCATCCCATCCAATCCCATCCCCCTCCCCTCAACCCCACCCCCACACCGTTCCCACGCGCACAGATTTCTTCCTCCCGACCGTTTACCTCTACCCCCCCCCCCCCCCCCCCCCCCCACCCCCACTGCCCTAAAAAAGGTAAGTTATGTCTATCGGTGTGTCATCGATGCCATCATATTTATTTCATATTGCAATTCCCTTAAAAGCCGCTAGACTAAACGATATCGATCACTACCAAAGGCGCCACGTCATCCTCACTGTCATTGATCATCATACATCCTTCGGATGCGACTATAAACCGAGGTCCCACAGTGCGAACGCACGCAGAACATCTTGTGCACACGTTAAACCCCATTCCGCTTTTAGGAAGAGTAGGCCATTGTGTACCGGTGGGAATGGAACACAAAAATTACAAAACTGCATACCCACGGGGACTAGATTTAAAAAATGCACTTGGGTGTTTATTCCATTATCCTTGACGTAAAAGAATAAAATAAAGAGAATTAATAAATCACGCCTGCAAACGTCCATATACGTTCCAATAACACAGCCGTAAATGTCTCGTTTCCTCTTTATTGTATGGGGGGTTTTTTTGCTTTATTTCTTTCCTTTTAAAACTGCATGCTATTTTTGACGGACGCTATAGCCGAGTGGTTAAGACCCTTCAACTTTAATCTCACGGGTCCATGAAGTCGTGGGTTCCAATCTCGGCGGCGTCGACAAGGGAGAGAATTACCTTTTAAATCTTCCTGGGGGAAGAAAAGGACAAGAGAATAAGTAGAAAATTGACAAGAAGGAGGCGACAGAAAGAACGAGAACAAGGCAGAAACAAAGAAGATAGAAAAGACAGGGAATGCTCAGCACAGAAATTCCAGAAGGTAAGGATGCTATTTTTATAACTGACAGGACCCACTCCAGCATCTCCACGGGGTAAGGTAAACAAGACCTGTTCATACTATGTAACTAAAGTACCAAACTTTCTCCCGTGCTCTACCCCCCACTTCTCAGGCTGTGTTGTTACGTTGTTGTCTTCGATTTTACGTCTGTTCACGCTCAGTGATATCAGTGTTGTTACGTAAGTTCATCCAGCTAGATAACTGAACGTTTGAGAGTCAGTCTCATCACCATAAAATCAATGATTGGGGGAAAAGGGAATGAAATATTTGAACGTTTTCGGACGCAACCCACGGCAATCACTGTGCGTTACTCAGCATTCTAGACCACAGGGGACTAGAGAGTGATTATTATATTGCCGAGTGTTTAATTTCGTGATTGCCATGTTGACGGAGTTGTTATGTCGACATTGCTCTGTCAAACAACCAGAACAATAACTGCCTAGCAACCAACTCGAAAAACAGAACAACCACCCATAACAAATTAGCAAGCAAACAAGAAAACAAAACCGTTACCAGCCGCCATGGCGCAGTGGTTAGCGCC
>CM054144.1:66334964-66347464 GCA_028751875.1 Rapana venosa | reverse complement strand
TCACATTTGTTATCGCTGTAAAGGTCACCCTTGCTTGAGAAATGTCATTTCTGTAGGTGTGGGTAGAACATTTTTCCAAGTTACGAGGTCGAGGGGAGAGAGAGAGAGAGAGAGAGAGAGAGAGAGAGAGAGAGAGAGAGAGAGAGAGGAGAGAGACAGAGACAGAGACAGAGACAGAGAGAGACAGACAGACAGAGACAGAGGGAGGGAGGGAGAGGGAGAGAGAGAGATTCAAAGAGACAGACAGACAGAATCAGACAGATACACAGAGAGAGGAGAGACAGACAGACAGAGACATAGAGAGAGACAAAGGGAGAGAGAGAGGAGGAAGGCAGAGACACAGAGAGAGAGAGAGAGAGAGAGAGAGAGAGAGAGAGAGAGAGAGAGAGAGAGAGAGAGAGATCTTGACAGACAAAATATATAGATACTGAGAAGATTTCTTTTATTCTATTTATTTATTTTTAGTTTATGTTATTCTTTTATATCGAGGATAATGGAATAAGCCCTTGTGTACTCTTTTACATCCAGTACCCGTGTGTATGCCGTTTTGTACATTCTGCCATCTGTTCCCACCGGCACACAATGGCCTACTCTTACGAAAAGCGGAACAGGATTTAACGTGTGCGCGAGATGTTATGCGTGCGTTCGCACACTGGACCTTGGTTTACAGTCTCATCCGAAGGACTTTTGGAGAGTGGAGTCAGCACTGACATTAACTCCAGGGGAAAATATCCCTCTTGAGAGAGAGAGAGAGAGGGAGGGAGGGAGGGGGGAGGAAGGGATGGAGGGAGGGAGAAAGCCGCTTGTAAATCAAGAAAGATATACAGACACTCATACAGAGAGAGAGACACAGAGAGAGACAGAGAGAGAGGGAGAGAGAGAGAGAGGTTGTTGGGTTTTTTGTGGGTGGGGGATTTGTTGTTGTTCTTTTACTAAACATCGGCCTTAGGCCACACTACAAAAGCAGGGTGGCCATACGAAATGGTAATATACGTGCTATAAACATAACTATTACTATCTTCGTGTCATATGAAATAATGTATCAGCACGATATTGAAAACAATTCCGATACACCAGCCATGTCTTAAGTGTGTCAGCTGGAACGAGTAACTTTCACGCGGCTCATTATCAACAATGTTTCGAATCGATATCTAGAAAATAATCTGATTTCTCCTTTTTTTGCGCGCGCGCACGCACACACACAAACTCAAACACACACACATACACACACAAACTCTAAAACACACACACATACACACACAAACTCAAACATACACACACAAACTCAAATACACACAAACTCAAAACACACACACACACACACACACACACACACACACACACACACACACACACTTAACCTTCTGATATCACTTATCGGTGGAAGGACGTTAAACTAAAGAAACACACACACACTCACTCTCTCTCTCTCTCTCTCTCTCTCTCTCTCCTCTCTCTCTCTCTCTCTCTCTCTCTCTCTCTCTCTCTCTGTCTCTCTCTCCCCTCTCTCTCTCTCTCACACACATATTCACAACATACACTCTCTCGCTCTTTCTCTCTCTCTCAGCTCAGGCACGCAAACACGCAACACACACACACCCCACACATACACACACGCACCCACCCAACCCCCCCCCCCCCCCCCCACCGCCCCCCACCCCCCACCCCCACACAACGTATACAGTTTCAAATTCAGAAAGACAGACTGAACACACACACAAACATAAAGAAATGGAGAAAAAGAACGAATCATGCCTAGTGTGTGTCGAAATGTCACACAGGCCAAACGATACCGCGTTCGACACCCTACCTCCCAACAGGTGCAGTGTCTCTCTCCTTGCGTTCAGCATCAAATATCTCCAATGCCCTTTTGACATTCTTAGGGTCGGGATAGCTCAGTGGTCAGAGCACTCGCTTTCCCTAAGCCACGGTTAATCAGCATCCAGCGTGGTTACCAGTTGGATGGGTGACCGTTTGCCGCGCCTTGGCTTCAGTACAGTTTCCCCAGTTCCCCCAGCTGTAAATGGGTACCTGCCCTCTTTAGGGTCAGGGAAGGTAAAGAAAGCAGCGAGGGAGAGGAGATGGGCGCCGCCCTCAATATGCTGGCCCCTGGAGAAGCTGAGGTCTCTGAGGCCTCACTCTGCTACGACCACATAGGTTATGGGACACCTTTTACTTTTACCTTTTTTAGTTTATCATTCGTCATTATTCATGGGATATTACCTCTCTTTGGTATAGCCATTCCTCAATAGCGAACACTGTCACCATCATCAGTATCATCACCATTAATATCGTCGTCGTTGATTTTGTCATCACCGTCAATTATGTTCGTCACCATTGTGGTCGTCATTGTCATCATATTCGTCGTTGTTGTTTTCACCGTCATCGTGTGTTTTGTCGTCATCGTCATCATTATCATATCATCATCTTCATCATTGTTATCGTTATCTGTCGTTGGTGATGTTGTCCAACTAGATACGGAAAGCCAAAGACGCACTGTACGCAAAGTTAAAAAGACTACATCGTGATGTGCCAATTATTTCATCAAGGAGATAAGAACAGCAAAGAAAGAGAGAGGAAGAAGGGGAGAGAGAGAGGGGGGGAGAGAGAGGGGGGAGGGAGAGAGGGGGAGAGAGAGAGAGGGAGCGAGAGAGGGAGAGAGAGAGGGAGAGAGAGAGGGAGAGAGGAAAAGAGATAGAGAGGGAGAGAGAGGGGGAGAGAGGGAGAGAGAGGGGAGAGAGAGAGAGAGAGAGGAAAGAGAGAGGGAGAGAGAGAGGGGAGAGAGACAGGGGGAGAGAGAGAGAGAGAGGGAGAGAGGTGAGAGAGAGAGGTGGAGGGAGAGAGGGAGAGAGAGAGGGAGAGAGAGAGAGAAAGAGAGGGAGAGAGAGGAGGAGAGAGAGGAGGGAGAGAAAGAGAGGGAGTGAGAGAGGGAGAGAGAGAGAGGGAGAGAGAGGGAGAGAGAGGGAGAGAGAGAGAGAGTAGGGAGAGAGCAGGGAGAGAGAGGGGAGAGAGAGAGTGTGGGGAGAGAAGAGAGGGGAGAGAGAGAGAGTGAGAGAAAAGAGAGGGGAGAGAGAGAGAGGGAGAGAGAGAGGGAGAGAGAGAGAGGGGGGAGCGAGAAAGAGGGAGAGAGAGGGAAGAGAGGAAAGGGAGGAGAGAGAGAGGGAAAAGAGAGGAGAGAGAGAGGGAGAGAGAGAGGAGGAGAAGAGGGAGAGAGAGGGAGGAGAGAGAGAACAAGAGAGAGGGAGAGAGGAAAGAGGGGGACAGAGAAGGAGAGGTGAGAGAGATGAGGAGGCAGGGAGTGCAGGAAGGAACCCTCAGTTCAATTTCATTTCAATTCTCTCTCTCTCTCTCTTCTCTCTCTCTCATCTCCTCTCTCTCTCTCCTCTCTCTCTCTCTCATCTCTCTCTCTCCTCTCTCTCTCTCTCTCTCTCTCCTTCTCTCTCTCCCTCTCTCTTCTCACTACTCCCACCTCTCTATACCCCCTCCTCCCCCCTACTCTCCCTCTCTCCTCTCTCGACTCTCTCTCCCTCTCTCCTCCTCCACTCTCTCTCTCCCTCTCTCTCCCCTCTCTCTCTCATTCCCTCCCTCTCTCTTCCTTTGTCACAACAACAGTGAACGTGACAAACAGCCAAGTGTAGCGTGGCGTGCCTACCCGTCATAACTCCTACCTCTTTCTCATGAAAGGTCTTCAGTTCAAGGATTTCCCCCTTGTCCTATCCGAAAACGATGACAGACAGGAATGAAAGGACAGAGAGACAGGCAGTACTGCATCACAGACCTTGCGAAAACAACAGCATTAACACAGAGGCCCCCCCCTTGATAAGCTTAGACGGGATGGCCTAGCGGTTAGAACAATGCGCTCGCAAGTTGACGACCCTGGTTCGATTCCCGTTCAAGGGGATATTTTAATAATAATAGTAATAATAATAATAATAATAATAATAGTAGTAGTAATAATGTATGGAATTTATATAGCGCTGAATCTTGTAAGGTGCAGACTCCACTCTCCCTAAAAGTCTTTTCCGACGAGACTATAAACCGAGGCCCCGTGTGCGAACTCGCGCAGAACATTTTGCGCACACTTTAAATCCTGTTCCGCTGTTCGTAAGAGTAGGCCATTGTGTGCCAGTGGGAACCGATGACAGAATTGGCAAAGCCGCATACACACGGGGACAGGATGTAAAAAAGCACATTCCATTATCCTCGATATAAAAAAAAATATATATAAAATAATAACAGATGACAGGATTGACAAAACCACATACACACGGAGACAGGATGTAAAAAAAAGCGCATACGTGCTTATTCCATTATTCTCGATAAAAAAAGAATAAAAAACATAGAAACAGTGAGCGTAAATAGCCAGTTAGATAAATGCACCGCCTCGAGATCTGACTACAAAGTTATCCTTGACTTGCAAGGATACATGTGCCATATACATCATAACTGTTTTGGTCTGTTACTCTGATATTTTTATGTAAAAATGAAGATGGCCAAAAGTCAGGGTGTTCCCATAACCTATGTGGTCATAGGGGAGTGAGGCATCAGAGACCTCAGCTTCTCTAGGGGCCAGCATATTGAGGGCGGCGCCCATCTCCTCTCCCTCGCTGCTTTACCTTCCCTGACCCTTAAGAGGGCAGGTACTCATTTACAGCTGAGTGAACTGGAGGACTGTACTGAAGCCAAGGCGCGCAAACGGTCACCCATCTAATGGTAGCCACACTCGATGCTGCTTAACCTTGGCTGGGGAAAGCGATTGCTCTGACCACTGAGCTCCCCCCCACCCCACCAAGAAGAGACTAAACACAAGTTTTTAATCAGTTCACTGACAGGAATATTTTTCTTAAAACCAACGCCAACCGAGTCCAATAGCTTTATGGAATACAAAAACCTTTAATCATGATTGAGTTAACTAAAATGTAAACTTTTAAGCTATAGTGAAATGTCTATGAATGTATAGTCATATCAAAGCTATGTTAAAAAGTCAGTAAAATGTTTAGTTATACTAGTTACATTGAATAGTCAGTAAATGTAAAGCTACTAATTATTTCAGTTCCGTCAAAGGTCAGTAAAATACATATCTAAATCAAATTTCTTTCGAAAAGTCAGTACACTGTAATTCAGGTTATATTAAAATTATACTCTTCACCTTCAGCTTCACCTATCCCGTTGTCTGGTAGACCTGTGATACACCACTGAAAATTTTACAACCAGCTTCCTCCACTTCTCGTTGTCCTCAGCTTTTCGAAGTATGTCGTTCTACTCAATGCCAGTCCACTCTCTGATGTTGTCTTCCCATCGTTTTCTCTGTCTGCCTCTTCTTCGTCTCCCTCCTTGTACTGTTCCCTGTAGTAGGACAGTCTTGGCCAGTCCAGATGCTTACTGAAGCCAGGATCATCACATCAAAGTTGATGCCAAAGCTCGGTCCATCCATCAGGCTGAATCTCCGCTATCCCTGATATCTGCACTTCTACAGCTAACCACATTTTGCAGAACGAAAACTACAGTCTTGTAGTCTTTCAAACTTCTCATCAAAAGAAAACAAAATTTACGGTGAATCGGGGGGTCTTGAAGTAACGCGTCTGCCTAGAAAGCGAAAAGTCCGGGTCGGAAGTGTGCAGGGGTTTAAATCCCCGTTAGGGCCCGAAACTTTTCCCCCCATCCACTAGACCATGAGTGGTGGTCTGGACGCTAGTCTTTAGGATGAGACGATAAAGCGAGGGTCCCGTGTGTTAGGTAAAAGGAAAGGTAAAGGAGTCCCATAACCTATAAGGTCGTAGGGGAGCGAGGCGTCAGAGACCTCACTTCTCTAGGGCCAGCATATTGAGGGCGGCGCCCATCTCCTCTCCCTCGCTGCTTTACCTTCCCTGACCCTAAAAGAGGGCAGGTACCCATTTACAGCTGGGTGAAATGGGGGAACTGTACTGAAGCCAAGGCGCGCAAACGGTCACCCATCCAACTGGTAACCACGCTCGACGCTGCTTAACTTGGCTGGGGGAAAGCGAGTGCTCTGACCACAGAGCTATCCCGTCCCCACCGTGTGTTACACATAGTTATTCAGTGAACGTAAAAGAACCCACGGCAACAAGAGAGTTGTCCCTGGCAAAATTATGTAGAGAAAAGCCACTCTGATCAGGAAACTGATACAGATGCAGACAGGCAAAGATAAAAAGAAATGGGTGGCGCTGCTCTTGTGGCGACGCGCTCTTCCCGGAGACAGCAGCCTAAATTTCACGTAGAGAAAATTGATATGCCGTGAATATAAGTAGAATAAATTAAAAACAATAATAAAATATAAAAGTGTATTTCAAATCTGAGTTTTTAAGAAAGAAAAAAGAAAGGGGGAAAGAAAAATAAGGGGAGTAATAGAAAAAACTATAAAAGCGATGAAAAAAATGAAGAAAAGAAGACATAAACAAATGCATTTAGAAGATACTGCAGACAGAAAAGACAAAAAACAGGATGACAAGAAGACAGAAGGAACAAATAAACAAATCAGCAAAAATAGGCCGACTTAGACCTTCAACTTTGTCAAATCCATTTTTTCTTCTTCAGGGAAACAAAAACACCCGTATTTTCAACTAATTAGTTAGTGGACTGTCAGTATTATTTTTTCGGTCACCTTTCTAGACAAACCAGACAGAGATATTGACTTTTCTTTCACTTTTTTTGTTTGTTATCACATAAATCTTTCAGGGCTTTTTTTCTGATAGCTGTTGAAAAGAAACAAAAGAGACTTGAACAAGCAGATCGACTGGCCTACTTTCTATGAGAATTTCCCTCCCAATAGGTGACTGGCGACAAAGCATCGAGTCGCTCAGTTGTTTCTTTACTTGGCCTGACTTCTCTCTTAACTCCTTCAGGAGTCGTTGTTCGGGCGCGTACTTCTTCTTTCTGCCCCTCAAACGCTCAGACAGCAACTATAATTGTTGTCTGTTGTAATTATGAGCTAAAACGCGTCGCGCTGCCGTTAAGCGCCTGACAAGTCAGGCCCAGCGTAATTCGACTTCGGCATAAAGGGAGAATTGTTATCTGCTAATCTTTTAAGTCTTTCTATGTAAAAAAAAGAAAGAATGAAAGGCAGGAGAATGGGACCAAGGAGGTAGAAAATGGACAAGAAGGAGGTGACAGGAAGAAAAGGAGCGAGGCAGAAACAAAGAGAGGGATAGAAAAGAGGAAATGTCTGGCACAGAATTTCCTGAAGGTGGGGATGCTATTTATACTGACAGGCCCACTGGTATCCCCACGGGGGATAGAAAAGAGGAAATTTCAGGCACAGATGTAACTGCGCTTTGATTTGTTGCTTTACAAGATTCAGCGCTATATAAATTCCATACATTATTATTATTTATTAAGGCGGGAATGCTATTTATACTGACAGGCCCCTTGGTATCCCCACGGGGAAGTTCAGGCGAATACTAAATCTTACAGGTAGCGTGCCACATGCAAGTTGCACCTTCCACAGCCAATGTATTTTTTTGTTACTCTTGATAGCAGGGCATTTGCTTGATACGTTCATGTCACCCGTGCCATCAGCCATCGCTTCTCTACCTCTCTGCGAATGAGATCTTAACATGTGTCCAAGATATTTCATTATGCACATGTGTGCACACGGGCCCTGGTTTATAGTTTCATCCTAAACACTGGACGGGATAGCTCAGTGGTCGGAGCACTCTTTTTTCCCCAGCCAAGGTTAAGCAGCATCGAGCGTAGTTACCAAGTGGATGGGTGACCGTTTGCCGCGCCTTGGCTTCAGTACAGTTCCCCAGTTCACCCAGCTGTAAATGGGTACCTGCCCTCTTTAGGGTCAGGGAAGGTAAAGCAGCGAGGGAGAGGAGATGGGCGCCGCCCTCAATATGCTGGCCCTAAAGAAGTGAGGTCTCTGACGCTTTGCTCCTCTATGACATTACAGGTTATGGGACATCTTTACCTTTTACCAAAAGCTGTTGATTAGTGGTGGTGGTACAGATGTTAATTCCTAGGAATTTTTCCTGTATACATACATAGGAAGGAGAGACTCGAAGGCGAGCCATCAGCTACCTAGTTACTAATCGTATGTTGCTCTTACTACCTCGCCTATCTCACCCTTACCATTATACGTATCAATAAACGCAGCACATCCCCAAAGTCGGAATGCGGCTACCTTCATGGTGAACAAAAACGGTCGCATACGCAAAATCTCGCCATTGGTGAACCTCGGAGCTCTAGCCGAGGAACGAAAAAAGAGCCCATGGCATCACCTTCCACTCACCCCTTTCCCCCTAAGAAAGTGGATCGGTGGTCTAGAGGTAACGCGCCTGTCTAGAAAGCGAAAAGTCCGGGTCGGAAGTGTGCGGCGGTTCGTACCCCGTTTGGACCCGAAACTTTCCCCCCATCCATTAGACCATGAGTGGTGGTCTGGGCGCTAGTCTTTCGGATGAGACGATAAACCGAGGTCCCGTGTGTTACACGTAATTATTTAGCGCACGTAAAAGAACCCAAGGCAACAAGAGAGTTGTCCCTGGCAAAATTCTTAGAAAAAGCCACTCTGATAGGGAAACAAATACAGTTGCAGACAGGAAAAAGAAAAAAAATGGGTGGCGCTGCTCTTGTGGCGACGCGCTCTCCCCGGGAGAACAGCCCGAATTTCACGGAAAGAAATCTGCCGTGACTTAAAGTGGTATGAAATTAAATCTGAGCGCTTTGATTTGTTGCTTTACAAGATTCAGCGCTATATAAATTCCATACATTATTATCATTATTATTATTTATTAAATATATAAAAAAGAACTTCCATACAAAACATAAAAAGGACAATAAATGCAAAAATTCAGTCTTTGTTTCAAAATGCATGTCTTCGAACGCACAACCTCACGCGCACTATGTGCCCACACACTTGGATTTTTAAAAAAAAGAACGGAGAAAAGAATTTTAGGGTAACCGTGAACATTTTTCAACTCAAAATTGTTGGGCGTTCTCAGGACTAACTCCCTAAGGGGTTTAACCAGAATAATATGTAATGCCTCAGTCAATATAAATTTTAATGGGAATCATTGAAAGATCATTACTACGTAGTTTGCATTTATAGCCGTTTTCAAGTTGATTGCAATATAAACAGACGTACTCCCACAGACACGATTAAAATAATGCAATCAACAGGCTTAGATTGTTGTTGAGAAAAAGAACATGTGTGTGAGTAGGAGTGTGTGTGTGTGTGTGTGTGTTGTGTTTTGTGTGTGTGTGTGTGTGTGTGTGTGTGTGTGTGTGTGTGTGTGTGTTGTGTGTAGCCTATGTATTGTGTGTGTGTCTGTGTGTGTGAGAGAAGGACAGACAGACAGACAGAGAGAGAGAGAATCGTGTGTGTGAGTGTGTGTGTGTGTGTGTGTGTGTGTGTGTGTGTGTGTGTGTGTGTGTGGGTGTGTGTGTGTGTGTGTGTGTGTGTGTGTGTGTGTGTGTGTGTGTGTCGCGCGCCGCGCGTACGTGTGTGTGTTTGTGTGTGTGTCAAAGTCAAACTTTTATTTCCAGATGATACATTGAATAAGCAAAACATTTGTTCGTGTGTGTGTGTATACATGCATGTGCGTGTGTGTGCATGCATGCATGTGCCTGCGCGCGAGTGCAGCTATGTGTATTTTTGTAGGCGTGTCAGTATACAAACAGGTGTGCATGTCCACGCATATCTATACACGCGTCAACATATTTCAGCGTAGATGTGAGTGCACACGAATACACACGACACTCTGTTTATATACCCACGGGTTGTTGTTTCTTTCTCACTGCTTCTAAATGTAATTTTCTCTTTCCCTTGTCCCGATTGGCGTGCCTCGTGTGGTCAGTGTTTTTCCTGCCGGTCAGTGACAAACATGCCTAGTGGCCAATTCCTGGAACTCCTGGCCTCCCTGATCATTACTCTTGCAGGGTGTCTAAACACGGCACTGCCAGTCAGTTCCTGCATGCTGTTGTCTGTTGTTGTTGCTCTTTTTTTCCTGGGCTCTTTCTGCCTGTCTGAAGTATGTTTGTTTTCCTGCGTGTGAGTGCGTGTGTGTGTCTTTTGTGTCGAGGTCTCTGTGTTTTTGTAACACACACATACACGGATGCTCGCGCACACATATACACGTGAGCGCGTGCACACACAACACACACACACACCACTTCTACCGCACACTACACCTACACACACACACTTACACACCTCACACACATATACACATACATGCATAAATACCACACGCACACGCACACAGCATACCCACACGTTCATACTCACGCCGCGCCTGCAAATACACACAGACACACCACACACACACACACACTTTGTCTTATAACTTAATGTAACTCTTAAATTAAGAAAAACCACACCACACCACACACAACCACACACTCACACACACACCCATCACAAAATTTCTGCTCTTCCTCGCCTTTGTCCTCTCTCTCTCTTTCTCACTCTACACAACACACACACACACACACCACACCACACACACACACACACCACATCTACTCCATCCACCTTCCCACCTCTCTCTCTCTCCTCTCCCTCTCTCTCTCTCTCCTCTCTCCTTTTCCTCCTCCTCTCTCCTCTCTCTCTCCTCTCTCTCTCTTCTCTCTCTCTCTCTCCCCTCTCTTGCGTAGTACAACACGCTCGCACACAAACAGAATCCCACCATTATCCCATAATGACCAGTAGTATCTGATTTTCCTTTTCATTAGCTCATTAGGATCGAATCATTTGGCTAACGAAATAGTGGCTGATGAAGTGCTTTTGTAGGAAACATATAACAGTTGAATTTAAAGTCTCTGCTCGCATAGTTTTAAGATTTACACACAGGAATGAGGAAGCCATAACTTTTAACCTCCTAATAATAAATCAATAACGGCAAGGGTCAGATTACTGAGATGTTTAATATTTCAGTAATCGTGCCCGTGGCCCAACTCATCTTTAGAACTAAATTAATGAAAATGTCAACAAAGTAATAAAACTTTTTGTTAACTTGCGTAAGGAACAGCGGATCAAGGAACACGTACACACGCGCGCGCACGCTCGGCAACACACATGCATGTACTCATGTTTACTGCAAATAAACTGTGAATCGATAAAACGTCTTGAAAGAGACAGACAGCTTCGTAAACAGAGACAAACAGACAAAACGTCTTCTTAAAAATAAATTCAATATTCAATGTATGTACCAAAGTGGAGCTGTCTGATATGCCACAGCCCTCAACATTTTTTCGGCTATGACATGCAGCATAGTGAGGGATATCGCCTCTAGTAAGAAACTGCATGAATTCTCAATTCTACCGCGTGGGCAAAGTGTGTATATTATATAACGGCTGTCTGATATGCCACAACTCTCAACAACTTTTCGGCTATGACAGCATAGTGAGGCCATCACCTCTACTAAGAGATTAATTCTCAATTCTACCGCGTGGGCAAAGTATATATATATATATATATAACGGTGAACGATGAACCCTCGCCGTTATATATATATATATATATATATATAACGGCGAGGGTTCATCCACAACACTACAATCGCATAATCAGCAGGTGTGTCTGGATTTAGAGCCACAAGACCCTGATCGTATATCATAACCATCCGTACAGCGTCCTAAGTACCTTAGCAGTGGGCTCACATACCCGATGCTCAAGACTACAGCTTAACATTCCGTTGTCACATGCACTCGTTGCCCGTCCCCTTCCCGCCTAATCGCATGAAAGGACCCTGCTCACCGCATTACTACTCTATACAAAGGACGGATAGCCTAGTGGTCAGAACATTGCGCTCGCAATCCGACACCCTGGGTTCGATTCCCGTCCAAGGGGATATTTCCTCTGGAGTTAACATCAGTGCAGACTCCATTCTCCCCAACAATCCTTCGGATGAGACAATAAACCGAGGCCCCGTGTGCAAACGCACGCAGAATTTCTTCACACGTTACATCCTGCTCCGCTTTTCGTAAGAGTAGGCCATTGTGTGCTGGAGGTTCGCAGAATCCGCATGTACACGGGGACTGGATTTAAAAAAACATAAGTGCTTATTCCATTATTTTCGATATAATAAAAATAAACTAAATTAATTATAAAAATTAAATACTACTACTACTAGACTACAACCACACTGTCAAAACACTACAGATATAGTCTTTTAAAGAAGAAGAGGCATAAATTGCACGTTTCTCCGGGCACGCAATATATGTTCAACGTCGATTTTTCAACCCCAACCCAACGAAACAGAGTGTCGCACAATTCACAGGTGTTTCCACATTTAGTAACACGTCTCTGTAACGGGAGTCCGATTGCATGGGAGATAATCTAATTACCTCCCAGTACCACGCACGACGCCATAAACAGAATGCTTCCGATCAATATTTGTATGCTTCCGATCAATACTTTGTTCTTGTGAGTCCGTTTGCAATTGTCACATCTTCTATTTATCTAGTCATTTGTTCATAATGTATTTATTAGTATATGTATCTACGTGTGTGTGTGTGTGTGTGTGTGTGTGTGCGTGTGT
>CM054144.1:66327464-66329964 GCA_028751875.1 Rapana venosa | reverse complement strand
AGACAAAAGCTAAGACATGGAAAATATCTATGTCAAAGAGAGAGAATCTATGTTACATAGAGAGAAGGACAGACAGAGAAAGACAGACAGAGAGAGACAAGAGAGAGAGAGAGACAGAGAGGCAGAGGCAGAGAGGCAGACACAGACACTGACAGCTACAGACATACAGTGACAAAGACACAGAGAGTGACAGAGATACAGAGACAGATACAGCGACACAGAGAGAGACAGATACAGTGACAGAGACAGAGATACAGAGACAGATACAGTGACAGAGATACAGACAGTGAGAAAGACACTGACACAGTGTGACAGAGACACAGACAGTGACAAAGACACTGACACAGTGTGACAGAGACACAGACAGTGACAAAGACACAGTCAGTGACACAAATAAAGGCAGTGACAAAGACACAGACAGTGACAGAGACAGAGATACAGACAGTGAGAAAGACACTGACACAGTGAGAGTGAAAGAGACACAGACAGTGACAAAGACACAGACAGTGACAGAGATAAAGGCAGTGACAAAGACACAGACAGTGACAAAGACACAGACAGTGACAAAGACAGAGACACAGACAAAGACACAGACAGTGACAAAGACAGAGACACAGACAGAGACAGACAGTGACAGAGACAGAGATACAGACAGAGACAGAGAGACAGACAGTGACAGAGAGACATACAGTGACAGAGAGACAGACAGAGACAGAGATACAGACAGTGACAGAGACAGAGAGACAGACAGTGACAGAGACAGACAGTGACAGAGACAGAGAGACAGACAGTGACAGAGAGACAGACAGTGGCAGAGAGACAGAGATACAGACAGTGACAGAGACAGAGACAGACAGTGACAGAGACAGAGATACAGACAGTGACAGAGATAGAGACAGAGATACAGACAGTGACAGAGATAGAGACAGACAGTGACAGAGACAGAGAGACAGACAGTGACAGTGACAGAGACAGAGAGACAGACAGTGACAGAGATAGAGACAGAGAGACAGACAGTGGCAGAGACAGAGACAGTGACAGAGAGACAGACAGTGACAGAGAGACAGACAGTGACAGAGAGACAGACAGTGACAGAGATACAGACACTGAGAGAGACAGAGATAAAAACAGTGACAGAGAGACAGAGATACAGACAGTGACAGAGACACAGACAGTGAGAGAGACAGAGATACAGACAGTGACAGAGACACAGACAGTGACAGAGACAGAGAGACAGACAGTGACAGAGACACAGACAGTGAGAGAGACAGAGATACAGACAGTGACAGAGACAGAGATACAGACAGTGACAGAGAGCCAGGAGAGACAGATAGAGAGGCAGAGAGAAAGAGACAGAGAGACAGAGAGCCAGAGAGAAAGAGACAGATAGAGAGGCAGAGAGAGAAAGAGACAGAGAGACAGAGAGAAAGAGACAGACAGACAGAGAGCCTGAGAGAAACAGACAGACAGACAAACAGAGAGCCTGAGAGAAAGAGACAGACAGACAAGAGCCAGAGAGAAACAGACAGACAGAGAGAAAGAGACAGACAGAGAGCCTGAGAGAAAGAGACAGAGAGCCAGAGAGAAAGAGACAGACAGAGAGAGAGAGAAGAGAGAGAGAGAGCCAGAAAGCAGAGAGAGACAGACAGACAGAGGGAGAGACAGCGAGAAAGAGACAGACAGAGAGAGAGACAGACAGACAGACAGAGAGCCAGAGAGAGACAGACAGACAGAGGGGGAGACAGCGAGAAAGAGACAGACAGAGAGGGAGACAGAGAAATACAGAGACAGGCGGACAGACAGAACACGAGTGCACAGAGAGAGGAAGAAAGTGGATAGAAACAGAGACGGAGAAAGGGTGAGAGAGACCAAGCCAGAGAGAGAGGAGAGAGAGAGAGAGAGAGAGAGAGAGAGAGAGAGAGAGAGAGATGAGGGAGAGAGAGAGAGAGAGAGAGAGACAGACAGACAGACAGACAGACAGACAAACGGACGGACAGAGACAGAGAGAGACAGAGACACAGAGAGAGTCACAGAGAGACAGACAGACAGAGATAGAGACAGACAGACAGACAGAGACAGAGAGAGGCAGATAGACAGGCAGACATACAGTCAAGCAGACAGACAGACGGGCAGACAGACAGAGAGTCAAGCAGGCAGACAGAAAGACAGACAGGCAAACAGTCAGGCAGGCAGACAGACAGACAGACAGATAGAAAGGCAGGCAGGCAGACAGACAGACAAAGAGTGGAAGAGAGTAGAGAGAAACTGAGAATAGAAAGATTGAGAGAGATAACAGGGTTTTGGGGTTGGGTTTTTTTTTTGTCGTTTCACGTGTAGAGCTCCGAAGATCACCAATGGTGGGATTTTAGCTTATGAGACAATTTTCACCTCCCGTTAAGGTAGGCACATTCAGCCTTCAGAGGCATTGTTACTATTATATGACATGCAGGAAGACGCCGAGCATCAAGAGAAAAATTTTTTTAAAAAGCAAGCAAGCAGA
>CM054144.1:66317464-66322464 GCA_028751875.1 Rapana venosa | reverse complement strand
GCTACTTTACGTCAGTGATGACGTGAAACACGCGATTGCGCGTGCTCCACGAAATTTAGTTTGTCTGGCCCATTGCAAGGGAAATAAGTTTGTTTCCTGTCAGAATGTCAGTGCATGATTTGTCTTCCTTATATACTTTTGCCTGCCTTCTCTATCTGTTTCTTTTTTAGGATGTTTGCAAACTTGCTTTATCGTTCCTCTTCTTTTTTCAACGTTCTGAGTTTTGTATTGCTTATCTTCTTTCTCTCGCTCGCTTTACACTGTCAGATGCGTCTAGGGAAAATAATGGCATGTTCTTTCCAGCTCATCTCGTGGGCTGTACAGTTTGGTAGGGTTATCTCTGTCGGCCGCACAATCTAATCGATGCCTTAGAGCAACAAAGGTCTATCGACAGAGCCGCAATTTTCGAAAATTTTATAGATACACTCATTTGAAAAGTTTGAAAGGTCAGAACAAATCGAGGATTGAACAGAAGTATCCAAGTTTGGGAAAGAGAATGGGTATTGATGCAATCTTTATCACAGCATCTTTATGTTGTAATACATGTAGAAGAAAGCGCATAAATGTATATTTACAACTGGTGGCCTGTTTTTGCCCGGAATTTTCTCGCAGTCTGCATCTGAAACTTTGATGTCCCACTAATTCTTGTCCTTTCAAAGCGATGCTAGGTTAGGCTAGTGCAGAAAATGGAATTTCCTGTAAAGGCCAGGATAGCAAAAACACTGGCAGTGAAGGTAGACCACCTTGCTTGCAGAGAAAATACAGCAGGAATGGCACAAAGCTTGACCCTCTTTCCCAGATAAGATCACATTCCAGCCACCAGTTTTCAGCAGGAAAAACCACACAACCTCCAGGCCCACCAGTGTTACATAAACCCTGCCCAGTAGTCCACGTGTATCCACTCCTAGCAAGAAGGGTTTGCACAGCTGGATGTCCACTGTTGCATAGCGCTGTCCCAGATAATTGGCATTGAGTTGGTATTAAAGCATTTAGAGGAAAAGCGGGATGCTTTGCGGTAGTCCAGTGTACCCTATGAAATTTGCTAGGATAATTTTGTGCAACAAAGGTTTTCTTCAAATATATTTGAAATTAATAAAACTTTTGTTCTATACTTTTGTCATCTGAAAGTTTACATTAAATCATACCATATATGAAAAAATTGAAAATTGTCCATTGTTTTCAGATAAACCGATTCATCACAGGACTTTGTTTTTCAATGTCCTGTCTGAAAAGCTTCAGGAAAGTGAATGCTCTATAATTAATAATATTTTTAAAAAATAATAATAATAATGATGATAATAATAATAATGATAATACTAATAATATAAATGTGTGGTATTTATTTAGCGCTTAATCTTGTAAAGCATACAAATCGAAGCGCTCGCATTCAAATCATTTGCACACAATCATGCAACCATCCACGAAATATTAGAATTAACATAACTACATAAAATTCATGCTCACAGAACTACAGTATCAGTGTTTATTCACTGGGACATCCCCCCCCCCCCCCTAGATTGACATAGTTGTGGACAGACTCAAACCCAGGGTCTCATAAATCCCAGACCAGCTGAATGACGTCATAACCACTAGGCTATCTGATTCAGACGTGAAAATGTAAAATAACAAAAGCGAAAAATATAAGTGAAAGAGGGAAAACACAATCTTCGATAATGGATAAACTAGACAACCTGGACAATAATGGATAAACTAAACAACGTGGACAATAATGGATAAACTAGACAACGTGGACAATAATGGATAAACTAGACAACGTGGACAATAATGGATAAACTAGACAACCGGGACAATATTGGATAAACTAGACAACCTGGACAATAATGGATAAACTAGGCAACCTGGACAATAATGGATAAAGTAGACAACCTGGACAATAATGGATAAACTAGGCAACCTGGACAATAATGGATAAACTAGACAACCTGGACAATAATGGATAAACTAGGCAACCTGGACAATAATGGATAAAGTAGACAACCTGGACAATAATGGATAAACTAGGCAACCTGGACAATAATGGATAAACTAGGCAACCTGGACAATAATGGATAAACTAGACAACCTGGACAATACTGGATAAACTGGACAATAATGGATAAAGTAGACAACCTGGACAATAATGGATAAAGTAGACAACCTGGACAATAATGGATAAAGTAGACAACCTGGACAATATTGGATAAAGTAGACAACCTGGACAATAATGGATAAACTAGACAATAATGGATAAACTAGACAACCTGGACAATAATGGATAAAGTAGACAACCTGGACAATATTGGATAAACTAGACAAAACCACTTTGTAGCAACATACATGCACGCGCACATGAACAATTACTCCGTTTTTTGAGGTTGATGGAAATGTCACACTCCTCCCTAGGGCGTTTTAAACCAGCTGTCAGATGACTAACACTACGTAGTGTGTTTTCAGCAATACCCTTCTTTCCTTAGGGATTCGTGGGCAGGGCAATGCGCTAATTTTTTGTTCAGAAAACGTATTGTGTGCAGATTAAACCTGGCGGAGCTTATTCCTCCCATGGTAACGCATTGCATGCTAGGCATGCTTGCGAATGATGGTTTGATACATGCACAGGATGTTTATTTTTTATTCGTATGAAGTTGCTTTGGGATTTTTTTTATATATTTGGATCTGAATAGTTTGGAGTGAGTGGATTTAGTACCTCAGTTTACTCAAAGGACACATTTTCTTCCTTCAAGGGGACGCCTCTGTGTAGACTCGAACTCTTATCTCCAGCTACCGTCAAACCACAACAAGAATCGACACTCTAACCACTAGGAAAACTAATTCAACACTTTTGCTACTAAAAATCCAGTAGGACCCTTTCGCTTCTAAACAAGGAGTAGGCCCTTTTCGGCATTTAACAAGGAGTAGGACTTTTTCGGCATTTAACAAGGAGTAGGATTTTTTCGGCATTTAACAAGGAGTAGGACTTTTTCGGCATTTAACAAGGAGTAGGACTTTTCTCCCACTAAACAACGAGTAGGACTTTTCCCCACTAAACGAGTAGGACTTTTCCCCCACTAAACAACGAGTAGGACTTTTCCCCCACTAAACAATGAGTAGGACTCTTTCGCTACTAAACGAGTGAGACTCTGTCGATACTAAACGAGTAGGACTCTTTCTTAACTAAACAATGTGTATGACTGTTTCGCAACTAAACAAGTGGGATTATTTCGCAACTGAACAATGAGTAGGACTCTTTTGCAATTAAACGAGTAGGACTCTGTTGCAACTGAACGACGAGTAGGACTTGTTACTAAACAACTAGTAGGACTCTTCTGTTACTAAACAACGAGCAGGACTTGTTACTAAACAACGAGTAGGACTCTTTCGTAACTAAACAACGTGTATGACTGTTTCGCAACTAAACGAGTGGGATTCTTTCGCAACTTAACAATGGGTAGGATTCTTTTGCAATTAAACGTGTATGACTCTGTTGCAATAGAACAACGAGTAGGACTCTGTTGCAACAGAACAACGAGTAGGACTATGTTGCAACAGAAGAACGAGTAGGACTCTGTTGCTACTGAACAACGAGTAGGACGCTTTTGCTACCAAACAGCGAGTAGGACTTATTCGCAACTATACAACGAGTAAGACTCCTCTGCAACTAAACAACCATTACATCAATTTACAAGTTAGCCACTTAGCATGAAATGCCAAACCTATATAAAAAGACACCCCAAAAATGAACATGTTGAATCTGAGAGAGAAAGCCAACACACACTATTGAATAAGCTGAACACAAGCACTTTGTAGCACATTGCATGTGCATGCGCATGAACAGGGATTCCTGTATTGAACATGTTATCATTGTTGATGAAAACCTCACACTTCCCCCCACACACATAGCATTTTAAAGATTACTGTCAAAACGATTAACACTACAGAGGGTATACGTTCAGCTAGTAGCTAGGCATGGCCTTTTCCTGAAATTTCTAGCCCTGGCAAGACATGAAGTTTTCAGGTAGAGTATCATGAGCAAGTTAAGTCTGGTGGAGACTACCCCTCCTTGCTACTAGCAATAACTTACATGCTAGAAATTCCACAGAAGAAGTGCTAGTGTTTGCATCAGGAATCTCATTGTCTGGCCCTATCTAATAGGGATTGCAGGCTGTAGAGTCAGTTACAAAAGTTAACTTCACGGGTGGGATTCCTGATGAATAGGCGGAGATTTTGATCTGGGCTGCACTTTCAATTTCTGTCAGATTATGAGTTTACCATTTACTAGAAACACTAAAGCCGCTATATACACTTTTTGAACATTTCTTTCGAAAACAGTGGAATGATGACTAGTGTGTTTTATCTATTCAAACCCCATGTATGTGCAAGTTGTTTTGTAAAATCCGTCATTCGCTCCCAACGGCACAAACTGACTACTCTTGTGAAAGGCCCTGTTCAAATTTGGGATGCCGGACCCTGCTAGTTGAGTTTCCCCACCTGGAAATTCTGCGCCAGGAACTTCCCCTTTCTATCCCTCTCTTTGTTCCTGCCTTGCTTTTTCCATACTGTTACCTCCTTCTCATCTAGTTTCTGCCTTCTCACTCCCTTCTCCTGCCTTTTTCTCCAGAAAGACTTTGGATATAACACTTCTCTCCTTCAGCAAAGTCTGGGTCTGACTTAACCAGCCATGTTACGGCAATGCAAGACGCTTTCGCTCATACGACAGACAACACTTAGTTGTAGCTTGTTTGAGCGTTTGACGGACAGTACAACGATGGCTGAACGAAGCCCAGTTGCTGTCATCTGCTTCAACTGGCGTCCAGTTCACACGTAAGTCTCAGAAGGCTTGTCCACTCGTAAATGGCTTGGCAGGTGGACTGGGGTGTGTGTGCCGGGCATTGTGGAGGATATCATGCAGTATTCAGACGGCCCCACACCTGCTGATGGGCCTAGCTGGCAGCTGAGGGGATCCCTAGGGAGCTGGTGTGGCCCTGCTGTCTCTGATGCAGCAG
>CM054144.1:66307464-66309964 GCA_028751875.1 Rapana venosa | reverse complement strand
GGTAAGGGAGAGAAAATGAGCAAGGCAGAGAAAACCAGTACAGAGAGAGAGACAGCGCCACAGACAAAGACAGAGATAGAGAAAGGAGTATATAGAGATCATAAATCTTAACCCCACCCCACCCCCACCCTACCCTCAACCCCCCCCCCCCCCCCCACCCCAAAAAAAGGAGAGACACAAACAAGGCTACCTAAATGGAAGCGGAATTTTTGTTTTGCATACAGCTAAAATCTCACCAATGTTGACCTTTAATTCTAACCAAGGCAGGGAAAAAAGGAAAATATTAGACAAGATGCATAAATCTTCTTTAAGTTGCCCATTTCGATATAAAAAGTAGACATTTACATATTTCGAACGAAAAGATAAAACTCTTCATCAAACACATATTGGTAAAAGACTGGAAAATGGTCAGTTTACAAACAGCAGGCATCGCTTTCAACATCGGTTTGTATAGTGTTTAAGATCAAACTAATATTGCTTCATCTTTGGCAGCCTTCAGTTTCGGAAGACGATTGCGGCTAGGGAAGACTGGAGAATGGTCAATTTACTGCAGGCATAGCTTTCAACATTGTTGTGCATAGTGTTTAAGATCGAGCCAATGTTCCTACATAAAGCCAAACATTATTTGGTACAGTATTTAATATCAACCTTATGTTACCTACATAAAGCCAGACATTCTGATGCCCATCATTGCTTGGTACAGTTTTTAAGATCAACCTAATTTACCTACATAAAGCCAGACATTCTGATGCCCATCATTGTTTGGTACAGTATTTAAGATCAACCTAATGTTACCTACATATAAAGCCAGACATCCTGATGCCCAACATTGTTACCTATTTAAGACCAACCTTATGTTACCTACATAAAGCCAGATATTCTGATGCCCAACATTATTTGGTACAGTATTTAAGATCAACCTAATGTTACCTACATAAAGGCAGACATGCTGATGCCCAACATTGTTTGGTACAGTATTTAAGATCAAGCCAATACTCCTACATAAAGCCAGACAATGTACTATCTGGAAATAAAAATTTGACTTGACTTGACTTGACATTCTGATGTCCAACATTTTTTTGTACAGTGTTTAAGATCAAACCATTAGTTACACATTAAGCCAGACATTATGATGCTCATCATTGTTTTGTACAGTGTTTAAGATCAACGTAAATGTTCCTACATAAAGCCAGATATTGTGATATCATACATTGTTGTGGACAGTGTTTAAGATCAAGCCGACATTCCTAAATAAAGCCAGACATTCTGATGCCCATCATTGCTTGGTACAGTATTTAAGATCAACCTAATGTTACCTACATAAAGCCAGACATTCTGATATCCAACATTGTTTGGTACAGTACTTAAGATCAAGCTAATGCTACCTACATAAAGCCAGACATTCTGATATCCAACATTACTTTGTACAGTATTTAAGATCAAGCTAATGCTAACTACATAAAGCCAGACATTCTGATGCCCAACATTACTTGGTACAGTATTTAAGATCAACCTAATGTTACCTACATAAAGCCAGACATTCTGATATCCAACATTGTTTGGTACAGTACTTAAGATCAAGCTAATGCTACCTACATAAAGCCAGACATTCTGATATCAAACATTGTTTGGTACAGTACTTAAGATCAAGCTAATGCTACCTACATAAAGCCAGTCATTCTGATGCCCAACATTGTTTGGTACAGTATTTAAGATCAAGCCAATACTCCTACATAAAGCCAGACAATGTACTATCTGGAAATAAAAATTTGACTTGACTTGACTTGACATTCTGATGTCCAACATTTTTTTGTACAGTGTTTAAGATCAAACCATTAGTTACACATTAAGCCAGACATTATGATGCTCATCATTGTTTTGTACAGTGTTTAAGATCAACGTAAATGTTCCTACATAAAGCCAGATATTGTGATATCATACATTGTTGTGGACCGTGTTTAAGATCAAGCCGACATTCCTAAATAAAGCCAGACATTCTGATACCCATCATTGCTTGGTACAGTATTTAAGATCAACCTAATGTTACCTACATAATGCCAGACATTCTGATATCCAACATTGTTTGGTACAGTACTTAAGATCAAGCTAATGCTACCTACATAAAGCCAGACATTCTGATATCCAACATTACTTTGTACAGTATTTAAGATCAAGCTAATGCTAACTACATAAAGCCAGACATTCTGATGCCCAACATTACTTGGTACAGTATTTAAGATCAACCTAATGTTACCTACATAAAGCCAGACATTCTGATATCCAACATTGTTTGGTACAGTACTTAAGATCAAGCTAATGCTACCTACATAAAGCCAGACATTCTGATATCCAACATTGTTTGGTACAGTACTTAAGATCAAGCTAATGCTACCTACATAAAGCCAGATATTCTGATATCAAACATTGTTTGGTACAGTACTTAAGATCAAGCTAATGCTACCTACATAAAGCCAGTCATTCTGATGCCCAACATTGTTTG
>CM054144.1:66294964-66299964 GCA_028751875.1 Rapana venosa | reverse complement strand
TTTACATTTTTCCTCTGAATATACTGTTAGTGTGTGTGTGTGTGTGTGTGTGTGTGTGTGTGTGTGTGTGTGTGTGTTGTGTGTGTGTGTGTGTGTGCGCGCGCGCGTGTGTAATTATCATAGCTAAATAAGATACAAAATATTTTAGTACAAAGCAGATTTGACTGTTTGTGGGAGATAGTTTGTTAAAGTACAAGTTTGTGGGAGATAGTTTGTTAAAGTACAAGTTCACATACCAAAGCCTTCGTAATAGAAACTTTTTGAATAATAGTAAAAGCCAATGTTTTAAAAACTATAAGATCGATTTTTGTATTGAAAATATATACCAGATAATCGTTGTAGCTGTCACAAACTTCCTATTGAGGTTGGACGTTTCCATAATATACCAAGGGAAGAAAAAATATGTTCAAAACGCAGTATGTCTGTTTTAGGAGATGATTTTCATTTTATCATGGAATGTCCCCACTTCAGACATTTACAAGATTTTAGTCCCCAACATTTTCTTCAACCCATGTTCAGTCACAATTTTTGGAGGCAAATGAAATGTAAATCTAGACAAGTTCTGCCTCTCTCAGAATTCATAAGATTTGCAAGCATTTTTTAAAAAAATACTTGCCTTTAACAAGTGTAGATTGTGTAATTTAAAGAAATGTGTACTCTTAAAAAATAGTCTTTTGTCTTCAATACTGTTTGCTTATCATTTTGAGATAAACGCTTGCTTTTCAGTTCCTGTTAGTATTGGTATTATTCTTGGGTGTATTGCTGTTAGGTTTATTCTCCTGTTGAATTTGTTTGCAATCCTCCATACACCAGAAGGGGTGAAAGGAATTGAATCTTCAATCTTGGATCTTGTGAACTCAAATTCAGGCCTTTATTTCCACATGGTACAATGTGGTTTTAAAGAAGATGTGGTTGGGGTTTTTTTTGCTCATCTGCTGCATATGAACGTTCTTCTATGTAATGTTTGCTCAAAATAAATGATCTTAAAATAACAATAGAAAAAAAATGAAGGTGGAGGTGGTGATGGTGTATGACCTTCAGAAAAAAAGGGACTGCAAAAGCCATTACTATAATAGTGTAACTGAGATAATATTAAAGCATTAAAGGAAAGCTTTTTGTTAATCAAGCTATTCAAAAATTTAGCAACAAGTGTTCTGAATTAAGAGAAAAAAGCAATCTACTACAGAGAGAGAGAGAGAGAGAGAGAGAGAGAGAGAGAGAGTGTGTGTGTGTGTGTGTGTGTGTGTGTGTGTGTGTGTGTGTGTGTGTGTGTGTGAATTGTGTGAGTGTATACATTATTTTTACAACTGTTATATTGGTTAAAAAATACTTGTCAAATCAATAAAAACTATGAATATGAGATTATTATGCCAAGAGCAAAATGAAATTAAAACATTACTAACACTTATAAGTCTGGCTATTCTATATAAAAAAAAGTGTGATATACTACTTGTGTGTGTGTCTGTCTGTCTGTCTGTGTCTGTGTGTCTGTGTTGTACTACTACCACTGCCACTACTATGACACTGTTACCATCCTATTACAAGCAAACAAACACACACTCACATACACACTAACACACACATACACACACACACACACACACACACACACACACACTCACTCACTCACTCACTCGCTCACTCAGTGTGCACTGACATTGTTTATTCTGGTGAAATACAAGGTAAGCCTTCATGATTTTGCTCTTCTTGTAGTATGATGCAGTTCTATGATGTATGATAGAGAACAACACAACTTGATCATTTTGATAATTAAGCATGCTCTTTTGTTTATTTCTCAGATGAGCTGGTCATGTTTGACACGGAGCATCATCTGCTCAAACATGCATCAAGGCGCTACAACTGTGAGCAGCGGGAAGAAAGAGCAGAAGGAGAAAGCGCAGACTAAAACTGATTACACAATGATGAACAGACTGGTCTGCAAAAATAAACCCCCATCTTTCTTTCTTATGAGGTATGGTCGTTTGAATTGTGAATGATTATTATCTATTTTAAAATCTCAAAATAAAATGCATGTCAGATTGTTTTTTTCCTTTCTTAGGTAAGGTATGTTTGTTTGAATTGTGAATAATTATTGTATATTTTAAATACTCAAAATTAAACAATTGTCAGATTGTTGTTTTCTTTCTTAGGCACAGGGTAAGTACTTTCTCTTCTTCTAGTGTTTACATTTTGATAATTTTTGTTTAAAATGATTTTTTTCGAAGATGGTTGTAGTGCAGCTAGAATTTTTGTTGTTGGTGGTGGTTTTATATTCATATGATATATAATAATACATACACATATTTTTTCTTCTTTTTTTGGAGGGGTGGAGAGGGGGGAGGGCTGGTTTGGTGGTTTTATTCGATTCTTTGATTTAATTTCTGGTGTGTGTGTGTGTATGTGAGAGAGAGAGAGAGTGAGTGTGGGTGTGTGTATGTGAGAGAGATAGTGAGTGTGGGTGGGTGTATGTGTTTATTTTCTTTCAAATTCTTTTGTTTCAAGGGCATACATAACAAGCACACATGTGCGTTTAATATCTAGTCCCCGTGTACTTGTTATGTAAATGTTGTTACCCGTTAGCTTCTCCACACATTGTCCTACTCTTCCAAAACGCCGAACAGGTCATAATTTGCGCGGAAAATATCCCCTGTGAGTTCCATAGTTTATAGGCTCATCCCCGAAGGGTGTGTGGGTGTGTGAGCGTGTGCGCGCGCGCGCGCGCGTGCATGCGTGTGTTTGTAATACATTCAAATCAATTCAACAGCTTTACAATATACAAGATATAACTTTTATTGTCCACTTACGATTAGAGACTCACTTGAGTTACAAGTCATGCATAAAAACAGTAAAGAGTTTTTTTAAAAAAGGTATCATAGAAAAGTGCCACAACACAGTATCCAAACATTGGATATAAAGCACCCATGCGATTATCACAACTAAACTCATATTATATTCCTACCAGAAAAGATATTAATAAATAAGTAATCCTACATTAAGTTTATGACATTTGTTTTTAATCCATTGTTTCATTACTTTTGCTCTGTCTGTTTCAGAGTCAAGAAAAAGAAGCAGCTCAGACACGTCATTGACCATTACAAGAAAAATAGTGCAAGTCTAAGGCAGAACAAGCAATGTTGGCAGGAGGAACAGCACCAGAGCCCTGAGCTTTACTGATATATACATCCAGTGTGTGGAGATTTATGTTAAACTGTGCTGAGGAGAAAGCTGTCAGCCTCATCCACCAGCCAATGATGTGGAACATTGATGGAACAGTACCTGGTGTTTGTGTGTGACTTGCGTGGTGCCATGTGTGATTTCAAGGGGATGAAACATGTTCGACACCAGACTGTTCTGGAGGTTGAGGTATGTGGCATTTTTTGTCATTTGTTGTATTGCATGGCTGTTGTTTTTATATATTATTTTCATCACACTGTTCAAATGTTTAATATTTACTATTTTAAAAATCACAGCTACGCCCCCCTTTCCTTCTAAACCATTCAGATATAATTAGATGCTTGGAAGATAAAGAACTTTATAAATTGACAGTTATTTGTTTATCCAGTTCAAAATAAGTTTGAAAGCTTTCTAAGCTTTGTTTTGTTTTCTTACAGTAGAAATTCAAAAATTGTGATGAAAAATCAAGTCCTTCTAAAATGAAACACAATTGAAAGATATTGGATATTTCTTGTTTTGTTTTTCATGAAAACTTGATATGTCCTCTTTTCTCTTCAAGTAAATATCGAAGAATATCTGTTAAAATCAAGAGAAATTGGGAAAATTCTTTCATATTTTCATTTGAAGATCATATAAGAATACAGGATTAATCTTTTCTGCAAGTTTCATTCAATTAAAGCCCTATTGCTAAAGTCTTCTGATCAAAACACGTGTACACAGTTGAAGAAACTTCTCATCTAAGTTTACCAAAACTGGCCGCCTCACCACTATTCGGATTCAAACTCTTATAACTTTGCTTTCAGTCAAGCTACAGCAAAAACAAATAAATCACTGTAAAGCTTAATGATTGAACTTTCTCTCTATCAGCATCTGAAAAATGTTTAGAAGGCGCTTAATGTAGGCCTACACTTTGCAGGAGCTCCTCGCGTGAAAATTTCGTTTCTATTCATTTCTGGAATAAAATCAAAAAGTAGAAATTTCAAGAAACTGTTAAAAACAGGGTTACTGCTTTTTTCCATACGGGGCCAATACATGAAGGGGGCCACATCGTAAGCAGTTTAATGTTATTTAGGTAGAGACACAATGCATAATGAATTACAACAACGTCGTTTTGAAGAAAGGTGGATTGGGTCTAACTCTGAGTTAAAAAAAAAACCCGTGTTTAGTATTAGCAAGTTAATAGAAAATCAATTCTGTAAGAACAGTCCATTGTTTTGCGGGGGGCTAGCGTTTTCTTCTTCTTCTTCTTCTCTTCTTCTTCTTCTTCTTCTTCTTCTTCTTCTCTTCTTCTTCTCTCTTCTTCTTCTTCTTCTTCTTTTTCTTCTTCATCTTCTTTTCTTCTTCTTCTTCTTCTTCTTCTTCTTCTCTTCTTCTTCTTCTTCTTCTTCTTCTTCTCCTTCTTCTCCTTCTTCTTTTTCTTCTTCTTCTTCTTCCTCTTCTTCTTCTTCTCTCTTCTTCTTCCTCTTCTTCTCCTTCTTCTTCTTCTTCTTCTTCTTCATCAAAGTCAAACTCTCAGACAGCAACTATTGCTGTCTGTCATATGAGCGAAAATGCGTGGCGCTGCTGTTAAGTGCCTTACAAGCCAGGCCCAACGCATTTGAAGTGTTATCTTTTAAGTCTTTCTGGAAAAAAAAACAGGCAGGAGAATGGTCGTAATGGAAGAACATAGACAAGAAACAGGTGACAAAACAGAAAAGGGATCAAGGCAAAAAAAACAAAGAAGGAAAGAAACGGGGGAATTCCCAGCACAGAATTTCCAGGAGGTGGGGGTGGTATTGATACTGACAGGCCCCCGGCATCCTCACCGGGATTTTAGATTCGTTAAC
>CM054144.1:66267464-66292464 GCA_028751875.1 Rapana venosa | reverse complement strand
TATTTTTTTCCAACTGGAGTTTGAAAACAATTTTTGCCGAAACACATGGCAAGAGTTCACTGCGTACAGCCATTACGCTATAAAAAGACAACAGAGAGGAGGGAAAGTGTTATTGCGACGTCAATAATGACGCTGCAATGTGAGTGATCACGTCAATGAGACAATGATGTCATGTATAATGGATGAGAGCCACTTCACTCTAATTTGAGCAGAAGCAGCCTTGAAAGCAAATGGAAAAATGGAACAATTAGTTAAGCTCCCCGGTGCAGTTGGGGAATACCGGGGTTCTGTCGGTACAAACAGCATCATCACCCTCTGGAATATCTGTGCCAGGAATTCCCTTTTTTTTTCTTTTTCTTTGTTTTCGCCTTGTTACTTTGCTTCCATGCAACTCTCTCTTGTCTATTCTCTCTTGTCTTGATCTATTCTCCTGCTGTTCCTTTTCTTCTTATGTTTCCTCCTTCTCTATTCTCTATTCTCTTGGTTCATTCTCCTGCTGTTTTTTTATTGTGTTTTTTTTTAGAAAGACTTTTTAAAAATTCGAATTCTCTCTCACCCTGAAGTTGGATACGCTGGGCCTGACTTGTGAGGTGCTTAATGGTAGCGCAACGCAACTCTGCTCACATGACAGGCAACAATGGTTGCTTTTTGAGAGTTACAACAAGAAGTTGAAGTACCATATAACTGGAGATTCATTTATGTGAGATCATGAGATCACATTGAAAAATGGTTTATTTTGGGCCTGGTGAAAGTATGTGTTATAAAAACGTGCATGCGTGCGTGGGCGCGTGTGTGTATGGGTGTGTGTAAGAGAGAGAGAGAGAGAGAGAGAGAGAGAGAGAGAGAGAGAGAGAGAGAGAGAGAAAAGAGAGAGAGAATAGGAACTTAAAACGACGTGGAGACAGTAGTGACAACAGCTTTTGTTTTGGTAATTACATTCAGAGAAATTACTTTTTTAAAAATCTGAGAAAAAAATGCAAAGGCTGGAAAACGAAGAGAAGCAGGCGTAACATTTGTTCAAAACGCAAAAGAATAAAGAGACTTTACTCCCCCCCCCCCCTCCCTCTCTCTCTCTATCATATTGTCTCTGTCTCTTTTATCTCTCATCATTAATTTAATATATCAAAGCTAAAGCACAGCTCATTTGTAAAACGTACAATGTAGGTTCACTGCATACATCTTCTACAGTTTTGCGGAAAGAAGAAGGCTTCATGGAAGCATCGATGACGCGAAAATCAATGTAAGGATTGACGTCATTACCCAAATTATGCAATATCAAATGGATTAAAGCATCCCTACTCTGCATTTAGCAAATGGAACATTAAAGCAAATGAAAAAGTAGGATGATCAGTCATTTCTGTAGAACTGGAAAGTTGGTGCTATGAAGTCATAAGATCTTTGTGTATGATACTTTCAATGTATCTCAGCTTAGGAAAAAAAATTCAGACAATAAATCTTTGTAAGAGTAAACACACGTCGGTACCATCAATATTTCATGACACGGGACAGCGAACGCACATGAAATCTGTTAAATGCCACCAGCCATGGGAGACGAGGAGTGGGTGTTTAATGAGGATATCAAGCACCCTGTTATGGGAGATGTCACCTCAGTGACAGAGTAATGCAATGAGTAATGGATGAAGACAATGATTCAGGATAACACACGGAAATGTTGGAGGGCTTAAGTTACAAATGTGTTGATTACTGTGCGATTAGTAAATCGAATCTGGGAGAAAGTTTATAGTGCTTTGCGTTCTTTGCTGTTCTGTCTGTCTGTCTGTTTGTCGGTCGGTCTCTCTCCTCTCTCTTCTCCCTTCTTCTCTCTCTTCTCTCTCTTTCATCTCTCTTCTCTCTCCTATCTCTCTCTCTCTCTCTCTAAGTTATAAACTGTTGCTCAAGGTTTGTAAAATTATATGCTCTAAACCTGAGGGTTTCTTTTTAAGTTTGAGTACCTTTAAAAAAACTTTTAAATGTCTCTGTCTCCCTTTCTCTCTTAGTTTCTTTTCATTCTGTCATAAATTTATTGCATCTATTTTCCATCCACTTTCTCCCCGATTTCTTTGTTTCTTTCTTCTTTCTTTTTTCATTTCTTTCTGTCTTGGTGTAGGCCTATTTCATTGCTCTCTTTCTGATGTCTGGGATTAATGAATTGCATTAATAATGAATCATGTTTTGCCTTGTCTGTAAAAGTGGTTAGTCATTTTATCACTCTTCTTTGTATATGTGTATGTCTATTTCTGTTTGTTTGGCTGGCTCTCTCTCTCTCTCTCTCTCTCTCTCTCTCTCTCTCTCTCTCTCTCTCTCTCTCTCTCTCTCTCTCTCTCTCTCTCTCTCTCTCTTTGCGGCTGAACGCAGGGAACAGGATGGAGTGTACATGTGAAGACAGTTACAGGGATAGGAGGTGCATGTTTGTGGAAATATTTGAAACAGAGGGTGTTAATCTTATTCTTTACTCTATGTGCGACAGGCAGTCAGTGAAGAGATTGCAAAAGAGGAAGTGATGTGTTCCGATTTTTTTTCTTTCGAAGGACTAGTCAAGCTACAGAGTTTTGTATGCGTTGAAGGGAGTGGATGGATGAACCTGGTAAACCAACACTTTAGAGAAACAAAAAACTTGCCCGTTTTAATAACCACTCACTCTCAGTTTACATAATTTCAGTCTCAGACGAAGATCTTGTACGCATACCACTTGGCTTTCCTTAGGTTCTGAACATGTTTATGTCCCATTCGGATTATACATGGTATCTAGACCAAAAAATACCCAGATACACAGGAAGAAACCCAGTGAGAAACAAAACAGCGGCAGAGACTGAAGTGTTTTCCGATGCTTCACCCTCATGAGATTTCCCACTGACAATCGAAATGCTAATCTTTATTCCCCTAGCCAAGCAAAGCTGCTTGCGAAGATGATTTTTCTTAAGCCTTTAAGTGCTGAGACTGTGATGCATTTTCGACATTTCCCGACATCCTATCAGTGTTTTAGCACGCTGATCAGACAGCTGAAAATGTCATGCAAAGTCACGTTCTTGGATGGGAGACAGCCGAGTCCTTTAGCTACAGACAGCTGATCTAATCCCTTATCTTTCTTTTATTGTGCTGTCAGGCACAAGGAGAGATGTAGCGAACAGTCACACACCCACCAACACTTTCTGGGCAAGTACCTTAGATGCAGTGGCACTGGTAAAAGTTCAACATCTTTACGCATGCACGTAAGCACGCACGAACGCACACACAAACACACACACACGCACGCACGTGCGCATGCTCGCACACACACACAATGCCGCGCGCGCGTGTGTGTGTGTGTGTGTGTATACACGTGTTTGTGTGTGTGTGTGTGTGTGTGTGTGTATGTAAGTCTTCAATTCTAACGTCTCTCCACTTTAAGTGATTCCAAACGACCCTAAAATAGGAGTATCTGTATGTCTGTCTGTCTGTCTGTCTGTCTGCCCGCCTGCCTGTGTGATTAAAGAGACTGTCAAGGACCCTGTAATAAGAGAAGACTAGTGTCAGATCAGTGACGGAGCAATGCAGTGGTTGAAAGATGAAGACACTAATTCGGCAATACAAAGAAGAGCAAGATCCCCAAGCTACAAGAGGGAAGATTAATGTGTTGACTATTTCTTGATCAGTACATCCAATCTGATAGGTAGCTGATATTGTTCTCTCTCTCTCTCTCTCCTCGCTCTCTCTCTCTCTCTCTCTCTCTCTCTCTCTCTCTCTCTCTCTCTCTCTCTCTCTCTCTCTCTCTCTCTCTCTCTCTCCTCTCTCTCTCTCTCTCTTTTCTCCACCCTCCCTCCCTCCCTCCCTCCCTCTCTATGCGCATGTTTATTCTGTTACCCTAGAAAAATAAAGATTCATTCAAAGATTCATGTCTATGTCTCTCTCTCAGTATCAGACGACAAAATTTACAAAACTGCATACACACGGAGACTGGACGTAAAAAAGCACATGAGTGCTTATTCCATTATCCTCGAAATAAAACAACAGTAATAATCATAATAATAATAATAATAATAATATTAGTAATCTATCTGTGTTTTAAAACGAGCCATCCCTATCGATTTCTTTAAACGAACATTTAAGACAGCGTAATATAAGATAATTCCCAACGATTTCATATGATTGATTCTCTGATCACACAGCAATTAGAAAATCTTCCCGCTTGGAAATTGGAATCAGGGTTCTGCTATTCATTCAAAGTAACATTCAAAATTGTCCCTGCCACCGCTCTTGCTAACTATCTTCATCATCGGTTTCAGTATGGAATCTGACAAGACCGTTATTGTGTTACCAGGAGGTTTACGTTGATTTGGGCAACACAGAGTACTTAATATTAACAACCCATTTTGATCAGTAGAATGTTTTAATTGACCCTTTGGAACGCGAATATGTGTCACATCTTTATATCCCAAAATCGATTTATAAGATAAACTTAATATATATATATACGTCATAATAAACCCCACCCCCCCCTGAGAAGGCGAAAGCCAAATATTGGAACATTTATTATGTTGTTATGCTTTCATTTGTTGGTAATATTCTAGTTTTATATCATATATATAATATTATAATATTATAACTCTTTATAACACCTGCAAATTGTGCAGGGCTCGTTTCCTGGGTGGAGTTAAGAATCTGCCTGTTCATAACTTTGCCTACGGTAAAATGTAATATTTTATCAGCCTCTTCTACAGCATCTCTCTGTTCATACTATACTGCCGTATGCTGAAATGTACAGAGTGTGAGATCAAATATCTCCACTCTGTTAAATTATATATATTATATATTTATTATTTAGTATATTAATTATATTTTCTTATAATTTTATATTATGATTTGTTACTTATTTGTGCCAAATGGCCTAGGTGTAATTCAGTCAATAATCGGGTAACAGTTTATTACCCTTAAAAATTCTACGTTTATACTATTGTTGTTAGGGATTACAGTAGTTTGTTGTTGGAACCCTTTGGAACGCGAATGATATACAATCCGTAACACTTATCGAATATCAAGACAAACTGTCATATATGTATCACTGCTCTCCCACTCTACCTCACTCACCTCCACCACCTCATCCTACTCACCTCTCTATAAATATATATATATATATAATAATATATCGGCTTACAGTTATATTCCAGTTTAATATTCTCGTTTATTTGGTTGGTTGGTTGGTTTGTTGGTACGTTAGCTAGTTTTTTTGTTGCTGTTGGTTGTGTTAATGAGTTTGGTTGACTTTGTTTCATTGATTCAAATTCAGGCAGATGGCAATAACATTGAAAGACTAAGACGCTTAGAAGTAAAAAAGGCAGTCTGGTAAGCACATTAACAGTTGGAAAAGCAAACAGATATACAGATAGACAGACAAACAGACAGACGGACGGACACACACACAGAGATACATAAAATTAGATAGATAGCTAGCCAGATAGATCGATAGAGGAAAAGACAGATGGATGCATGGATAGATGAATGGAGGGTTAGACAGTATTGTATTCTGTACTGGTAAGCTACCAGCCCTACACTCCTACGGTAAAAGGATAGGCTGATAATGTCAGCGATGAGTGCAAGAGGATCTCAGTTTATAGTCTCATCTCAATCAATTACAGACCATTCTGAAACAACAGTAACTTCAAGGCAACAGGGTTTTTTTTACCTCAGCGGTAACGTTAGACCACATTCACCGTCTGATCACGATTAGACACTAGGCCGATAACGACTGCAGTATTGCTACCGCCCCTTCCCCCTCGGATAGCTCAATGGTCAGAGCACTCGCTTTCCCCCAGCCAAGGTTAAACAGCATCGAGCGTGGTTACCACTTGGATGAGTGACCGTTTGCGCGCCTTGGCTTCAGTACAGTCCCTCAGTTCACCCAGCTGTAAATGGGTACCTGTCCTCTTAAGAATCAGGGAAGGTAAAGCAGCGAGGGAGAGGAGATGGGCGCCGCCCTCAATATGCTGGCCCCTAGAGAAGTTGAGGTCTCTGATGCCTCACTCCCCTACGACCTTATAGGTTATGGGACACCTTTACCTTTTTGCCTCCCCCCTCCCCCTGCCTCGCCATGGCCCCTTCCTCCTTCCACCAGTAAACCAAAGACAACCACTATTGGCGCTAAAAGAATAGACAATAGTTATTTCTACAGGATGACAAGATAACTCTCTCTATGGGTTTACCTGCCTGCCTGCCTGCTTGCCTGCCTGTCTGTCTGTCTGTCTGTCTGTGCCTCATGTCTTTCTTTCTGTCTGAATGTCTCTCTCTCTCTCTCTCTCTCTCTCTCTCTCTCTCTCTCTCTCTCTCTCTCTCTCTCTCTCTCTCTCTCTCCGCCATTCTCTATGTGCATCTTTCTCTAATTTCTCTGTCTCTCCCCCATCTCTCTACTTGTCACTCTGCCTCCCCCCCCCATCTCTCTCTCTCCTCTTTCTCTCTTCTCTCCTGTCTCTCCTCTCTCTCTCTGCCTGCCTGTCTGTCTCTCTCCTCTCTACTCTCTCTGCTCTGCCCTCTCTCTCTTTCTCTATCCGCCTGCTGTCTGTCTGTCTGTCTCTCTCTCTCTCTCTCTCTCGTCTCTCTCTCTCTCTCTCTCTCTCTTTCTCTATCTGCCTGCCTGTCCTCGTCTGTCTGTCTCTCTCTCTCTTTCTCTATCTCTTGCCTGCCTGTCCTGTCTGTCTGTCTGTCCTCTCTCTCTCTCTCTCTCTCTCTCTCTCTCATCTCTCTCCTCCTTCTCTCTCTCTCTCTCTCTCTCTGCTTGCCTTCCTCCGTCCTCCTCCTCTTCCTGCCTGCCTGTCTGTCTGTCCTGTTCTGTCCTGCTCTTTCTCTCTCTCTCTCTTCTCTATCTCTCTGTCCTCTCTGTCTCTCTCTTCTCTCTCTCTCTCTCTCCCTCACTCCTCCCTCTCTCTCTCTCTCCTGCCTGTCTGTCTGTCTCTGTCTCTGCTCTCTCTCTCTCCTCTCTCTCTCTCTCTCTCTCTTCTCTCTCCGCTCTCTCTCTGCATCTCTGCACATCCCACTCTCCATTCTCTCTCTCTCTCTCTCCTCTCTCTCTCTCTCTCTCTCTCTCATCCTTCTCTCTCTCCTCTCTCCCTTCCACCTCCTCTCACCTCATCTCTCTCTCTCTCTCTGTATGTGGACGGAGGTTGGTTGTGGTGGGGTGGAGGGGTGTTGAGAAGATAAGGTCACGAAGAGGCGAGGGTCAGCATTGCCTAATGCATCAGTCTGGGAGATCCAGACCACTCCAAACCACTGTTCTGCTTGAATTAGTTCGTCATGGAAGCATTCGTCACCTGAGACGGGGTGTTATGAATCAGATGAGAGGTGTTATAGGATGAAAACCAGCAGACATGATGCGTACAGTAAAAAACGAAAATGTGCAGATATTGCCCGAGTGTGAGGATATAATATATATATAATATATATATATATATATATATATATATATAATATATATATATATATATATGTGTGTGTGTGTGTGTGTGTGTGTATACCACACAATATGAAAGCATAACAACCAGCATAATAAATGTTCCCCAATATTTCGGCTTTCGCCTTCCTTAGGTTTTTTTAAAAATTATGTTGTGATGGAATGACGTCAATCTCAGTTATACATCATTGTGAAATTTTTGTTATGACATTTTAAATTAAACATCATACTGAGACCATATTAGAGAGAGAGAGAGAGAGAGAGAGAGAGAGGAGAGATAGGGGGGGGAATTTTACATGGGACAAATATGGTCATATAGTTAAGGTTCACACGCACACACACACACACACATACACACACACACAAACACACACCACTTGCGCGCCCACGCATACACAAACGCATGCACACATATACACGCATATGCACATACACACACATACACATACATATCCTTCCAGGAGACTATAAGCGAAGTCCTGTGTGGGAGCACACTCAGAACATCCGGCCCACATGCCAAAACCCGTTCCACCTTTCGGAAGAGTAGGCAATTGTGCGCCAGTGCAAATGAATGAAGCGAGTGCCTATTCCATCATCCTCGAAGCAAAGGAATAAATAAATAGTAATGAAACAATAAACACTCATGCGCGCGCGCGCACACATACACACACACACAAGTCAAGTTAGGTATACACACATACATACACACATATACATATATACATACATACATATATATATGCAGAGATATATACATTATATACATAGATAGATGGATACACAGTTAGATTGATAGATAATTAATAGATAGATATAGATAAATAGAAAGGTAGATGGAAGAAAGATGGATAGATTGATAAATAGATAGATCATTGGTAGATAATATGATTGATAGATGATCGATAGATATATATAAATAGATCGATTTATGGATAGATAAGTAGATAGATATATAGATCGATTGAAAGATACATAGATAGAGATATATACACAGGCAGCTAGATAGATGATAGATAAATAGAGATAGATACAGAGATAAATAGGTAGATAGATAGATAGATAGATAGATAGATAGATAGATAGATAGATAGATAGATAGATAGATAGATAGTCGAATTCAAGTGAAGTGCTTGCATGGCTTTGTGGATTGCTTCAATGTCAAAAAATAAGAAATTTTGTCAAACTGACTGTTTGATTCTCTAATGCATATTTCGTTAATCTTTAAGTTTATCTATGTCATTCTATGTGCCTGTGTTCCTTTTTATTATTTCTTTCTCTAACATTTACATTGAAGTATGTTGGTTATGTGATGTGATGAAAAACTACAGCAGTAGTAAAACTGTCGAAGGAAAAGTGGAGAAAAAACTTTCTTTAACCGTCAAGTTTTCATGGCATCAATACATACGTCTACAACTGTAGACAAAAGCATATAGTAGCCATCAACCACTTAAAAAAAATCTTAAAATAATGCACCGTACTATTATGTCCACGTGTCTACCTAAACAGGTGTGTTTTTGTCTTTCTATGTTATTATGTATTGATCAGTTGATCTGTATACGTATGTAAGTATGTATCTATGTGCCTATTTCTCTCTTTTTATTGGCTTATCTATTGATTCACCTGTTATTTATCTTTTCACTTATGTATCTCTCTATCTCTCTCATATATCTATCTATCTATCTATCTATCTCTATCTATCTACCTATCTCTCTCTCTCTCTATCTCTCTAATCTATCTATCTATCCATCTATCTATATGTCTGTCTGTCTGTCTATCATCTATCGGTCTGTTTGTCTGTCTATCAGTCTATCTACCTACCTGTCTGCTTGTCTGTCTGTCTGTCTATCCATCTATCTATCTCTATGTCTATCTGTCTATCTATCTATCTATCAATCTATCTATCTTTCTGTCTAACTATCTGTCTATCTATCTATGTATCTATCTATCCATCTATCTCTGTCTGTATGTCTATCTGTCTATCTATCTATGTATCTATCTATCTATCTATCAGTTTGTCTACCTACCTGTCTGCTTGTCTGTCTGTCTGTCTTTCTGTCTATCCATCTATCTATCTATCTATCTATCTATCTATCTATCTATCTATCTATCTATCTACCTATCTATCTATCAGTCTGTCTACCTACCTGTCTGCCTGTCTGTCCTTTGAAATGTTGTTAATGTTTTCTTTGCTTGTTCAGCCCTAACGGAGACACGTCTATTTGCTTCATTCTTGCACTTTTAAATATGCATGTGTATCTTGCACACATTAGGGGAAAAACACCTACCTACCGCCCACTCACACACAGACTACTTTCAAAGCAGCCTGTCATGATGGTCGGAGACACATTCGTAATGCTACTTCGCAGTCCCAAAGCGCTGAACCTTTTTTTACACCCCCAAGAGATGTACACCTCTATGCTTTATAAACCCCCCCAAAAAGGTAAGGAACACAACAAGCAGTGCTAAAATTAAACAGCAGAACAGACTGGGGATTTCCTGATGCCGCATTGTCATGAGATTTACTAACAGCAAAAAAAAGGTGCTGATCTGTCTTCCCTAGCTCAGAAAAGCAGCTTTCGATAATGGTTTCTGCCGCTTTGAAATGCAAGTTAGCGAGGTGCATCTTCAGTATTTCATAAATCCTATCAGTGCCTGAGAGCATCCATTAGTCTGCACACTCTTTAATGCTCAGTCACGTTTCTTCAATGAGTGGCTGCTGGGTTTTTAAGTTACAGACGCTAGACGGATTATCTCTTTTCGTATTGGGATGTCTCTCTCTTTCTTTCTCTCTCTCTCTCTCTCTCTCTCTCTCTCTCTCTCTCTCTCTCTCTCTCTCTCTCTCTCTCTCTCTCTCTCTCTCTCTCTCTCTCTCTCTCTTTCTCTCTCTTCTCTCTCTCTCTCTCTCTCTCTCTCCTCTCCTCTCTCTCTCTCTCTCTCTCTCTCTCTCTCTCTCTCTTCTTACCATGACCACTTTAAAAATAAAGGAGTAGCTAGGAATGTCGAGGCAGAAACTAGACTGTCAAAAGATCTATTGACAGCCGTTCAAGACGAGCGCTTCTGGGTCTTTTGACTAATATCAAAGTGTAGTGTAGCCAAACTTTGACGCTAAACCGCACTAACAGGTCACTGTGGCTTCAAGTAGAGTGAAGGTCTGGTACTAGAATGCATGCCTAGAAAGAAAGAGTCTGCAGGATCTAGTTTTATCTCAATCTAGACTTTTAAAACAAACTCGTTTTGCTTCATCTTCTGTTACATTCCTTCCTTGCTGTTCTCACGCCACTCGTCTCGACCTCTCCCCACCCCAGCCATATCCATACTCGGTATGTCGCAGCCTCAGGGTCAGAAGCCTATATGGAGCCAGGTCGCCACTGGAGCACCGTTCAGAGGGGCTCTGCATTGCTGCTGGGTCACTTTTGTGGTGTTCAATCGAGCTGTTCTGAGTTAACGTACGCATGACACCTACTAAACCCCTTTTTGACGATAATAATAGCTTAGTCGCGGAGCCAGACTGAGTGCAACGTTTTATTCGGAATGATGACACTACACGTATTGTCCCTCCAATGACCTCTGTTGAACTTCCAACTCTGAAGGCTTTCACACAAACTCACCACAGGCACAGTAGCGTATGAGGGAAATCAAAACTGAGGTCACCGTGATACCAGAACAGCAGAGCTACTGAATCAGAGACAGTTGTTGTTTTTTCTGATTGCATGATGATCAGTGAGGATGGAAAAAATGGTGCTGCTATGAAATACACAGCTTTGAGACCACTATGAAATACATAGCTTCGAGACCACTATGAAATAAATAGCTTTGGGACCACTATGAAATATATAGCTTTGGGACCACTATAAAATGCATAGCTTTGAGATCACTATGAAATACATAGCTTCGAGACCACTATGAAATACATAGCTTCGAGACCACTATGAAATACATTGCTTTGAGACCACTATGAAATACATAGCTTTGGGGCCACATGACGCTTCTGATCATAGTATATCCTGGCATCAATCAGGCCAGAGAGATACAGACACCTGCAGTGTTGGTCTGGTAAATTGAGCAACGCTCTCACAATTGCATTCGTAAAGTGGATGAAACTCGACTCTGTGATGCCAGTATTCCCAGTGGGCCCATAGCAAACACTCAGGGTAGGAATGGGCCACCAGAGTCAGAAAAATCCCTATGAAAATGGGTTTTTAACACACAGCCTTCCAGTCCGTAACCTACGATATTAACCCTGCACAATGGCTGCTAACCCGAGTTTAGACATTCTCCCCCTGCACTGTTGGTGGTGGGAGTGCAAGTCACTATGATAGAAATATCAAATAAAGTCCCATGTGGTGTGTGCACTTAATGTAGATTCTAGGACATACCACAGCTACAAGAATAGTGTTTTTTGGTAGTTTTATCTTTTTCTTAAATGTGTAGCTGTTTATAGGTGCTCTGAGACAGGCAGTCAAACATATCGCATACATGAGATCTTTATGCTACTGTGTGCAATATGACAACACGAACTGATGTATGATAGTTGTATGCACTTTGGTAGAAATGTGAATGTTGGTGTGTACACGTAAAATAGTTTGCATAATTACCTGGTTCATACTTTTTTTGCAGTATGGATTGACTATATGAATGTTTACCACTAGTCAATATAGTTGCATGGGTGAATAAGTCTGGTTTTGTTATAAATCCATTGTCCCCCCCCCCCCCCCCCCCCCATCCCTCCCCGTTTTTGGATTTGTTAAGTGCGATGGTTTATGAAGCACTTCACATTTGGTGGAAGAAAACTAAAGCTGGCTTATCCTGCTAGATTAGTTAACGATTGTTTTAAGTCATCAATTGTTCAAGTGCTAAGTTCATTCATGTAACAGTAATATAAAAAAATTGTTACAAAAAAATCTACGGTATATTCAAACACTTTGACGTGCATGTCCACGTGAGCAACTGTGCCTGTTTAACGAGCATGGCTACAGGTACATTCATTTATGGTCAATACGGGTGGAAACGGGTTTTTACATGACACATCATCTCATTTCTTCGGCAACGTCACTCTTGCGCATTCAGAATAATGAAATCAAGATTTGGAACTACTAGACACATTCTCAAGAAACTCCAATGGACAAGAAAAAATATCTTTGGGGGAGGGGTTTATTTCCAGGCCATCACTCTCGGAATATTTGAGGAAATGACAGCCAAGAACACACACCAGAAACAAAATGTTCGGTTTCTGAATCATCATTTTTTTTTTAGCGTCAGTAGATGGAGGTGCGAGAAACTAACAGAGGATATAAGCACGCATTCTGACGGGCTGTGAAGCCGATGCTGGCTTCCTGTAATAGCCTAGGCTGCTGCTGCTGCAAAATGGCATTAGCGTGGCAAAGAGCATTCTCTGCCTAAGGCACCAGCGCGTGTGAAAGGTTGCACACCATTCACACTTTCCCCTTCCATCACTTCTTCCATAGCCTGCCTTCTTATCCTCACCCCCTTTCCCCCACTCCTCCCCCAAAGCCAAACGCTTCAGTGCTGCGTGCAAGCTGGGAGTCTGACACGCCAGTCAGGAAACGAAAAATAAGTGTGAGTGGATCATGAGAGTGGTAGTGAGGAGGAGGAGGAGGGGGAAGAGGGGAAGGGGGAGGGAGCAGGAGGAGAGATGCGCAGAGAACTACCCAACAAGCAAAATGTCAAGCACACGTCGTTGACGGACAAGTGGCGGAGTGATATTCAGGAGGGATTACTCCATGACTTTGTTTCTGGCAATGGCCTCCACGGCTTGGCTGCCATCTGTGGACTGTACTGGGATCGATCCGGGCTGGCCCTGGGACTCTGATTTCTTTTTCCTGTGCGTGGCCTGTGCTCAGCACAGACAAGACAGCCGCGGTGTCAGGTTGGCTTTCCTTCAGTGCAGATAAAGAAGTTTGACTCCAGGTGTATTGTTCACTCTCTGTTACAGTGAGGTTTTGCTAGCCGTAGCAGTGGTGGTGGTACAAGAAGTAGTGGTGGTGGTGGTGGTGGTGGTAGTAGTAGTAGTAGTAGTAGCAGTAGTAGTAGTAGTAGTAGTAGTAGAAGTAGTAGTAGTAGTAGTAGTAGTAGTAGTAGTAGTAGTAGTAGTAGTAGAACAAGAAGAAAGAAGTAGTAGTAGTAGTACCAGCAGCAGCAGTAGAAGAGGAAGTAGAAGTAGTAGTAGCAGCAGCAGTAGTAGTAGTGGTAGTAGTAGTAGGAGGAGGAGGAGCAGTAGTTGTAATAGTAGCAGCAGCAGTAGTAGTACTAGCAGTGACAGTTGTAGTAGTAGTTATGATGATATAGTCGTCATCAATATCCTTTTTAAAATTGTTAGCGTTGTAAGTATTGGCAGTATTGTTATTATGTTTACTATCATTTTGCTGAATTTTTAAATTTGAAAATCAGTATTGTGGTTTTCCTTTCAGTCAAATATAGATAGCCATTTTTCTTTCCATTTTCCCATTATTTCTTTCGCTCCTCCTTTCATTCTCTGTCTATGTATTCTTTTTTTTTCTTTTTAAAACTCTTCTTACCTTTTGATATGATGTAAAAGTAAAACTCATCCAAGCTTTCTGTTTTACAAAAAACTTTCATTATACTGTCAGTAAGAAGGAAAAAACGCTGACACCACATATTATTTCACAGCATGACCTTCGTTTAAAATTGGAATGTCTGTTTTTCAGAAAGTCTCCAAATTATTGAGCTTTTAGCATCCAAAATTTTAAGACTGCCTATATTTAAAAGTTTGTCTATTTCTATGAAATGTTGATAGAATCATGATACCTTTAAAAAAGTTGTAGTAAGCTAAGCATAAGATATCAGATCAGTAGGTTTGGTCTACCAAAATGCCATAAAATCATTTTACAAGCATCGCCTGAACAATGTGGTACACATTTACAAAGGAAAAGCATTCCTTGATTTTAGAGCTCAGCTCAGCTTCATTCACCATCACTTATCCAGTAGTCTTGTAGGCCATTGGGACACCACTGAAGATGTTGCAGCGAAACACTACTGTAGCACTAAACCTAGGTTTACAGCCTCCACCAAGATGGAACATCCTCACTGTTTATAAAGCCTAGTAGTGCTGTAGTCGTCAAGGATAGAACATCTTCACTGTTTATATAGCCTAGTAGTGCTGTAGTCGTCAAGGATGGAACATCTTCACTGTTTATATAGCCTAGTAGTGCTGTAGTCGTCAAGGATGGAACATCTTCACTGTTTATATAGCCTAGTAGTGCTATAGTCGTCAAGGACCCTGAAATGTTTGTCCATCCAATTTCAAGTCCCCTGGTTCCCTCTAGACTGCCTCCTTGTCAGAGAAGGGGAAACGCAGTTACCCCCGCAACTTTTAACGGCACTTGTGAGTGGCTGCAGCAGATAGAGGGGCAGACAAGGAGCCACTTGTCTTCTGCCTGGAATAGCTTGTAGGAGCTAGCTACGCTGTAGCGGAAATCTAGTTTTCTGCTTGTTGAATTGACCAGAGGAAAGTGTTGTTGTTGAGTGAGTTTGCCAGCGTGGTTGGTATATTTTGAAAGGTGATGTTTTTGAAAAGAGTCTCGATAGGATTGTTATTTGTCTATCCATATACTGTTTTTCTATTTCATCATTTTACTTATTGGATTATTTTAGCATTTCATTCTTGATTAATAGTTTGTTCATCAATTTGTGCATGGCCAGACAGCAGTCCTAAACTAGACTGTTTCAGACCTAAACTGCATTCACAGTCGTCTGTTTCACCCACACTCATCTTTTCTCAGCTGCTGTCCATTCCAGCCCGTCCCAGCCCAGCCGGTGCTAGTTATAGTAGGAATTGACCGCACTGATACCTGGTAAAAGGAAAGGGCGCGCTGATTTTAGCACTGGGCCTTGGACCCTTGACTGAGTTATGCTGGCTTTGTATGCTATAATTCTACGATATGTCTAACCAACGATGTTCATGTTCTTTGATAGTAACCAAAATGGTTAAGTTGTGGCAATCATTGAAGCAACAGAAGTATATGTAGAACTTTAAAGCCAACAAGATGGTCAGTATAAACGATGGAATGTATAATCGATTTTAAAGTGTTTTTTCCCTATTTCTTAACTTCTTGCACATAATCCGTTGATTAGTGTACTTTCCTTCGTCAGACGCTCAGACAGCAGCCACCGTAGTTTGTCATGTGGGCAAAAATGTGTTGCGCTGCCGTTAAACGCCTGACAAGTCAGGCCCAGCGCATCTGACTAAGGCGTGGGTTAGTGTACGAGTTTGGTCTTTTTCTTTTGTTTTTGCCGTCGTTCATTCTTTTTTTGTTGTTGTTCCTCGTTTTATTTTTTTCTATCTTTTTCTTTATGTTTCGTTCCTTTGTTCTCACCTATGTTATGTTCTTTCCTTTCTTTCAATACATTTTTAAAAACTACACATACGTCATGCATTTTGTTATAGTGAATAATACTAGTAATCCGTCAAAGAAAGAAAAACACATATAAAGTAAAAGCAGATATAGCCCCTTCTCTTTTTTCATCGACATACACACGCACGTGCGCGCACATGCACTCACAAGCGCGTGCATCTGAAAGAATAATGAAGACATCAAAGTTTAAGTCAATGAAAACAACATAGCTGTGGTACACTGAAATTTACTTCTACTAACTTACAGATCAGTAGGTTTACAAACTTTACCAAAATCCAAATGTTTGCAAACTTTGAGTCTAAAATAATTTCGTATATTGTTCTATGCTACTAAACATAATAACATCAGGTTGTACCTGAAGCCTTTTCCTACTTCGTGAAAGATAAAAGCAAACCCAACGAAGCAATCAAATATCAGTCTTGGAGCACCCTCATTCGTAAGAGCTTTCAGAGAAGAGAAGAGAAGAGAAGCAATCTGTGGTGCCAGTTCTGATGGTACTTTGTTTCTGCTAGGATAAATTGAGGGCAGGAAAGGGTTCCAACCGTTCTTTCTCCTTTCCCTTTTGTTGTCAGATTGTTTTCCAGTTGATTGGTCTGGTGTGTTCTTTAGTTAGTTAATTGTTTGTTTGATTGATCAACAATCAAGTTGATTAGCTGGCTGTTGTTTTGATTGATGTCAGTTATTCAGATCGATAATTACAGTTTGTGGGATAATCGGTAGATGAAGTTCGTTTATTATGTAGTTAATTAATTAGTAAAGTTCGATAAACGGGTAGTTATTTGTGACACTCATTTATGATGGTTAGCTAGTTTTATTTTCGATTACTTAATCACTTAGTTGGACAGCTTGTCTGTCAGTCAGCTATTTAGTTAGTTATGTTGGTAGTTAGTTAGGTAGTTAGTTAGTTAGGTAGTTAGCTAGTTAGGTATGTAATTGTTTAGTTAGCAGGTTAGCCAGCTTTTCATGTACATAGGTAAGTAGGTAGTTCGGTAGGAAGGTAGGTGAGTAGGTAGGTACTATGTAGGTAGTTTGCTAACTAGTTTGCTAAGCTACCTGTTATTTAGTTGGGTTTTTTCTATTAAGAAGTCTGCTGTAGGTTTATTAAGGTGTTTCCTAGTTTAACTCTCAGATGATCATCCCGAAAATGCTTTGTTTCATTTACCAAGACTAGGAGTCACTGTAAGACCATAAACTTATGTGCAGCAGACTGAGGGATTAGCTAGCATTATGTATGGAAGATATTTCAGTAGAAAATTGAGGCTGGTGTACTATGGGCTTACTACCATGGATGACGACAATCTCAACAATCCCTTTCAGAGCATAGCAAAACTGTACTGTAGGCCGGTGCACTGTGCTTATATCAACAACCGACAAACCTGTTTTGCAAAAGAAAGTCAGTCAATCGGTCAATCAGTCAGTCACTTGGTCAATTAGTTGGTTGGCCCATTAATCAGGTGGTTGGTTTATTGGTTAGTCGGTTACTCTGTTAGTTGGCTAGGCAGTCAACAAACTGCTTATGTGATTATTTATTTGGTAGTGTTTAGTTAGCAAGTTAGAAAGCTAGTTATTTAGGTAGTGTGTTAGTTCACTGTTTGTTTGTTGCTTTATTAGTTGGTTTAACTACCACAGCCAACAACCAACCAAATCAGAGGTCTAGGGTCAGAGATTCTGTTCAGTTAAGCCGTTACCCTAGCTTTGACCGCCGTTACAGCAGTCAGGAATCTGCAGCCAACAGCAGACACTCAGAGAGAGTCTCCACTTCTAAATAAACCCAGTTCACACCTGCCAATTGTGGATGGCATGGTAACAAACAAGGCGGCGGTTCTAGCCAACCGTTCTGGCCAGTTCTCGAGCTAACACCTGGTGTCTATAATGCGCTAGCACACTTGTGACATTAATGCTCTACATTAATGTGTACTGCCCCTAGTGCCAGCAAGTACCAACGCTCGACCGTAATTCATGCTTTTACCTTCCACCACTATTTCCATACAGTTTCTCCTTAATGTCTATATTTCACCTCCCTGTCCTCCCTAGAATCACCCCTACCCCTAATGTTCACGTGCTGTGTGCTAGCTACGTGACTCTGATACACCAGCCAGGCAGTTGGAATAGGTGAGATTGCATGAGGAAAGGTAAGGAGGGATGGGAGACCTAGATATAAAAAAAAGAATGCACGTAGAAAAATCTAGGATGCAAATGCCGAGCTGGCATCGCTGATGGCCAGGACATCGCAGGAGAGGAGTGACATTCAGGAGGGATTATGCCATCGCTGTGTTTCTGGGTACGGTGTCTGTGAACTGCAGTGGAATCGATACAGACTGGCCCTGGGACTCACTACGATATGTGTGTGTGTGCTCTCTGTGTATGACCTGCTGTGAGGCGGAGACAGGACAGACCCACTAACAGGTTGGTGGTTTTTCACCCCCGCTTAGTGCAGTTTATCATTATGTCTGTGTAGGTAAATGGTGTCCCCCCCCCCCCCCCTGCTTTGTGCAGTTTATCATTATGTCTGTGTAGATGAATGGTGTTTTTTTATGATGCTGAGATATAGTAGTAATATTTTCAGTAGTGCTTGTAGTAGTAGTAGTAGTAGTAGTAGTAGTCGAAATAGTAGCAGCAGCAGCAGCAGTAGTAGTAGTAGTAGAAGCAGCAGCAGCAGCAGCAGCAGCAGCAGCAGCAGCAGCAGCAGCAGCAGCAGTAGTAGTAGTAGTAGTAGTAGTAGTAGTAGTAGTAGTCGTAGTCGAAATAGTAGCAGCAGCAACAGTATTAGAAGTAGTTGTAGTAGTTGTTGTTTTTAATCACCATCACCATGATGATGATCATCATTATTTCAAGCTGAATGTCTATATCTTTGTTTTTGTCTTCGTTATAACTGTCAAAGAAAATTGCTGTTTACTTTTTCTTTCAAAATCAACGATGCTTTGTCCTTATTTACGGCTTATAATGACTGTTATAAGTGTCTTGGTACTCTGTTACAGATTTTTAAAAATCTGTCTATATTCTGTTACAGCGTTACTTTTGTCACTGAAAGCTCTATAGATAGATGATCACCAGTAAGCCAATAAGCCTATTCTGCTGAGTCGTGAAATATAAGCGTAAAGTATGTCATTTGCTTGGGCACCAATGTTCAAGTTGTTCAAACTCCAGCACATTTTTTGACCAGCAGTGTAGCAGTCAGTGGTACTGACTGTCTCACAATAATTATTATGCTTGCCAGATCAGATGAAGAAAGAATAAAACAAAACCCTATCATGCAATGTCTGGGCTCCTCATTCAATGTCAGGGAATTTTGCTGTACGCTGCAAGAACGACAGCCATACAAAAAAGTTCAAGCGCGCTCACGTGCTAGCGCCGAAGTGGGTTTATGCTGTGCTGTTTGTTTTCTACTTCTTGTCATAGCTGTCCCTAGGATGCGTTTTGATGGATTGCATACAAAACAGAGGAGTTCCATTCTTGTTAATGTATCTCTAAGTTCTAGACATTCCTTTCCATTTTTGAAGTTAGATGTGAATCTATATTGTTATTTATGTATACATATATATAGCTGCTTATCTGCATGTTTTTCCTTGACGATTTTTTTTTCGTAAAGAGTGTATAAGGGATAATACGGTTTGGTGAAGTGTTTCAACACAATAGCGTTTTCAGAATTCATGAGCAAGACTTTTTTCCACCACGGAAAAGTTCTTTCTATCACATTCCAAAAACGTAGATACCATCAAACTTTTCTTTCTCTCCAAACTAGTGCTGTGATCGTGAACAAGCTCTCCAGTGTTTGACCATCCTGCTTCAATTCCTCTCGTTTCCACTGGAAGTTTGCTTGAAAAGAGTTGCCCTCGCAGCTCTGATGGCACTTGTAAACCAGTGTAGCAGATAGAGGAGCGGATCAGAAGCCACTTGCCTTCTGTCTGTGGGGCTTTGTGGGGACTGGGCTGAGAAAACCGCCCACAGTCGTTTGAGTTGATGTGAGAAATATTCAGCTTGATCCCTGGTTGTGCCAAAAACTGTCTCTTCTTCCGCCAAACCTTGAGTGGTAGCCTAGGTGATTGTCTTTAGGATGGATTGATAAACCGAGGTTCCCTGACTGCAACACGTATTCAGAGCACTGTAAAGAACTTATGGCAACAAGAAAGCTTTCCCTTTCAAAGTTATTTAGAAGAAAACATGTATAGAGTAGAATAGGTTATTTAGAAGGGGGAAATGGGTAATATTAGGAGACGCACGCATATATTATAGAATGATTAAAGGAATGAATTAATAATTAGATAAATCAACAAAATAAACCATGAACATATCTAATGAAACAAACACAACAGTACATGAATAAATTAATTCTTCTTCGACAGCAACTAGTGCATAGTGCTTACTGTTTGTCATCTGAGTGAAACTAAATGTTTTACGCTGCCGTTAAGCGCCTGGCAAGTCAGGCCCAGCGCAATCGACTCCGGTGTGGGAGAGAACTGTTGTCTTTTCATCTGAGAAAAGGGCAGGAGAATGGACCAAGAAGGCAGACAGGAGACAAGAAAGAGGTGACAGGAGAAAAAAGGACGTGGCAGAAACAAAGAGAGGGATAGAATAGAGGGAATTTTTTGCAGAGAATTTACAGGGGTTGGGGATGCTGTTTATACTGACAGAACCCCCCTCCTGGCAATCCCACGGGAAAACGACTTGGTTTATAGCTAAATTAGTCAATGCTAGTCAGTCAGTCAGTTATTTTAGCTGATATATGCAAAGGCTAAGACATATATATATGGTAGGCGAAACAGCTGACGAAACAGGACACTTTTATCAAGTTTTTGACAGAACAAGCACACACACACGCACACACACACACACGAGCGAGAGAGAGAGAGAGAGAGAGAGAGAGAGAGAGAGAGAGAGAGAGAGAGAGAGAGAGAGAGAGAGAGAGAGAGAGAATATAAGCAAAAAAACGAAGAATAGGGGAAATGGGGTGAAAATGGAGAAACAGTACAAAGCAAATGAGAAAGGAGAAGAAGCAGTAGAAGATAATTAATTCAATACAGTTAGCAAGCATTGCTAGAAGCCCTGCAGACAACAAAAGCCGTACTATGGCTACCAAGAACTAGAAACACAAGAAAAAGGAGAAAAAGAAGAAAGAAGAAATGGAAGAATAAGAAAAAGAAAAAGAAAGAACAGCAAAAAGAGAAAAAAAAAAGAAACCGTAACACAGTCCTCAATATTCTTCATTTTTCTGGACTCATTTTCTCCGTCGGATTGTTCATCAGTTGACCGATTGACTGATTTGTGAGGTGGCTGATTGGGTGACTAGTCAATCACTTGATAAGCTGTCTGGTTGATCGATTAACATGTCTGCCATGTAGCCAGTCTCCTAGGTAATCAATAGCTTATTGATCGTTAAAGTAAATCACACAGCCTCCCAATGACATAAGTTAGTTGGGTACTTAATATGATGTTGACTCTGTACCTGTTAATTTATCTTGGATATTTTATGTTTTTATTTTGTTTTTATCTTAGCGGACGGGTTTTTTGTCTGCGTTCATTCTGGGCTACACTGTCCTGTGGGATAAAATTTCACCGCAATAGAGAGCTATTCCATTATTTTCTGGAAATTAGCTTCTCGTGTCTATGCGTAATTATTTCGTCCTCTGAGAGAGGGTTTTTTCAATTGATTCTGTCAGGAATAACTCTTGTCTTCCAATGATACAGATGTTTGTGGGTGTTTCCTTTTCAAATTCTCTTGCTCGTGCTTGCATTTTAAGTGTGGTAATGATCGAGTTATTATCTGGCTAAGACTGACAATTTGGCTGGAAACAAGCCTTATGACCTTCCTTGTATGATTCTATAGGATCCCCAAACATTGTATAGGATCCCCAAACATGTGGCACACAGATTCACGAGGTGTCGATTTTCTTCTAGGCCTATATTATTTTATGTGTTTTTGGTGCAACATATACTTTCAACATATTTTCTTTCTCTTCAGGACCGCCATTCGATGGCAGCTTCATTCTTCCACAGAAATTGTCAAATGTTCTTGTGAATGCGATTAACACCTGAAAATTAAGAAAAGTGTCTCGATTTAAGGTACCATCGAAGGCGAAAGCGCTTCTACTGTTGAGATCTCTGATGAGGGCTCATCCATGAGTCAGAAGTCAGTCAGTCAGGATGGGCTAAGGGGTGCCTACTCTCCAATGCCTATGTGGCCTAGGAAAAATGCTGCTAAGTAGCTCTGAGTTTAAAATCTGTATTAAAGAAATACAAAACTAACAAGCATATGCTCTAATCAGTCATGTGGTCATCAGTCCATTAATGTCTATATGACTTAGAAAATATGCTGCAAAGTAGCTCTCACTTTGAAAGTTGATTGAAACAAGTACAAACACTGTCCAGCAGATGCACTATTTACGTGCATTTGGCTTTAATTTATAGGAGGTTTGTTTAAGCTTGCTATATGTATATTTCTTTTGTTTTAAGTTGCAAGCTTAACTCGAGCATTGATAACACAGAATCGGTGTTGATCCATACTTCTCAATGTATTCATGAGTTGTATAAATGTCAGATTTCTATATTGTGACATTTGACTTTTTTTCTGTGTTAAATACTGGACATGCACTATGTAGGGGAAAATCCGCAATTTCAACTCCGAGATTCCATGGTAGCATCATTAGATCAACGATATTAATTCGTTATTACAAAGTAACAACTAATTTCAATAAGCATATTACCTTTCGTTGATTATGTCACTCAAAAGCCTTCAAAGTATATTTTATTTTCATGTCTTAAATTCCGCAAACGTTTTGGACTATCGTTAGTGTTTCAGTACCCTCATAGCATGTGGGAGAACAGATCAAAAGGAAAATGGAAAAAGTCTTTCTACTCCTAAGTCACCTTGATACTACAACACCTGTTGATGGGCGGTAGTAAAGAAAGGGACACATTTACAGCTACACTGTCTGGCCAGTTCTGGGGCAAAATGTCCACGACTAGTGGCGTACTTGTAGCATCAGAGCTGTTCAAGCATTGGCTGCCTCCATCGCCATCAAGTGCCAAAGGTCAAACACCATTCACTCTGTCATTTTTCTTCACCATTCCCACACCCCCCTCACATTGTGTATGTTTCTTCCAGCCTTTCCCCCAACCACATTACACTCTCTTGCCCGTGTAGCCCAATGGTCACGTGCTGTGCGCTAGCCACAAGAGCCAGACACGTCAGCCGGACGTGAAAATGGGTGCGAGTGTGTGGAGGGAGGGGGGGGGGGGGGGGGGGGGGTAGCAGAAAAGTGGACACAGGAAAATAAAATGAAAGTACTGCTTAGCCCATGCTGATGGACAAGACGAGCGCAGCAGAGGGGGTGACATTCAAGAGGGATTATGCCATAGCTTTGTGTTTCTGGGTATGGTGAACTGTGGTGGAATTGAATCGATACAGAGACTGGCCCCTAGGACTACGATCAAATGTGCCCTCTGTGTATGGCCTGGCCTGGCCTGCATGCTGTGAGGCGGAGACAGGACAGACCCACTAAAACAGGTTGGGGGTTGGGGTTTTCTCTCCTTTCAGTGAACAATGTCGAGTTCTTTGTGGGTGGAGGTTTTTGTTTTGTTATGCTGTTGGAGAGGTAACATTATCTGTAGCAGCAGCACTACTACTACTACTACTACTACTACTAGTAGTAGTAGTAGTAGTAAGAGTAGTAGTAAGAGTAGTAGTAGTTGGGGTACTGATATTAAATGTATTGTCATCATTTTCTCCAGATGAAATTGAGTATCCTACTTTCTGACTTTAGTTAACAAGGAACTGCTCATGGTTTTTTGTTGTAACTTTATCATTGTTAATTTGACATTATTGATAGGTGATATAGATGTTATATATGTCTCTAAACTCTGTTTGAGGTATCCTTAAAAAGTCTGAAATTCCAAACATTTCTTTTACATTGACAAGTTTGTCATTTCTGTAGAAAAGATAAGACGACCATTACCAAGTTATCGATCGTGCTCTATCCAGTCATGCATTTTGAATTAGAAACATCATCATGTTTTCAGCCAACAATTTTTAAGTTGTCAAAACTCGGGCAGATTTTTTGACAAGGCAGAGTGACAGCCAGCGGCACCAACTGTCTCACTTTTTGTATTTGATAGAATGGATAAAAAAAAAAAAGAAACTTCTGTCCAATATCTGGAGTATTCATGGAATTCAAAAGTCTCTTACCGAAGTTGCAGTACGCTGTAAGGTACATGAACTAAACAAATAAACGTCAGGTGTGCTTAGACATATATATATATATATATATATATATATATATATATATATATTATATATATATATATATATATATATATATATATATATATAATATATATATTTCCTGTGTTCATATATATATATATAAGGGGACGGGATAGCTCAGTGGTCAGAGCACTCGCTTTCCCCAGCCAAGTTAAGCAGCGTCGAGCGTGGTTACCAGTTGGATGGGTGACCGTTTGCGCGCCTTGGCTTCAGTACAGTTCCCCCAGTTCACCCAGCTGTAAATGGGTACCTGCCCTCTTTAGGTCAGGAAGGTAAAGCAGCGAGGGAGAGGAGATGGGCGCCGCCCTCAATATGCTGGCCCTAGAGAAGTGAGGTCTCTGACGCCTCGCTCCCCTACGACCTTATAGGTTATGGGACTCCTTTACCTTTACCTAATATATATATATATATATATATATATATATATATATATATATATATATATATATATATAAAATATGCTTAGGCGCTTTGATTCGTTCCTTTGCAAGATTCATCGCTATATAAATTTCATACATTATTATTGTTATTCTTATGTGCTAATACTAAGCAGCGTTTATTTTTGCAGTGAACTTTTCTTGTGTTGCTTTCCTGCCATAATGTGTGTCTGGAGTGCGTTATAGTGTCAGGTTTTAATTTATAATAGTGTCTAGGCTGTGTGACAATTTTTAGTTAGTGTCTAGCGCGTGTTACATTTTCAAGCTACAATGTCTAGAGTGCGTTTACAGCTTTAAAGCCCTTTTAACTTGATGGTCACCTGCCAAAACACACAACAAAAAAGAACTTTCCATATGTTTATTGTTTGGTGAGCAATCCATCGTACAAGTATCAAGCCGCGTGCAGTCTGACCCTTCAGAGATGTCAAGGAAGAGAAGTAACTAGCCATCAGTGCCAGCCCTGATGGTACTTGATGATCACGACAGATGGGTC
>CM054144.1:66254964-66262464 GCA_028751875.1 Rapana venosa | reverse complement strand
GGCATTCAAGCAAGCAAGAAGGAAAACAACACAAAAACAAAATGGAGAGCAGAGCGACTACGACAGAGGTAATGAACATAACACAGAAAAAAACACAATATTATTTGTAACAAACAATTTAAAAGAACAGGACATCCATCTGCCACCCTATTAAAATTACTTATAAACTGATGCAAACTGCTTTAAAGAACTTGGTTTCATGTTCTTAAACCATAAATATATTATGATGAAATAATAGATTGAAAAATGAACAAATAAACTAAGCATAATAGATACCAAAGAAATCAGTGGTTGGAATTTTATCTAAAAAAAAAACTTGAACAACACACTCTCAAAAAATTCACCTATGATTTTGATTTGCTGGTTATCAGCCACGTTTGTGTTCTTCATAATATTAATCATTTTTAAGCAATAGCCATACAGCAGTATTAAAATATCTAGAAAAGATCATTGTGAACAAACGTTCATGGGTGATATGTCAATGGCTTTACATCCAAAAATTCCAATATCAACATAGTGCTTTAACAAGAAACCTACAAAAAAAAATTATGGAACACGTTTTATTTAAAGTATTTGCTGATGGCAAGCATTTGACAGCAAAAGAAAAAGCTTTACAGCTGTAACCTTATTTCACAAGTTTCATGTGTCAAATGAAATCTGCAATTTGTTCATTCATTTATGCATGTGTTGGCTAGCTCATTGATTTATAGATGTGTTTACTTATTTGTTCATGTATGTGATTGTTCTGTTGGTATGGCTTTTGATGGTTGGAAAACCAGTTGTTTATGTCTTTGATCGCTTGGTGGGTTTTTTCTGTTTTACTTTTTCTCATGAAAGTTTGGACACTTTCTTTTAACATACCACACGATATTATAGACACAACATCCTTGTTTTCAAATAAGACCAACCAATAAAAATGCAGTGGCAATTCCGGAAGGAAGGCATCAGGGACATTACCGAGCCAGCATCACTCAGACATGCGCCGTCAGTGTCAAGACCTGTTCATTGTGAAGCCACCCAATTCCAAGGTCCCGCAACATCAGGGCGCTTACCAAGGGAAACAAGCAGTTGCCCCACGTCAGACTGGTTATTTGTGACGTGGATCCAGGAATTGGAAAACCTTCAACAGTATATTCTCCTTATTTCAGTGTTTTAAAAGCTGTACAAGGTAAAAAGGCTTTCTAGGGGTAGTTTTTAAGCTTAGGAATGTTATGACTGTGTTTGATATAGTTGCCTTATCATTGTTTGGTTGTGTTTGCTGAAATGTGGTATCTTTCCTTGTTATAAATAATCTTAAACAGGAGACACACGTATAAAATTTGCTACTTTTGATGTGATTAGACACAAATCCACACAGTTTTTGGCATGTTTTAAAGAAAAGTACGGCTTTGGGAATTGCCATGTTAATATTTTTTTAAATCATTCCCTTTAAAGAAATGTAATAAATAAAAAACACTCAAAGTGAAAAATATACACAAGAGGTTGAAATGAAAATTAGAAATAGAGTGGTTACATAAACGGGAAAAAAAGAAACCGAAAAAAAAGGATGACAGACCCAATAAGAGAGAACAGTTATTCGATTTTTGAAGATAGCAGAAAGGATAAATTTGGTTTCCTACCAAGACAAAAAGCGGTTGTTGTTTTTTAAATAGCAGATGGCAAGGATGAACAATCAAATATCAAAGTCAAATACGTCTTTAAGCTGTATTACGTGGAAGTAAACGCTGTATCATACAACATAGCAGCTTGGAATTTTTTTTTCAAAAACGATTTGTTGACAGTAGCCATAAGCCGATCCTTATGTCTCTTTCTATGTCTAAAAGTGCCTTCAGAGTCACCGGTTTGTTCTGCTGTGTAAACTGTTTGTGTGTAACGCTATTTTCTTGATGAAGAGAGGGGACTATTTAGAGATGGCTTTTTCTCTTTTTTTCAAAAATCTAACTGTATACGTTAGTCATCAGTCAGCTAAGAGCCTCATCTCTGTATTTTTGTGCCTTTCTGTACAGCAGCTTATTGTGGTCATCATTGAAAAGTGCATGAACGTTTCGGTAGTCGATGTACTTTATGCGTGTGTGTTTACATGCTTACCATTACCGTGATCAGTTTGTAGGCTGGTCAGAGGATTTATGACTCAGGGGAGATCAGTGAGACAGGGACCATGTTCTGTGCAACTCGAAGTGTAGCTAAGCTGAGGAGTGCCTAAATACCACGAAAACACCAGTGCAAAGCTTAAACAGTTCAGTTAAGGGGGCAGCCATTTGCCAACAACCAAGCAGTTTACGCTGTGAACTGTCGAGCGTGAACCAACAGGCCCCATCCAAGGTCCACTCAAAGAGGCAGCCGTATTGCCAAGGGAGGAAAGCCACCACTCTTTACCACAGTTAATGGTCCTTGTTATTCAGCAGAACAAATGTAGGGCAGGGAACGAAGAATTTCTCTCTCTCTCTCTCTCTCTCTCTCTCTCTCTATATATTATTACTCTATATATATATATTATATATATATATATATATATGTATATATTTATATTATATATATATATTGCTGGTAGACGACTTTGGCTTTGTTTAGGAGGATTAAGAGCTGACAGGTTTAGGAAGTAAGTACATTCGTTTAAAAGAAAGTATTTTATGTAATAAATGGAATATTGGATAGCTTAGTGAGTTACCTAAGTGTTTCAAGCAATTATAGTCATTGTAAACAGTTTTATGACAAGATACAGCGCCAGATCAACTCTATATGTTATATTCATTATTATTGTTGTTTTTGTTATTGTCAAGGGAGGGAAGCATCCGTTCCTGTCATCCTTTCTTTAGAGTGAGTGGTCCTTAATATTTGTATAAGCAGATCAAAGGATTACACCACTATTTATGGACCTTTTTCTCTGTTTGTCGATTTCTCTGTCTGTCTTTATGTTTTATCTGTCTCTGTCTGTTTGTCTGTATGTATCTAACTTTCTACCTACCTATCTATCTATCTATTTATCTATCTATCTATCTATCCATCTATCTTTTTATCTATCTATCTATTTATCTATATATATTTATCTATCTGCAATTCTCTGTCGGTGTCTATGTATTGATCACTTTGTCCATTAGTTCATCTGGCTCCTTATCCAGTTACTTAGTTGTCCATCTGCTCTGTCAGTGTGTTTGTGCGTTAGTCAGTCAGACAGCAAGTCGACTTGTCAGTCAGTCAGCTAACCAGCCAGCCAGCCAGCCAGTCAGTCATTCAGCCAGTCAGTCATTCAGCCAGTCAGTTAGTCCATCATTCAGTGAGTTGGTTTGTTTCTGCGAATCACTAAAAACAAAAAAGCAGACCAAGAACAGGAAATTTTGAAACACGGACCACGTTCTTCTTTTTCTAGCTATGACACCAGCAATGCATAGATACCCACTATACAACCTTTTCTTTTCTTTATTTATCTTTTATTCGTTTATATATCGAGGATTATAGATAAGCACTCGAGTTTCATTTTTACATCGAGTCCCCGTGTGCATGTGGTTTTGTAAATTTTTATCAGCCGTTCCCACTTGCACACAATGGCCTACTCTTTGAAAAAAAGCGGGAACTGAAATCTGGAGAACGAATAACCTTGACCATTTTCAACATGCCCTAACAAAAAATTAAAAGCTGTATCCCAATGACTCCTCTATGACTTTTAAGTCAAGTCAAGTCAAGTCAAGTCAAGTCAAGTGGTCTACAAACCCAAAACTGTGGAACTCGTATCCTGTGTTTAAAGAGAGGGTCAAGTAGGCATCTAAAAAAAAAAAAGAAAAAAAAAAGAAAGGCCCACAACCCAGAGACAACGTATTAACGCCAAGAGTTGTCGAGCGTGAGCCAACGAAGCCCCATTCAAGTCCCCTCACTCTAGGCTCGCAAAATTGCCAGGGGGAGGGAAGCAGCCACTCTTCCCTGGAGTTAACGGCCCTTGATATTTGCTGGAACAGATCTAAGGGATGGGACTAGGAGTTAGCTGTTCAGTTTGTCTGTCTGCCTGTACCGTATTTTGTTTGCCTGTCTGTCAGTCTGTCAGAATCTCTCTCTCTCTCTCTCTTCTCTCTCTCTCTCTCTCTCTCTCTCTTCTCTCTCTCTCTCTCTCTCTCTCTCTCTCTCTCTCTCTCTCTCTCTCTCCTGCAAATAGATAACAACAATATGGAAAAAAAACATCTTTGCTCTTTAAAAAAAGTTCCCATGCAGTATGTAAACTTAGAGTCAATGCGTTTGTGATGATGGCAGTTTGTGTGTGAGTGGTGTGCGCGCGTGCATGCGCGCGTATGCAAGCGCGCGCGCGTGGGTGGGCATGCGTGTGTGTGTGTGTGTTTGAATAAGTTCTGTAAATATAATTTATATTTTGTCATATATTTTTGTAATAACAAGTTTTATGGTAAGGATAATACTTTTAGATATGAATTAAAGCCATTTCTCTGCCTCCAAAGAAGTCAATATCAAAACAGTCACGCAGAAAAGCAAATATCACGTACGGACAGAAATTGTAATGCTATCAAAATCCTGTACAAAATTATAAAGTTGACTAGCAGGAACATCATACTTAGGTCCGTCGCTCCAGATTAAAATACCAAGATCTCATAGTTGCAGAACATCTTCCTTGTTTGAAGCCGTTCCACATTGGTTAAATAGAAGGGAACGATAGTTGTGGTATATGCATTAAATGACACAAGCATACACAATACGCAGCAGCCGTCAGCGCCTGGGCTTTATCCCAGTTCTTGATTAAACCATTGACGCTGGGGGCAACAACAGCAAAGTGAGAGGCTGTATGACCAGTGGCTTTCCCACTCATGGAATTCCACTTTACAGCTTAGTCTTTACTGATCGACTATGACTCTGACTAGGAGGCTTGACTTGCACAGTCCTTATGTGCTGTAGCCCTGGGGGCTAGTTGGCCTTTGGAGAACATCTCCAACGCTGACTGTCCGTATGCCCACTTGGCCGAGAGGGTGGGGATGTACTGTGGGCAAGGCATCTCCACTATAATTAAAATTCTGCCCAATTTTCGAAACAGCAGCTGCCTCCTCTGCTGTTTTGGAGATCATCGTCGAAAACGACGGACTAACATACCTAGTGAGGAATAGGCTATACAAGGTCCAGTCTGCTCACGACACACATCCTGAAACAATCTGTTGAGTGCCTTGAGAGAGAAGGCAATTCACGTAAAGCAACAAACATCATTCCAGATTTGTTTTTGCTGTTGGTGTTCCTTGGCTTCAGCTCTGAGGTTTACCAATGGGGATTGTTTTATGTATACGACTGTTTTTGCCCCACATTTGAGTATCTGCATTCCGAGTAGAGTGTAACTTGCTGTGCTAAAAAGAAATTGTGGTCGAACACATTCCCAACGTTCTGTTTCATAGCAAAATACTGTCGTGTAGACCCTGGCACTTTGCAAACATCAATAACTGGCGAGTGCGCGCGCGCACACGCGCGCACACACACACACACACACACACACACACACACACACCACACACACACACACATATATATATATATATATATATATATATATATATATATATATATATATATAGATACAGATATAGATATATAGATATATAGTTTATTTTCATTTATTTTATTCGTTTATATCAAGGATATAATGGAATAAGCAACCAGCCGCCATGGCGCAGTGGTTAGCGCCTTGGGTTACGGACTGGAAGGTCGCGGGTTCGATTCCCATAAGAGTCATAGGGATTTTTCGGACTCCGGCCGGCTCCTACCCAGAGTGAGTGTGCTGTGGGCTCAGTGGGAAGACTGGGACCACACAGTCGAGCTTCATCCACTTAACGGATGCGAGTTTGAGAGTGTTGCTCAAATTACCTGACCAACACTGCAGGTGTCTGTATCTCTCGGGCCCGGTTGACGCCGGGATATATTATGATAGTAAGCGTAGAGTACAACCCTGTCAAGTAGTCTCAAAGCATATGCACTTCCACAGCAGCAGCATTACGTCATCCTCATTGCCATTGATCATCATGCATTAAAAAAAATTGCCTCTGATTCGGTGGTCTCGGTTTCTCTGGTCTCATGGTGGCCTCAGATTCGGTTTGCCCATACACTTCTGTGCCTGTGGTGAGTTTGTGTCAAAGCCTGTGGGGCTGGAGGTTCGCGGGGGACGGTCGTTGGAGGGACGTAGTTGTGGTTGCCACCTGGGGTGGGCAACTCACTCAGTCTGGCTCCGCGACTGAGCTAATACTGTCGTTAGTAGGGGGCTTAGTAGGTGGTGTCCTGCGTATGTTAGCTCAGAACAGGCACCACTGAACACCACCAAAGTGACCCAGCAGCAGTGCAGGGCCCCTCTGGCTGGTGGCCCCACGGCGGCCTGATACTGATGGGCTCCCTGTGGACTTCCGACCCTGAGGATGAGACATAACTAATCTGGGTGTGGTTGTAGCGGGGAGATTGGAATGAGCGGCGTGGGAACAGTAGGACGGGGGTCGTCAGAAGATGAGGCAGCAAAAAAAAAAAAAAAAAAAAGGAATGAGCACTCATGTGCTTTTTTACATCCAGTACCTGTGTGTATGCGGTTTTGTAAATTCTGTCATCTGTTCCCACCCGCACACAATGGCCTACTTTTACGAAAAGCCGAACAGGATTTAACGTGTGCGCAAGATGTTCTGCGTGCGTTCGCGCACGGGACCTCGGTTTACAGTCTTATCTGAAGGACTTTTGAGGAGAGTGGAGTCTGCACTGATGTTAACTCCAGGGGAAAATAACCCCCTTGAACGGGAATCGAGCCCGGGTTGTCAGATTGCGAGCGCAATGTTCTAACCACTAGGCTATCCCGTCCCCCTTAGAGAGAGAGAGAGAGAGAGAGAGAGAGAGAGAGAGAGAGAGAGAGAGAGAGAGAGAGAGAGAGAGAGAGAGAGAGAGAGAGAGAGAGAGAGATTAGATTGGATTAACCAGACTCTGATTCCATTAATTTGCAAATGGGCCATCTCATCGAGCTAGGTCGGTGTAAGAGAACAACACAAAACAAAAAACACAGCCGAAAACCAGCATGTAAGCTTTTAACGCCAAAAGCTATCAAGTTCGAATCTACAAATTCTCATCGAAATCCCTGTCAGAGCCCAGAGAAATGCCAAGGGGAGGGAAGCAGCCGTCTTTCACTACAGTTAATGGCCTTTCTGACATTCGCTGGGACGGGTCAAGCCTTGGGATTCCAAATTGCTCCCCCTTGCCGTTTTATTTTCGTTTTGAGGTGTCGGAGAAGTCAGATATTAAAAATAAACCTAATCTAGGAACAGAAAAATGTGAGATTTGGGTGTGTGAGTGGGGGGGGGGTGGGGGTGGAGTGATAGTAAAAAGTTGTATTGCGTGTGTTAATTGGTATTTCTTGGCAGATTATTAGAGTTTTGTCATTTTTGTTTCTTTGCTTTTGCATAAAAATGTTTCTCTGTCTGTTTGTATTCGTATTGGGCAGTTCAATGAGATTAATTTTATGTACGTGCTATTCGTCCTCTCGAGTTTTTGGATAGA
>CM054144.1:66247464-66249964 GCA_028751875.1 Rapana venosa | reverse complement strand
TTCTTCTTTGTTTTTTCTTCGTCGTTTTCTTTGGTTGATATCTTTCACTTTATTTCTCATTTTTTGTAAGCTTGATATTAAGTTCAATGTATCTACGCTGTCGTAACACATTTGTTTTATTTCATTTGGCATTCCATTTCGGCAAGAAATGAATCATAAATACGTGCTTAAGCCGGCGATATTGAATCATTGATTGAAAGCTGTGTGGGGTTTTTTGACACCCAAGAGCTGTAAGATGCAGATATATCACATAAATCCAAGGTGTTAAACCTGGTCAATAATGAGAGACCGCGGCAGAGACAGAGAGAGACAGACAGGCAGACAGAGAGACAGAGACAAAGAAACAGACAGACAGAGAGAAGCAGAGAGATGGACATAAAGAAAGAGAGAGAGAGAGAGAGAGAGAGAGAGAGAGAGAGAGAGAGAGAGAGAGAGAGAGAGAGAGAGAGAGAGAGATAGGAAGACAGAGAGACTGAAGCAGAGAGAGGGAGAGAGAGAGAGACAGACAGACAGACAGACAGACAGACAGACAGATAGATGGACAGAGAAGCAGTATTTGCCGAATATTCTTCCTGTCTGCTCTTCTGTGTATGTCGTTGCGTTTGTTTGTGTGTCTGACTCTCTGTATGTGTGTGTGCGCGTCTGTGTGTATGTGAGTGCGTACATGTGCCTGTGTGTGTGCGTGCGTGCGTGCATGTGTGTGTGTGTGTGTGTCTTCAGTCCTCGCGCGCGGTTTCTTCGCTCTTTCACTAATAACCCCCCCCCCCCCCCCCCCCCCCTCTCTTTTTTTCTCATTTCCCTCTACTTAATGTCTATTTTTTGTGCTGTCAGGTTCCATCTATCGTTCGTTTTGAAGTCATCTGTCTCTCTGCCTGCTTCTTTGTTGTGTGTGTGTGTGTGTGTGTGTGTGTGTGTGTGTGTGTGTGTGTGTGTGTGTGTGTGTGTGTGTGTGTGTGTGTGTGTGCGTGTGTGTGTGTGTGTATGTGTGTGTGTTTGTGTGTCTGTCTGTCTGTTTGCTTTTGTTTTCGTTCTTCGGCTAGAGCTCCGAGGTTCATCAATGGTGATATTTGGCGTATGCCACCTTTACGATATAGGCCTTTCGGCTTCGTACGTGGGTGATGTCTAAATACACCACTAGTGTGTCCTCTGCAGTGAACATCAGTGCCGACTCCACTTTCCCCCCAAAAGTCCTGCGCATGAGACTATAAACTCAGGTCTCGTGCGCGAACGCGCGCAGAACATCTTGCGCACACGTTAAAACCCTTTCCGCTTTTCGGAAGAGTAGGCCATCGTGTGCCGGTAGGAACGGATTACAAAACTGACAAACCTGCATACATACGGGGACTGGTTGTAAAAAAAAAAGGCACATGAGTGTTTGTTCCATTATCCTCGAAATAAAAGAATAAATAAAAGAATGAATAAAATAAAAGCTTCTTAACAAAACATTTTGTCATCCCTTCCTACGGGCGCGCAATGACTTACTCGTCTGAAAGGCTGATGTTTGCAAGATAATCTGTGGTGTGTGTGTGTGTGTGTGTGTGTGTGTGTGTGTGTGTGTGTGTGTGTGTGTGTGTGTGTGTGTGTGTGTGTGTGTGTGTGTGTGTGTGTGTGTGTGTGTGTGTGCGCGTGTGTGTATGTGCGTGTGTGTGTGCCTGTGGCTGCATTTCCAGTCGCGTGGTGTGCGCTAACCGTACTATGTCAAACATTCACATTGTACAACTGATACCCGTGCAGTTCTGTCTGCTCAGGGGACACAGCGGTATTCCCTTTCCGCCCCAGTGGAAATCCCTACCTTATTTATCCTGAAGTATTATCACTGACAGTGTGATTGATTTTTTTCTTGTTCCAGCGTCTTAGCCAATACCGCTCTGACTGTCTTTGTCTCTGTCTATCTGTCTGTCTGTCCCTCTGTCTGTCTGTCTGTCTGTCTGTCTCTGGCTTTCTCTCTGGCTCTCTCTGGCTCTCTCTCTCTCTCTCTCTCTCTCTCTCTCTCTCTCTCTCTCTCTCTCTCTCTCTGGCTCTCTCGCTCTTTCTCTTTCTCTTTCTCTCTATGTGTCCGTCTCGTTCTGTCTCTATGTCTGTCTCTCTCTGTGTCTGGCTCTCTCTGTCTCTCTGTCTCTGTCTTTCTGTCTCTAGCTGTCTGTCAGTATCTGTGTCTGTCTCTCTCTGTGTCTCTGTCTCCCTCTCTCTCTGTTTCCGCCTGTCTGTCTGTCTCTCTGTCTGTGTATGTCTCTCCTTCTATCTCTCTCACTCACTCTCTCTCTCTCTCTCTCTCTCTCTCTCTCTCTCTCTCTCTCTCTCTCTCTCTCTCTCCCTCCCTCCTTCCCCCTTCTCTCTCTGTCTGTCTGTCTCTCTGTCTCTGTCTGTCTCCCTCTCTGTTTCTGCCTCTCTGTCTGTCTCTCTGTCTCTATGTCTCTCTGTCTCTATGTCTCTCCCTCTCCCTCCTCCCTCCCTCCCTCTCTCTCTCTCTCTCTCTCTCTCTCTCTCTCTCCTCTCTCTC
>CM054144.1:66239964-66242464 GCA_028751875.1 Rapana venosa | reverse complement strand
GGAGAGCGAGAGAAGGGTGGGGAATAAGGAAGAGAGAGAGAAGGGGACGGAATAAAAGAGAAAGAGAGAGAGGGGAAAGAAGAGAGAGGTGGGAAGGATGGAGACGGAAGGAGAGAGAGAGAGGGGGAGGGAAGGGGGAGAGAGAGAGAGAAGTAGACAGTGAAAGAGAGGTGAAAGAGAGAGAGAGGGGGAGGTAATAAGTGGGAGAGGGAGGGGAGAGGTGGAGAGAGGACAGTGACAGTGAGAAGGAGGAGAGAGTGGGGAAGGAGGGAAACGGAAGGAGAGAGAGAGAGGGAGGGGAGAGAGAGAGAGAAGTAGAGGAGAGAGAGGGGGGTGATGGAGAAAGAAGAAAAAGGAGGGGGAGAGAGAGAGAGAGAGTGAGTGAGAGAGAAAGTGAGTTAGGGAGATAGAGACGGGGAGGGGGGGGGTTGAGTAGACAATGAAAGAGAGGAGAAAAAGAGAGAGGGGAGGTAAGAAGTGGGAAGGGGAGGGGCTGGAGAGAGGAGAAGAAGAGGGGGAAAAATAGAGAGCGAGAGAGAGGAGGGCAATAAGGGGAAGAGAAGGAAGGGGATAGAGACAGGAGAAAAAGAGAGGGAGAGAGAGAGAGGTAGACAGTGAAAGAGAGAAAGAGACGGGGGAGGGAATAAGAGGAGAGAGGGAGGGGGACAGATGGAGAGAGAAGAAAGAGAGAGAGGGAGAGACAGAAATTGAAAAAGGAGAAGACGAAAGACAAATAAAGAGACCAACAAAAAAATAAGAAGAAGAGAGAGAAAAAAGGTAGTGCGTATCTAGGACAAGAAGAAGAAGTAGAAAAACGAAAGAGAGAAAGCATTACTAAAAGAGAAAAAAAAAGGTGAACTGAAGATAGAGAGAAAAGAAAAAAGGAAGAAGAAAAGAAAAATGGGATAAAGTAAATAACTAGAGAAAGAAAAAAAGACAAGGAAAAGATAAAGGAAAAGGTAGAAAAAGAACAGAAGGGAATACCAATTAAAGAGAAGAAAAGATAGACTCGGTATTTTGCATATAAAGTCATATAATATTTTCGTTGGTGCTGCTACTGTGGCTGTTGCTGCTACTGCTGTTGCTGTTGTTGTTGCTGCCGTTGTTGTTGGGTAGCATTTCCCCCAGCTTAGCACTAAAGGATTCCCCCCAGACTGTCCATATATTCCCACTCACCCCTCACACCTGGAATCACTGTGAGATGGCGAATACATACCTGAAGAGAAGTCTGCTGGTATGACGCTTTTTATATACCTGACCATATAAGCAGCCATATTCCGACTTCAGAGGCTTTTCTTTTTCTTTTTTAAAGGAGTGCCGTCCCTGGAAGGAGTCTTCAGGGTGTCGTGCTAAGAGTTTTTCATGGCTGAAGACATTGTCAACATGACATTTTTAGGCCCAGAAAACTAGGTAGGAGAGAGTGAACGGTTGGTGATTTGTAAACATCAATGAGGAGAAGAAATTATGTGATGCCTTCTTATGAAGCTTTTCAATCCGGCCTCAAGACTCATTTATTTCAAACCTATGATTTCTCCCCTCTTGTTCCATCTCGTTTTTGTCCCTGCCCTCAACAGCCCAAACCCCATCACCCTGCCGAAGTGTACAACTTTTATGTGTTTTTTGTTTATTTTATTCTTTTGTATCGAGGATAATGGACTAAACACTTGTGTGCTTTCTTACAACTAGTCCCCGTGTGTATGCGGTTTTTGTAAATTCTGTCATCTGTTCCCACCGGCACAAATGGCCTACTCTTATGAAATGTGTATGCGTGCGTGCGTGTGTGTGTATACATTTGAACTTGTAGAATATATTAATTGTAACTTGTTGCATGTGAATGAGTGGGATGAATGAAAGCGCTATGATTTGTTTTTTCAAGATATGGCGGTATATAAATTCCATGTATTATTATTATTATAAAAATTAATCATTTTCAGGCATAACAACATTTTCATGTAGGTGTTGGGACTTAGTTTTCATTAATAAGTAACACAGCTTCTTGCCTTAGCCATAATAATACATATCAACAACGAGGAAGACAAAAAAGAGGGAAAAAACCCCAAATAACAAAAAAAAACTGGGGGAAAATATGAACAGAGAAAAAGACAGTGTTGAAGGTTTTGGAGAAGGGACCCCCCAAAAATTAAAAAAATTAAAAAAAATTAGAAGCGAAACAAGAGGAAAAAAATCGACCATTATGCTAATACAATGAAGCCAATAATCTCCATAGCGACTGAAGAGCATTACTAGAGATTCCACCCTACGGTCCTGCTTCTAGCCACAGGCGCCTGAAAGAAGCCCTAGAAGTTAATAGACTTCGTAAGCGGCATGAAAACAAGAGAGAGAGATACAGCGCCATTGTTCGTCTGTATTGTTCTTTTGTTCTTTAGTGATTTTCGGCAGCCATTGTCCGCGTCTTTTTTACTCCTTCGTTATGGTTTAAAAAAAAATTATTTGCTACTGTGATGATGGATCGAATAGTTTTTTTTATGCATTTATGTAT
>CM054144.1:66227464-66232464 GCA_028751875.1 Rapana venosa | reverse complement strand
TTTTTATTCTTTCTTTCATTTTTTCTTTCTTTCATTTTTTTCTTTCTTTCATTTTTTCGTTCTTTCTTTTCTTTCTTTCTTTCCTTCCTTTCTTTTTATCTCTTTCTCTTTCATTATTTCCTTCTTTATTTCTTTTTTCTTTTATTCATTCCTTTATTTTTCCTTTCATCAATTCTTTTCTTTCTTTTTTTTCTTTTTTTTCTTTCTTTCTTTCTCCTTTCTTTCTTGCCTTCGCTCTGTCTGTCTATCTGTCTATTTTGCCAACCAAAGCAGAGACAGACGCATAAAACAATAATATTATGTAGACAGAACGTGACAGATAAAAGCGATTACATATTCTGACTGAATGACCGAATGACAGATTGATTAATAAATTAATTGATTTGTTGATCACCTTAATGAACAAATAAACTTGAGATTAATGAATGAGTAATTGAATGGACAAATGGATGGATGGATGGATTGATCTGAATGTAGGTGGGTGGATGGATGGATAGATGCATGCATCTATGCATGGGTGAATGGATGAATCGATCGGTTGCTGATTGGCTAATTGATTGGCTCAATGAATGTTTAAACAATTGATTGGCTGATTAGCTAGCGAGTTTCTTGGTTAATTGGATATTTAAAACAAATGAAATACAGACAAATAAAATGAAGAAAGAAAAAAAAAGACAGCAAGTATCAAAGATAACAAAAATTAGACAGGAACAGAGAGAAGGGGAGTGAGAGAGACAGACAGACAGGATAAGACAATACAAGACAAGGCAAGGCAAGGCACGACAAGACAAGGCAGACAGGCAGAACAACAATTTTAAAAGCAAACAAACACTACGGTAAAAAAAACAAAAACCAACCAACAGACAATACCAAGAGAGTACAAGCACAACGACGCTAATAGCATCAAGACAAACAAAAAATTGTGCACACAAGCCGTAAATAACGAACGCAGGTTTCTTCCCACTCCTGCCCATCAGAATGAAATCTGAGGGATTTAATGCACAATGTTAACGACAGGGGGAAGGCGGCAAAAGCAAGAGTTGTACCGGGAACACAAATCTCCTGTTCGCACTGTGGTATTTTTTCCTCCTTGGACACAATGGCTGTTGTGCTGTGTTGGCGGCGACTGCTGGTCCGCATTTTCCAGCTCGAAGGACGCTATAGCCGAGTGGTTAAGACCGTTCGACTTCATCCTCATGTGTCTATGAAGTCGTGAGTTCGAATCTCAGTGACATCTGGTGAAGTAAGGGTTGGGTGTGTTGTTTACGATTTCCCGGGTCAGCAGAAGATCTTCCAGTGCCTTTTTTTTATATATCGAGGATAATGGAATAAGCACTCATGTGCTTTTTTTACATCCAGTCCCCGTGTGTATGCGGTTTTGTAAATTTCGTCATCTCTTCCCACCGGCACACAATGGCCTACTCTTTCGAAAAGCGGAACAGGATTTAACGTGTGCGCGAGATGTTCTGCATGCGTTCGCACACGGGGCCTCGGTTTATAGTCTCATCCGAAGGACTTTGTGCCTTGATTCTGTTCGTGTATGTAAACACGCAAAAGATCAAATATGCACATTAAAGATCCTGTAAATTCATGTCAGAGTTCGGTGGAGTACGAGTCACGAACATACCTAGCATACATCCCCGAAGTGAGAATGCACGGGAAGGGGGGGGGTGGGGGGGCTGGGAAAACAATCGCATACGCAAAATATCACAAATGGTGTACCACCGAGCTGTAGGTGAAGAACGATGCTATTTATACTGAAAAATCCTCCAGGATTCCTGCGGTTCGAAGACATGATAAACGATGGACTGAAAGACAAAGTAGAAGAGAGAGAGAGAAAGAGAAGAGAGAGAGAGAGAGAGAGAGAGAGAGAGAGAGAGAGAGAGAGAGAGAGAAGAGAGAGAGAGAGAGAGAGAGAGAGAGAGGGAGGAGAGAGAGAGAGAGAAATAAAACAAGAAAGAAGAAAACGAGAGACCGAGAAAAGGACAGAAATAAACTAAGGAAAGACGTAGGAAGGAGTGGAACGGAACGCATGGAAGAGAACGAGAAATGACGGAATGTTTGAAGAAGAAAAGAAGGAAAGAACGAACCAAAGTGACATAAAGAAAAATCAGAAATAAAGAAAGGAAAAGACGAAAACAAAGAAAGGAAATGAAATACAGAGGAGGTCGAGGAGAAATAAAAAGAAAATAAAGGGGGGGGGGGGGGGGGCAAAGAGAAAAAAAATATCAGAGGAAAAATCTAGAAGTAAAGAACGGGGTGAAAGACAGAAAGAAAGATAGAAAGAAAAGGAGATACTGACAGACAAAAAGAAAGAAACACAGACTGACAGACAGACACAAAGATAGGAAGAAAGAAAGAAAGAAAAAAAGGAAAAAAGAAAGAAAGAATGGACACAAGATTGAACAGTACTGATACTACAAAAATCTCATAGAAAGAAAACACAGAAGCTATTGTATAATAGCACTAATTGCGTCAACACATACACACATACACACACACTCACATACACACACAAACACACATACACACCACACACACACACACACACACACACACACACACAACACACACACACACACACACATATACTGTAGTCAACGGATGTAGATCTTTTTGTAATCATTACATTAAAGAGAAACGTAAGAGTTGGATACAGATTGCTAATAAAACTGGAATCTTAAAATAGCTCGTAACAGAAAGAGCAAAGATAAGTAATCTTTTGATATGTATTTTCCCAATTTCTTTGATAAACATCATGTACATTGCCTATCATCTATGGTTGGGGTCTGCTATTCATTATCTTGTACCTTTGTTATGCAGTGTTTATTAACCAATTAATACCCTTATTTAATGATCGTTTTCTTTGCGTTATTGACTAATTGATTGATATGATGTGAAATGAACAAAGGGAGGAAGGTTCTGAGGCAATGAATAGAGAGAGGGAAGAGAGAGAGAGAGAGAGAGAGAGAGAGAGAGAAGAGAGAGAGAGAGAGAGAGAGAGAGAGAGAGAGAGAGAGAGAGAATTAAAGACCGAAAAAAAGGAAGCAAGACAGAAAGGAGCAAATACACAAACAGAAAACCTTAGAAATGAAAACGATAAACAAACATAATTGCAAACAGATAGATTCGATAGAGACAGACAAGACAGGTAGACAGGCAGACAGACAGATATATAGATAGACAGATAGATAGAGAGATAAAAATGGATATATAGATAGACACACAGACATAGATATATAGATAGACAGACAGATAGATAGACATAGACAGATAGATAGATAGATAGACAGACAGACAGTCAGACAGACAGACAGACAGACAGATAGATCGATAGATGGATGGATAGATGAATAGATGGATAGATTGATAGATTGACAGACAGACACTTAGAAAAAAGGAATAGATAGATGGATGGATGAATGGATGGATAGATAGATAGATAGATTAGATAAATAGATAGATAGATAGATAGATAGATAGAAAGATAGATAGATAGATGAATGGATTGACAGACAGACATAATAAATGAATAGATAGATAATAAAACAGGAAAACCGACAGAAAATGAGACTGCCAACAAGTGAAATGAAGAAAAGAATCGGTGAATGTATCAACGAAAGAATGAATGAGTGAATAAATGAAAAATGAATTGAATGGTGGAATGAATGAACGGAAATAGGATTCAGGAAAGAATGAGTGAATGTCTGAGTTAAAGAAAAACAAAGAGGGAAAACGAATTACCACATCAAGAAAGAAAGGAGAGAAAAGAAAGCCAAAAAAGGAAGAAAAAGAAAGGAAGCTCGACAGAAAACATTGACATAAAAAGAGAAGAACAGACGGATGGAAGAAAAGAAAGAAAGAAAAGATAGAAAGAAAAGAAAGAAAGAAAAAGAAAGAAAGAACACAAAGGAAACCTAGAAAGGAGATTGATTAGCATCAACATCATAGAAAAACCTAAAACAGAACACAAACAACAAAGCAATGACGTAACATCAATAATAGCGTTGAGAAACAACAACAACAAATTGTCCATTCTCAATAAATTACACAACCACCTCTATTTCAACCATTGCCGTTACATTGAAACCGAAGAGTTTAATGCACGTCATCAATAAAACAAGCAAAAAACATGAAACACTTTGTACAAGAAACATCTTTTTGGCAAAGGATCTTGTCTTCTCATGTATTTGTCTCACTTTTTGACAAATAACACATTGGCTGTTATGTCTTGTTGGCGTCTGTCGCTCATTATCTTCCAGCATTGTGTTGCAATATGTTTATTGACCGTGTGATTGGGGTACTCGATGATTGTTTGCTTGCTTTTTGACTAATTGATTGCTAGCTATGACACATCAAGATCAGGGGGGAGGGAGGTGGGGGAGGGTTAGAAGAACCATGAAAGGAGGGGGGACCCAAAAACAGAAAAAAGCAAGCAGCATAAGAGTGAAAGATACGAATATAGGTTGATAAACTTTGAAAAACAAAATGACAGAGAAACAGATAGACTACGTACCCTAAAAGACGGAAGGACCAAAAGACACACACAGACTTAGAGAGAGAGAGACATACATACAGACAGACAGACCAATAGACAGGCAGACACACAGACAGAGAGAGACACACACAGACTTAGAGAGAGAGAGAGAGAGGGAGAGAGAACAATAGACAGACAGACACACAGAATTCAAATCTGAGCGCTTTGATTTGTTGCTTACAAGATTCAGCGCTATATAAAATTCCATACAATTGATCTTAATTATTATTATTAAAACAGACACAAGACATTAGAGAGAAAGACAGAGGACAGAGAGAGACTGACAATGACAAATCTTTAGAGAGAGAGAAGAAGAAGAAGATAGAGAGAGAGAGAGAGAGAGAGATGCGGAAAGACTGACATACCAGTAGACAGACACACAGACTAGAGAGAGACAGAGTGAGACATTCGAAAGACGACAGACAATAGACAGACACGCAGACAGGTAGAGAGACAGAGAGAG
>CM054144.1:66219964-66222464 GCA_028751875.1 Rapana venosa | reverse complement strand
AGGCAGAATATAGGCTAAAAAAAGGAGGAAAAGAAAGAAAAGGAACCAGGGCGAAACAAAGAGAGGGATAGAAAAGAGGAAAGTCATAGCTTAGAATTTCCAGAAGGTTGGGATGCTGTTATTACTGACAGGCGTATGGCATCCCCGCGGGGGATTCAATTTCTTTTAGAATAAACGATATCTTATTATCTTGTTGACATATTTGTTTCAAACCTAAGATTTTCCTCTCCTGTTTTATTTCATAGCTGTCCCGGCTTTTCAACAGCCCAAATCCCATCACCCTGCCAAAGTGTATAACCTCTGTGTGTGTGTGTGTTTGTGTGTGTGTGTGTGTGTTGTTGTTGTTGTTGTTGTTGTCTTCAATTTAACGTCTGTTCACTCTAAGTGATATTAAACGAGGGAAATAGAAATGGTAGCGGAAGTTAAAGAAGGGAGAGGAAGGAGTGGAAGTTGAAAAGGTTAAGAAATAGCATCAGTGTTGGTATTTTTGTGAGAAAAAACAAACAAACAAAACCATCCAACCTAGAAAAGTAATAATAATACTTTTAAACAGGAGCAAAATATAAACTCAACAATGTGGAAACATGAAATAACAATAATGTAAATACAATGAATATTCAAGTGGACTATGCAATAGACATCTGGCAATGGCAATGGCTAGCTTTGAATTGTGTGTGTGTGTGTGCACATTTGGACTTGTTAGAACTATTACTTGCTATTGGTTTCATGACTGTGTAAGAATGAGTTGAGTGCAAGCGCTTTGATTTGTCTGTGCAAGATACAGCGCTGTTTAAATTCTATTATTATGATTATTATATTATTATTATCTTCAGTGACAATTCTGGTAACTGACAATTCATGCCACAAATCAATATTTTGTTGCGTTGTTGTTGCTGTTTTGTTAGAATGAGGGTTTTTTTTGTCTCGGCTTTCTGTTTTTTTTCAGGTTGACGTCTGTTGTTGTTGATTTTTTTGTTTCTTTGTGGGTTTGTTTGTTTTTTTACGGGGGAGGGGGACCTTAACTCACTAACACACTGAATAGTTCGGCTACACACTCTACCGTAGGGGACGTTGGCTTTATTGGGAAAGAATCAGCTGTTCTCTCTCACCTATCTATCTGTCTATCAATCTCTCTCTCTCTCTCCCCCTCTCTGTTTCTCTCTCCCTCTCTCTATCCCTCCCTCTCCCTTTCTCTCTCTCCCTCCCTCTCTATCTCCCTCCCTTCGAATGAGACTATAAACCGAGGCCCCGTGTGCAAACACATGCAGAACATCTTGCGCATACGTTAAATCCTGTTCCGCTTTTCGAAAGAGTAGGCCATTGTGTGCCGGTGGGAACAGATGACAAAATTTACAAAACCGCATACACACGGGGACTGGATGTATAAAAAACACATGAGTGCTTATTCCATTATCCTCGATATAAAAGAATAAATACATAAATAAATCCCTCCTCCCTCTCTCACTCTTTCTCTCTCTCTATCCCTCCCTCCTTCCTCTCTCTTTCCTTTTCTACCCCCACCTCTCTCTCCCTCTCTTCTCCCTCCCCCTCTCCCCTGCCCCCCTCTCTTCCCCTCTTTCTCTTCCCCCCTCTCCCTTGCCCCTCCCTCCCCATCTCTTCCGCTCCCTCCCCTCCCACCCCCAGCCCCAAGATCGTTCGGCAAAAGATCTTTTCCTTTCCAGGGTCCACGCTGTCTGGAACCAACTTTGTTTTAAACAGCAGACACTCTGCTTCCCCCCTCTCTCTCACTCACTCTCTCTCTCTCTCCCTCTCTCTCTCTCTTTCCCCTGCTCTCTCTCTCTTCCCCCTCTCTCTCCTTCTCTCTCTCTTCCCCCTCTCTTCCTTCCTCTCTCTCCCCCTCTTCCCCCTCTCTCTCTCCTTCCCTCTTCCTCTTCCTTCCCCCTCTCTCTCTCCTTCTCTCTCTCTTCGCCTCTATCTCCTTGTCCCCCCCCCTCTCTCTCTCTCTCCCCTCTCTCTCTCTTCCCCCTCTCTCTCCTTTTTCCCCCCTCCCCCTCTCTCTCCCTCTCCTCTCCTCTCTCTCTCTTCCCCTCTCTCTCTTCCCTCTCCTCTCTCTCTCTTCCCCCTCTCTCTCTTTCCCCCCCCCCTTCCCCCTCCTCCCTTCTCCCCCTCTCTCTCTCTCTCTTCCCCCCTCTCTCCCTCTCCCTCCCTCTGTCCTCATCTCTCACCCCTCTCTCTCTTTTTCCCCTCTTTCTCTCTCCTCCTCCTCTCTCTCTCTCTCTCCTCTCATCTCCTCTCTCTCCCTCTCTCTCTCCCCTCCTCTCTCTCTTTCTCTCTCTCTCTTTCCCTCCCTCCTTACCTCCCCATCTCCCCTTTCTTTCCCCCCTCTCTCTCTCTCCTCCTTCTCCTCTCTCTCTCTCTCTCTCTCTCTTCCTCTCTCTCCTCCTCCCTCCCTCTCTTCTCTCACCCCCTCCCTCCCCTTCTATCCCTCCCTCTTCTCCCCCTCTCTCTCCCTCCCTCCCTCCCCTCTCTTTCCCCCTCC
>CM054144.1:66197464-66214964 GCA_028751875.1 Rapana venosa | reverse complement strand
ATGGCGTGGCTCTGTCATTCTCTGTCCCTTGCTCTGTCTCGTTGTCTGTTTTTTCTTGTATGTGTGTGTGTGTGTGTGTGCGCGCGCGCGCGCGTGTGTGCGTGTGCGTGTATAGCTAGGTGTCTCTCTGTCTCGTTCTGCCTCTATCTCTGTTTTCCCCTCTCTCTCATTCTTTTACTCTCTGCCTCTATCTCTCTTGCTCGATCGCTCGCTCTCGCACTCTCTTTCACCAGTGATGTTTGCTTATGGTAAAGTCTACAACAAATTCAGCCGTCAAATGATGTTTGTTCATAGCAAAGTCTATGACAACTTCAGCCGTCAAATGATGTTTGTTCATAGCAAAGTCTATGGCAACTTCAGCCGTCAAATGTTCGTTCATAGCAAAGTCTATGGCAACTTCATCCGTCAAATGATGTTTGTTCATAGCAAACTCTATGACAACTTCAGCCGTGAAATGTTTGTTGATGGCAAAGTATATGACAACTTCAGCCGTCAAATGATGTGTGTTCATTGCAAAGTATATGACAACTTCAGCCGTCAAATGATGTGTGTTCATTGCAAAGTATATGACAACTTCATCCGTCAACTGATGTTTGTTCATTGCAAAGTCTATGGCAACTTCAGCCGTCAAATGTTTGTTTATTGCAAAGTCTATGGCAACTTCAGCCGTCAAATGTTTGTTCATAGCAAAGCCTATAACAGCTTCAGCCGTCAAATGATGTTTGTTTATAGCAAAGTCTATGACAGCTTCAGCCGTCAAATGATGTTTTGTTCATAGCAAAGCCTATGGCAGCTTCAGCCGTCAAATGATGTTTGTTCATAGCAAAGTTTATGACAACTTCAGTCGTCAAATGATGTTTGCTCATAGCAAAGTCTATCACAACTTTGATTCACGTTTGCTGACTTCGCGCGCACGCACGCGCGCGCGCGTGTGTGTGTGTGTGTGTGTGTGTGCGTGTGTGAATTTGATATCTCTTTTACCTTATTTATGTGCGATTGCATGCGTGTAAACGATTTGAATGTAAGCGCTTTGATTTGTTTCTTTACAAAGATTCAGCGGCCGATAATATCAATACATTATTAATATATCATTATAGCAAACTCTATCAAAACTTCAGCCGTCAACTGATGTTTGATTATAGCAAAACCCGTCATAGCAAAGTCTGTTACAGCTTCAGCCCATCTTGCTGTAATCAGATTTAGCAGCAAAAAGGAAATAATTCAATGTGTCTGGAGGAATACTAGAAATGCTCAAGCCTGTCTGGAAAAAAAAGAGATTTTCATCAAATCGGTATGTTTTTGATAGAAAGTTGGCTCGTGTTGGTCTAGACAAAGAGGGTAGATTCTTTGTCCTGGTTCTCCATTTTCCTGCACCTGCTCTCCCCCAGCCAAGTTAAGCAGCGTCGAGCGTGGTCACCAGTTGGATGGGTGACCGTTTGCGCGCCTTGGCTTCAGTACAGTTCCCCCAGTTCACCCAGCTGTAAATGGGTACCTTGCCCTTTTTAGGGTCAGGGAAGGTAAAGCAGCGAGGGAGAGGAGATGGGCGCCACTGCCCTCAATATGCTGGCCCTAGAGAAGTGAGGTCTCTGACGCCTCGCTTCCCGAATAACCACATAGGTTATGGGACACCTTTACCTCCTTTTTTTTACCTCAAGGTGCAGTTCCTTTACGTTCAAGGGGTGTTTGCCTGTAATTCTCTGAATCTCCTCTTTTTGGTGATGTTCCAACGTTTCTTCTGCTCTTGTTTCTGTTTTAGCGATTGTGTTTATGTCTGTTTATATGCCCCTCTGCGCTTTTAGTTTTGCTTAGTGCTTTTTGTTTGTCTGTCTTTTGTATGTGCCTGCCTGCCTACCTGCGTGCGTGCGTGCGTGTGTGTGTGAGTGTAATTGTGTGTGTGACTCTCTCTCTCTCTCTCTCTCTCTCTCTCTCTCTCTCTCTCTCTCTCTCTCTCTCTCTCCATGTCTGTCTGTCTGTCTGCCCTCTGGGGACTGGATAGCCTGGTGGTTAGAGTGATGTATTCATGATCTGCTGACCCGGGTTCGATTCTCGTACGAGGGGATTTTTCCTCTAGAGTTAACTTCAGTGCCGACTCCACTCTCCCGAAAAGTCCTTCGGGTGAGACTATAAGCCGAGGCCTGTGTCCGAACGCACACAGAACATCTTGCAAACACGTTAAATCCTGTTCCGCTTTTCGTAAGTGTAGGCCATTGTGTGCCGGTGGGAACGGATGACAAAATGTACAAATCTGCATACACACGGGGACTGGATGAAAAAGCACATGAGTGCTTATTCCATTATCTTCGAAATAAAAGAATAAAAAAAATATGTCTCAGTCTATAGCTTTCTTCTTGTCAATCTCTCTCTTTCTGTCCCTCTGTCTGTCTGTCAGTCTGTCTGTCTGTCTGTCTGTCTGTCTCTCTCTCTCTCTCTCTCTCTCTCTCTCTCTCTCTCTCTCTCTCTCTCTCTCTCTCTCTCTCTCTCTCTCTTTTTCTTTTAATTTTTTCTTCCACTCTGTGTCTCCTTTCTTATTGGAAGGTGCTATGAAAACATTTAACAGACCTACTTTCTGTTTGCCCTCATCATTTCCCCTTAGCGAAAATTTTAGGTCATCGATTTTTTTTTTTTTTGGCAACCCTTCTCTATGATGCTCAAGATGACAAGCTCACCCATGAAAAAAGAGATACGTTATTTTTTTCCGGCAAAGAAAAAAAAACCTTTGAGCATGTATGTCTGAAAAAAACCCATTTCTTTTCATAAAGTAGTATCCGTTGATTAAATCGTTGCGTGTCTTGGTCTAGACATTAAGTGATCGGTTCACCGATTCTTCCCGTGTCCTTTCAACTGTATGTTGGTTGTTCTCATTTTATCTTGTGTTGTGTCTGCTTCACGTAGCGTTTGTTATTATTTAGTTCCTTATTTCTCTTGCTTTTCGTCTCTGCCGTGAAATCTCTGTCGTCTGGTTTTGGCTGTTTCTATTTCTGTTTTGTCTCCGACCATTTGCTGTCTTTATTGATGATTTTGCGCCTCTCTGTTTCTTTGTCTGGTTTTCTATATGTGTTTTTTTGTATGTACTTCTATGTCTCTGTATGGCATTATGAGAGGAGAGAGAGTGTGTGTGTGTTAGAGAGAGAGGGGGGGATATATATATATAGAGAGAGAGAGGGAGAGACATAGATCGAGAGAGACAGAGGGAGAGAGAGAGGCTGCCACGTATTTATATATTTTGTGTGTATGTGTGTGTGAATTTCTCAGAAAAAAAAGAAAAGTGTTCGTGCATGGCACATATCTCTTTCTCTGTCTCTTTCGCTCTCTCTCTCTCTCTCTCTCTCTCTCTCTCTCTCTCTCTCTCTCTCTCTCTCTCTCTCTCTCTCTCTCTCTCTCTCTCTCTCTCAAGCACACATACACTTTCTTTTTTCTCTTTCTCTCGCTCACTCTTCTCTCTCTCTCTCTCTCTCTCTCTCTCTCTCTCTCTCTCTCTCTCTCTCTCTCCTCCTCTCTCTCTCTCTCTCCTCCTCTCTCTCCCCCTCTCTCTCGCTCTCTCTCTTTTTCTATCACTCACTTACGCACCCTTGTGTGTGTGTGTGTGTGTGTTTCTTTATTGCATAGACTGCCTTAGAAAAACAACAACAAAATTATCATTGAGCCATTCTTAAATCTTTAAAACGATCTCTCTCCTTCCTCTCTCCCCTCTCTCTCTCTCTCTCTCTCTCTCTCTCTCTCTCTCTCTCTCTCTCTCTCTCCTCTCCTCTCTCCTCTCCTCTCTCTCTCTCTCTCTCTTCTCTCCTCTCCTCTCTCTCTCTCTCTCTCTCTCTCTCTCTCTCTCTCTCTCTCTCTCTCTCTCTCTCTCTCTCCTCTCTCTCCTCTCCTCTCTCTCTCTCTCTCTCTCTCTCTCCCCCCCACCTCTCTCTCCTCTCCCTCTCTCTCTCTCTCTCTCTCTCTCTCTCTCTCTCTCCTCTCCTCTCTCTCTCTCTCTCTATCTCTCTCTCTCTCTCTCTCTCTCTCTCATGTCAGGTGACTTGATAAGAAGGTTACTGTAAAGTGTTTACACATTACAGTGTTTCTTTTATAAGTTCGGGAGTCAAACAGGATTTAATCAGAACTGTCAAAAAGTCTGTTGTTGTCTGACGAGGATGGATGGGGAAGGGGGGTGGGGATGGGGGGGGGGGGGGGTTGCTCACATCTTTCTAAAAAGGAAAAAAGATATCTTTTTTTTTATAACTCATTATATTTTGATCCAATTGCTGCTTGTGTTGTTCCAGACAGAGTGGAAAGGTTCATTGAGTTACTTGGATTCCTTCTGCTACTGTATTCCTACGTTGGTGTGTGTGTGTGAATGTGTGTGTGTGTATGTGTGTGTGTGTGAGTGAGCGCGCGTGTGTGTGTGAGAGAGAGAGTGTGTGTGTGTCAAGTCAAGTCAAGTCAAGTCAAGTCAGAAGCACTTTAATCATCCCATGAAGGGCAATTACAATACTGACAGGCAGATTGATACGCATCAAAATCTCAAAAGACACGAAAAAGCTACATTTCTTATTGGTTAAAACATTCTGGGCCTCCAGGCGATGCAAGACGCCTCTGTGTGTGTGTGTGTGTGTGTGTGTGTGTGTGTGTGTGTGTGTGTGTGTGTGTTGTGTGTGTTGTGCGTGTGTGTGTGTGTGTGTGTGTGTGTTGTGTGTGGTGGTGTGTGTGTGTGTGTGTGTTATCTGAAGTTATCTTGGAATATCTAAACCAATCTGAAATGTAGCTTTCTTGAGTCTTTCGGGATTTTCATATGTATCAATGTACCTTTCAGTATTGTAATTTCCCTTCATGGGATAATTAAAGTGTTTTTGACTTGACTGAATTTGACTCTTAGATACTTGCTCCGTTTTCTTTTACTTTGTAATCTTTCTCTCTAGTTCTTTTATTTTGTGTGTTTGCTTTTCATCTCTGTCGCTCAGATTTTAGTCTGCCGGAGTTTCTGTGGGTCTCTCTCTCTCTGCTAGTCTCAATGTCTCACAAACTATCTGTGTCTTTCCCTCTCAGTTATCTCTCTTCAGTCTCTGTTTTATACTGTCTCTGTCTCAATGCCTTTCTGTCTGCGTCTGTCTGTCTCCTTCTCTTTATGTAAGTCTGTCTCTGTCTGTCTGTCTGTCTGTCTGTCTGTCTGTCTCTCTCTCTTCTCTCTCTCTCTCTCTCTCTCTCTCTCTCTCTCCTCCTCTCTCTCTCTCTCTCTCTCTCTCTCTCTCTCTCTCTCTCTCCCCTCCTCTTTCTTCGATTTCTCGATCTTTTGGTCGTTTTGTCTGTCTTTCTCCCCCCATCACTCTCTCTCTCTCTTTCTCTCTCTCCCTCTCTCTCTCTCTCTCTCTCTCTCTCTCTCTCTTCTCTTTCTATCTTTCTCCCTCTCTCGGTCTCTGTCTCTCTATCTCTTTCTGTGTCTGTCTGTATCTCTCGTCTGTTAGTCTGTGTGTTTGCCTCTCTGTCCCTCTGTATCTCTGTCTTTGTCTTTCTCTCTCTCTCTCAATTGTTGGGATTTTTTCATTCATAAATAATAATAATAATAAAAATGGAATTTATATAGCGCTGTATCTTTGCACAGTCTTTTTCATCGATGTAACCCAAAAAATCATCGAATTTATATGCAGACTATTTTTCAACTGCTTATTCAGGGTGTGTATAATATATACTACTAGTAGTAGTAGAGATGGTTTTGAGGTGTTTGGTAATCATGTCTGTCAACAGTTCAGCGGTCATGCAGGCGCCTGGAATGTCTGGCACCAGAGCTATATCCACGTGTCTGGGTAAAAGAGCATTGCCCTGCCCGTACCGTGGAGAAAGGAAAATACAATCGGTGATAAACCAGTAGCCTTTGACAGGTCCGTTGCTTTTGTGTTGGTCTAGACAAAATGGGGACAGTGTAGCTCAGTGGTCAGAGCACTCTCTTTTCCCCATCTAACGTGATTACCAGTTGGATGGGGGACCGTTTGCGTGTCTTGACTTCAGTACAGTCTCCCAGTTCACCCAGTTGTGAATGGGTACTTCCTGCGCTCTTTATCGTCAGGGAAGGTAAAGTAGCAAAGGAGAGGGGATGGGCGCCGCTTTCAATATGCTGGCCCCTGGAGAAGTAAAGGTATCTGATGCCTCGCTTCCTTATGACCGCATAGGTTCTGGGACACCTTTTCCTTTTTACCTTTTAGACAAAATGGCGAGGTTCGTTGAACCTACTCCTCCCTGTCCTCCTTTCTCAACCGTTGCTCTGTTGTTGCTGTTTGATATTGTAAGAACATTTCTTCTCTATCCTTTTTTATATTTGATTACATATCCTTCTGCTTTTGTGTTTTCTTTAAATTTTTTGGTCTCTCTGTCAGTCTGCCTTAGTCTATGTGCTATTCTTTTGACTGTTTGTGTCATCAATTAGTGCCTGTTTCTTTCTCTGTCTCTATGTGTTTTCTTTTCTTTGTGTATATCCTCATGTTTTATTCTCGCTGTCTCTGTCTCTCTCTCAGTCTGTCTGTCTCTGTCTCTCTTCCTGTCTGTCTGCCTATCTGTCTGTCTGTCTTTATGTCTTTCTCTCTGTCTCTCTCTCTCTATCTCTCTCTCTGTCTCTGTCTCTATATATGTGTCTCTCATTCTCTCTTTCTTTCTCTCTCAATCTCTCTCTCTCTCTCTCTCTCTCTCCTCTCTCTCTCTCTCTCTCTCTCTCTCTCTCTCTCTCTCTCTCTCTCTCTGAACGCCAATGTACATATTAAACACGTTCAGCGTTCAGCGTTCTCTCTCTCTCTCTCTCTCTCTCTCTCTCTCTCTCTCTCTCTCTCTCTCTCTCTCTCCATCCCTCTCTCTCTGTCTGCCTGTCTCTGTCTTTCTCTCTTAATGTCTCTCTCTCTTGCTCGCTCTTTCTGTCTGTCTCTGTCTCTGTCTATATATGTGTTTCTCATTCTCTCTTTCTTTCTCTCTCAATCTCATTCTCCCATTCTCTCTCTCTCTCTCTCTCTCTCTCTCTCTCTCTCTCTCTCTCTCTCCTCTCTCTCTCTCTCTCTCTCCCTTCTCTTCTTCTCTCTCCCCCTCTCTCTCTCTCAATCGCTTAGTCTCTCACTTTTTTCTTGGTCCATCTTTTCTATTCCACAACACTTTCTGTACATTCGGCTTTATGTTCTATCGAGGTAACAGTCTCACTTTTTAAACATCAATGCTGCTGCCTCCTTAGAATTGTGTGCTAGCAAATGGTGCGACTGACTTTGACTGATTTTTATATCACATCGTTTTTTCACAAACTCAGCCGTCAAAACGGATTTAATCAGGTTTTCACACACCCCTCCTCTCCCATTCCACAATCAAAAATGTCTTTTGATATACCGGGGGAATAGAGTGGATTATTCCCGTCTTTCTGAAAAGAAAAACTGGATTTTTTTCCCTCGAAATTGTAGATTGAAATATTGCTTGTGTTCGTCTAGACAGAACGGCCAGGTTTGTTGGGTTACACCGCTGGGGAAGTATCTGGCGACAGACTAGCGTCCTGTCACAGGGGTGGTGAAAAACCATCAGTTCGCTTAACGCTACAGAAACCGGGATAAGCTCCGGCTCTATGGGCCTTCTGGCTCGAAAGAACATACTACTACTACCTCTATCCTCGAATATTGTTTTTTTTTCCTTTTCTTTTCTTTTCTTTTCTTCCTCGCGATCGCTTTCACCCTGTTTCTGTTATCTTGTAGTTGTTTTTCTCTGTCGTGCAGATTTCTGGGTGTTTCTGACCATCCTCGTCTTCAGTCTGTATTTTGTCTGTCTGCCTACCTAAAATTGTCTGTCTTTCCGTGTTTCTCTGTGTCGTTCTGTTTCAGTCTGTCGTCTCTCGTCTCTGTCTCTGTCTCTCTCTCTATCTCTCTCTTTCTTTCTCTCTCTCTCTCTCTTTCTCTCTCTCTCTCTCTCTCTCTCTCTCTCTCTCTCTCTCTCTCTCTCTCTCTCTCTCTCTCTCTCTCTCTCTCTCTCTCTCTCTCTCTTCGGATGAGACTATAAACCGAGGCCCCGTGTGCGAACGCACGCAGAACATCTTGCGCACACGTTAAATCCTGTTCCGCTTTTCGGAAGAGTAGGCCGTTGTGTGCCGGTGGGAACAGATGACAAAATTTACAAAACCGTATACACGCGGGGACTGGATTTTTTTTAAAAAGCACATGAGTGCTTATTCCATTATCCTCAAAATAAAAGAATAGGGTTTTTTTTAATCTCTCTGTGTCTCTGTGTCTCTCTGTATCTGTCTCTGTATGTCTCTCTGTCTGCTCTGTCTCTCTTTCTCTCTCTCTTTTTCATTTTGATTTTTCATTTTTGATTTTTTTTATCATGCTCTTTTAGTAAGAAAATTGCACATGTATGGTTTACATCCAGAATCGGTTGAACTTATATCCTCTTTCCTTAGGAATAGAAGACAAGCAGTATACCAGGACCGAACAGTATCCACCCTTATGCCGATTCATTATGGAGTTCCACAGGGATCAGTCCTAGGTCCCATTCTTTTCTCAGTGTATGTAAATGATTTGCCTCTTAGTGTATCAAATAAATGTGAATTATTTGCTGATGACACTACAATTCATAATAAAGCTAAAGATGCCAGCGTTGTATGCATTGAATTACAAAAAGATATTAATAAACTTATTAAATGGTCTGAAATTAACCACATGGCTCTCCACCCTGAAAAGTCGAAATTCATGCTAGTTACAACAAGGCAAAAAAGACAAAATATAAAATTTCAGCTACCAGATATTAAAGTCTATAACAAAATTTTAGAAGAAGTGGATTCACATAAATTGCTTGGTCTTAATATTGACAATCATCTATCTTGGTCAAGTCATGCATCAATTTTGTCTAAGAAGCTAGCCCAAAAAATTTTTCAGCTGAACCGAATTAAGCATTTGCTTGATCAGCATACTCGGAAGTTATTTTTTCATGCATATATACAACCTGATATAGATTATGCTTCCACATGTTGGGATTTAGCTAGTAAAGCTTGCCTTAAGCGACTGGAGAGTTTGTATAGACGTTCATTAAAAAGTGTACTCCTTAAGTCATCATCTTTGCAAAATATAGATTACAAAGAACTCAACATTTTTCCTTTCTTATTACGATGTCGTTTTAATAAAGGTGTTTTTATGTACAAAATTATGAAGAATCTTGCTCCGAAGTATCTTTCTGAAAGGTTTTTGGTGAGAAAAATTCGGGGTAAAAAGTACTATTTGTATCCCCCGTCCAAGAACTGATCTTTACAAGTCATCCCTCGTCTATTCAGGTAGTAAAGAATGGAATGAACTTCCGGATAATTTAAAACAGAAATGTAGTCTGTCTTCATTCAAAAGAGCTTATCATAAATATTTATTTGAAATGTTCTGAATATAATGTGCACTTTGCCTTTTGTATATACCATGATTATGTAATGTCGTATTCACTTATACACCTATTTTGTTCAGAGCTGGTTGTCTTCTCGACTGACTGGCTTGACAGGGATTTGAGTGGATTGTGGGGGTGGCGTGGGGGAGGGGGGGGGGCGGTGTGTGTGTGTGTGTGTGTGTGTGTGTGTGTGTGTGTGTGTGTGTGTGTGTGTGTGTTGAGACGTATCGATTGTCTTGAAGTTCAGTGTGTTTTGTTCTTATGTCATTGAAATGGTTAAGGTTTGCATTATTATCAATGTAGAATTATTGATTTTCTTATCTATAGGTCCTGAATTAATTGTTATTTATTTGTGTATTCATGTTAATGTATTATCTTGAGTGTGCGTGCGCGCGTGTGTGTGTGTCTGTGTGTGTCTGTGTGTGTGCCTGCGCGCACGAGTGTATGTGATAGACATTCTTATTATCTTGAACTGGTATAGGGTTTTTTTTTGCTCTTTCTGTAATGAAATGGTGTATGGGGTGCATTTAAAAAAAATTCTGTTAAAAATGAATTGGATTTGAAATTAGAATGTCGACTTGGATGATTTATTTATTCATATGGGCATTCATATGACTATGTATGCATGTGTGTGTGCGTGCGCGCGCGCGCGTGAGTGTCTGAGAATGGTTTTTTGGATTATCTTGAGCTATGTTTGTTTGCTCTTTATGGCATTGACATGGTGTATGTTGCGATTGCATTTTGTTCTGTTAAAATAGAAAAAATAGGATTTGTTAGTAGTGTCATTTTTTATCATATATATTAATTGGAATGGTTATCGACTTGATTCATGTGCATGTGTGAGTTGTTTGTGCCTATATGTGTGTGGGCGTGCGTGCGTGTGTGTAGTGTGTGTCTATGTATGTGTGTGTGGTGTGTGTGTGTGGTTGTGTGTGTGTGTGTGTGTGTGTGTGTGTGTGTGTGTGTGTTTGTAAACTGATGACTGTGGAAAGAGAGTTGTTACATCATTTACTTTCATTGCAATAACTGATGTACAGATAAGTCGTTTATAATTTTGTCCCACACTTTAAAAAAATAATGGGGCTGATTGCTTCGTTTGGTCGTTGAAATACATGGGTGTGCGAGTGTGGATGGTGGTAGTGTGAATGTATCTTTATGTGTGAGGGAAATTTTTATGTGTGTAGACATGAAATTAGTCAATTTGTATTGATTGGCTGGTTTAGTACAAAATTGAATATTAATGTGAGTAGTTGATTGCAAGTATAACTAAGTGATTGAGTTTTTGTCAGCTTCATTGTGTATAATTATGCTATGAATTTCTTCATGTTTGTTTGCCTTTTGTTTTGTCTTTGGTTTTTATGTTGTTGTTTTTTGTTGTTGTTTTTTTCTGAGGACCTGGTGTAAAGAAGCCCCTGGCTTATCCAATTATCCTCATTAAAACATTCGAGTTCGAGTTCTCTCTCTCTCTCTCTCTCTCTCTCTCTCTCTCTCTCTCTCTCTCTCTCTCTCTCTCTCTCTCTCTCTATTTCTCTCTCTCTCTCTCTCTCTCTCTCTCTCTCTCTCCTCTCTCTCTCTCTCTCTGTATTGGAATGGCCATAAAGAACGAACATGTTCCGTACAGCAGCCTCTGTCCTCGTAGTTTCTCAAAGTCTTCGTCTCTTTCTATATATCATTTAGGCCTATCTTTGTTCTTGCAGTTGCTCCTGTTTAGGTTTGTTTTGTTTTATTTTCGACTTTTCTTTTTACCGTGTCATCATGTCTTGTTATTTCATTTTTGCTGCCCTTTTCTTCTTGTGGGTGGGGGTGCTTTTGTTAATCGGTTTATTTTGCTGCAGTTTCTGCCACCCTGTTTCCATGTCTTTGATGGAGTTTCCCTCTGTATTTCTTTGCCTTTGTTGTATCTCTGTCTTTATGTATGTCCGCCTGTGTACTACCGTGTTTATGTCTTTTCTTCCTTCTTGTGTGTGTGTGTGTGTGTGTGTGTGTGTGTGTGTGTGTGTGTGTGTGTGTGTGTGTGTGTGTGTGTGTGTGTGTGTGTACCTGGGCATGTCTGTGTATGTATCTATACATCTGTTTTGAACATTCTGTAAGACAAAATTCACTATAACCTTACTTAAAACAAACCTGTAGTTCTCTGAGCTCTGAATGAGTCCTTCAGCCCACAAAAAACACTATACCAATGTTAAACCTCAAAGCTCTGACCCTGAAAGTAATGTTTTTCGTTAAGGACAAATGCACCACTAAAGACAAACTGAAGGCAGAGCAAGTCAAGAGTGCCGGGCTGATATCAGGAAACGGTGTTTGTCCTGAACTGGTAAGGACTAGAGAGGCGTCGTACTTCCCTTTAGACAACAGCGAACAAAGGTTTTCTTACACAGTTCGCTGCCTCATCGTATGTCTTTGTCTTCATATCTGTCTGTTCAGTGTATTTGTCTTCATATCTGTCTGTTCAATGTCTTTGTCTTCATATCTGTCTGTTCAATGTCTTTGTCTTCATATCTGTCTGTCCAATATCTTTGCCTTCATATCTGTATGGCCAATGTCTTTATCTTCGTATCTGTCTGTTCAGTGTCTTTGTCTTCATATCTGTCCAATGTCGTCATATCTGTCTGTTCAATATCTTCATATCTGTCTGTCCAATGTCTTCATATCTGTATGTCCAATGTCTTCATATCTGTATGTCCAATGTCTTCATATCTGTATGTCCAATGTCTTCATATCTGTATCTCCAATGTCTTTGTCTTCATATCTGTACAGCCAATGTCTTTGTCTTCATATCTGTACAGCCAGTGTCTTTGTCTTCATATCTCTACGGCCAATGTCTTTGTCTTGATCCTTGAGTCATACTTATTCCTGGTTGTCTTCATTATCGTCTATCGTTTTCTCTTTGTCCTCATTTGTCTCTGCTGTCATAAAAGACTGTTCTTTGTGTTTTTGCTTTCTTTCACTGTTGTATCTCTTTGTTCTTTGTTTGGTTTTGCCTTCTTTGTTTCCTTTTTTTCTTCTACCCTATCTTTGTCCTGATCTTTCTCTCTTCTTCTCTCTTCAATCTTTGTTCTATTCTTTTGTGGAGTGGGTCGTGTTGAATATGTCATCCTTGTGCCACTGTCCTTGTTCTCTGTTGGTTTTCTGTTCGTTCTATATCATTTTTCTCCTTGACAGTTTGTCGGTTTGTCTGTATGCCTGCTTTTACAGTTCTTAGACGTTTACAGACTCTTACCACTTACCAGAAATTGGTGTTTTCTTGATCACTGACAAAGGTAAAAATAAAATGCCCTGATATTCCTCTGGGGATGACAGTGACACAGTCTTTGTGTACAGTATTCTCAAATCGTCGTTTGTCTCGTGTTTCCTTTCCGTTTATGTCCATTACTTTTATAGATCTTTGTTCTTGTTTATGTTTGTTTGTTTTCCGAACTATGTCTTTATCTGTGTATATTTTTGTTCTGATTTACGCTTTTCCTTTGTTTTTGATCTCTGCTCTTTAGCCATTGTATTTTTGATTATGTTACTGTTGTTATTATGTTGTTTTACACAGCTAGCCTTTGCCTTACTATGTTCTTTGTCATTGATTGTGTTCTCCTTTGTCACAATTTGTGTTTGTCACAATTTGTCTTTGTCTTGCTTTGATTTCGGCCTCTTGTGTTCCATCTTGCCTCTCGCCATTTATTCTCTCCCATCCTCTCTCTCTCTCCCTTTCTCTTTCTCTCTTTCCTTCTCTCTCTCACTCTGTCTCTGTCTCTCTGCATTTTCCTGTCTGTTTCTGGGTCTCTGTATTTTCCTCTCTGTTTCTCTGTCTGTATCTGTCTCTCTGTCTTTGTCTCTCTTTCTGTTTCTATATCACTGTGTCTCTCTGTGTCTCTCTCTGTCTATCTGCCTGTTCTCTGTCTGTCTGTCTGTCTGTCTGTCTTCTCTCTCTCTCTCTCTCTCTCTCTCTCTCTCTCTCTCTCTCTCTCTCTCTCTCTCTCTTAAAGTTCGTATCAGTGCCAATTATACTCCCCCAGAAGTGATTCGGATGAGACTATAAACCGATTCCCGGTGTTAGAACGCATGGAGAACATATTGTGAACACATTTAATCTGTCCACCTTTCATAAACGTAGGCCATTGTGTGTCGGTGGAACTCCTGGCAAAATTTACAAACCTGCATGCACACGGGGATTGAACGTTAAAAAAAACATGAGTGCTTTGTGTATATTTTTTTAAAACAACGTTAACTAAATAAATTAATACATTAACAAATGAATGAATAAATAAATAATTGATTGAATAAATTATATATGTTTAGCAGTTCCCAAGCTAAACAGGGATAAGATTTTACTTTTGACGAACCTACAAGGGCACAAACCAAGCGTTGATCGTGCAATACTGTCACCTCTGAATAATCTCATTCAAAGCCTTCATCAAAACCATTTTTAAAAAAGCATTCGTGTCACCACAAAATGCTGCATGTTTTGTTAAGGACAGTCGGATCATTGGAAACAAACCAGAAAAACAAGGGAACAGGTCAATTTGCAGGGCAGGTATGAGTAAGCGATGTTTCTCTCGTGGACTGGCAACAAGCAAAGAAAAGGCATCGAATTTCCCTCGGGAAAACAGTGAACAAACACTCCTTGTACAGCAGCAACAGTCGCCTTGTTGTTTTGTCTCGGCTTTCCCTGTCTTTCGATACAACGTTTATCTTTGCCCTTGCTTTGTATAGCTTCCCCCTCGTTCAGTTTTGTACTCGTTTATCTGCCTCTGACTGTTTATCTCTGTTCTGCTAGGTCTTTCATCATGTTTCAGTTTAGGTCTCTTTTGTTCTGCCTGTCTTTATTTCTGTCTCTGTCTCTGTCTCTGTCTCCTCTCTCTCTCTCTTCTCTCTCTCCTTCTCTCTCTCTCTCTCTCTCTCTCTCCAATCGTTTTTTTTTTTAATTAATTTTTTCTTGGGGAAGGCTGTCATTGCTTTTCGATTTTCTTATCGTCATGTTGTTTTTTATCATACGGTACTTTGTCCTTGACTGCGTTTGCCTGTGTACTCCTTTGTCTTTCTTTGGGGTTTTTTGCTATTCTTTTTTCTTGACTGTACAAGGAATATGGTGTCCTTTATTTACGGTGTTTGTCTCAAGTTCGCCTCTAGGGTGTTAAGCTAGGGAGCGCCCAACATCGTCACCATCATCATCAACATCATCAACAACAACAACAAACAACAACCACAGCGACGTAACACTAAGACTGGGGCTTTTTTGCTAGATACATCCTTATTCGATCTTTAGCCCTTGTCACAAGATAAAAGAAAAGGAAGAAAGAAAAAAAAACCTTGACCGACAAAGAACATTTTGCAATATTGAACACGATGGCGCAACAAGCTCTATTTGGCTTCTGGCGTCGAGAAGACTAGCCTTCTATGTTGTAGGAATTCTTTTTTTTTTAAAGGAGAATTCGCTGGGTTTTCTTTGTTTAAGCCAGCTTCCGATATCGTCAAATTCAGCTTTACTTTTTAGACTGATGTGATAGTTATCTTTGAGACCAAAACAAGACCCTCTAGGTAATTTTAGATTACTGTAAACCAGAGAGAAAAAAGATGCAGACAGAGAAAACAATGGGGAGACAATGTCAGAGAGTGGACTGGCCTCGAGTGGATCGAGTTGCTACCGAAAACCTGAAAACCGCCAGGAGTGGAGGAAGCTGGTTGCAAAAATCTTCAGCGAAGCCTCAACGGGTCTATTAGATTACAGGGTAGGTGAAGGTGAAACGCACCAACACATTTCTAAGTTGTTGTTTTTTTGTTTGTGGTGATAAGTGTTGTGGTGGTGGGGTAGCCTATGGATAAAGAAGGTTGTACTCATGAACTAGCAATAACGAGGGCACGGGTTGAAGTCTCAGTACATAGTCTGTTTGAGTGAACTTTTGTTCCGGAGTTAACGCTGGGCTGGCTGACTACTCTCACACAAACACCAGTTAGATGAGACATAACGGACACTACAGCCAAGTGGTTAAGACCCTTTGACTTCAACCACATAGTCCGTATAAGTCGTGGGTTCGAATCTCTGAGGCATATGGTGAATAAAGGATGGGGATTGTTTCAACCTTCCAGGTCAACTTAACTTCATACCTCCATCGCTTTAGCTCCCTTCGTGTATATACACATGCACAAGTCAAGTCAAGTCAAATTTTTTATTTTTAGATGGAACATTGAATAAGCAATGCATTTACTTTTTTCATCAAGCCATCTATCTAAGAACAAATTACTTAATGATTATACTGAAATACTACATGCAGGTTAAAACTCAGTATCTCATGTCAGCGTTCGGAGGGTTACGGAACATACCCAGCATGCATCCTCGAAGTCTTTAACGTGTGCGCAAGAATGTTCTGCGTGTACTGGCACACGGGGTCTGGGTCTGTAGTCTTATCCTGACAGTTCCAGCGTGATGCATGCCTCAGTGACTTCCCAGGAAGTTGAGAACGAAGTCAAGTCAAAGTAATGTTGGGAGTGTTAAAAATGCTAATGGCAGGGCCAGTAGCAGCAGTAACTGGAGCAACAGAAGCAGCAACGACAGTAGTAACAGCAACAGAAGCAGCAACAACAGCAGTAACAGCAACAGAAGCATTAGCAACAGCAGCAGTAGCAACAGCAAAAACCAGTAGCAGCAGCAACAACAGCAGCAGCAGCAGCCGTAGTAGTGGCAATTGCAGCCATGAAAGCATTTGGAAAAATCATGTTGCAGTCATTCTTGTTGTTATATTTGATGCTGTCGCGCTTATTATCATTCGTTATGTAGAGGATTAGATAACATGGCAGTTTCCATCGAAGACGGGCGGATGCACTGAGAAACTGGCAGCACTGCCAAAAACAGATCGATAATAAAAATAATAACAAACGTCCATCGTGTCTGGGAGAAGTTCTTTTTCTTCTTTCTTCCTTTCTTTCTTCTTCTTCTCCTTCTTCTATTACTCTGTCACTTTTCTTGTTAGGGAAATGTAGCATTATTGTTTGTTTGTTTTGCTTTGGTTTTGCTTTTGGCCGATTCTTGCTTCTTGTTCATTAACCTTTATCAGAGTCGCTACTCTCTCTCTCTTGTCCTGGTTCTACCATATACACGTTCGTTTTCTTTTTTCACAATCTCCGGTATAGTCTCTGATGCACACAAGCGATATAAATGGACAACGTGAGTCAAACGCTTTTCTATGCAGTCTCCTAAAGGATTCATAAAATTTTCCTTGAGCCGCGTTTGAAGGGTCCCCCCATCCCCTCCCCTCGGGAGTTTACATCATCGCTGACTTCGCTCCTCCCAAAAGTTTTCCTGATGAGGCTATAAACCGAGATACCGTGTGCCGAACGCACGCAGAACATCTTGCGCACACGTTTAAACTTATTCCACTCTTCGAACGAGTAGGCCATCGTGTGCGGTTTAGAACAGATGACAAAGTTTACAAAACCGCATGCATGTGAGGACTGGATGTGAAAGAGGATAGAAGTGTATGTTCCATTATCCTCGAAGTAAAAATAATAGATAGATAGATAGATAGATAGATAGATAGATAGATAGGTTGGTAAGTGGTAGGTAGGGAGGTAGGTAGGTAGGTAAGTAAGTAGACAGATGTGTAGATCGATAGATAGATAATAGATAGAGATAGATAGATAATAGATAGATAGAAATATAGATAGATATGATAGATTATAGATAATAGATCAGAGATAGATAGAATCAATAAAGATAGATAGATAGATAATAGATATAGATAGATAAATAGACGACAGATACGATAGATAAATAGACAGACAGACAGACAGACAGACAAACAGATACAGACAGATAGATAGATAGACAGACAGATAGATAGACAGACAGACAGACAGATAGATAGACAGACAGATAGATAGACAGACAGACAGATAGATAAAACCAATGTGATGCCCGGAGAAGATGACGCTGTATGTGTTTGCATCTCTTTGCTCCTTTCTTGACATGCCCCGTTCATTTCCTGCGTTCTTCCCTCGTTGCCTCTCTTCCTGGTTGTCCTTTCTTCTTCTTTGTAGTTTTTGTCCCCCCTCTCCTGTCCAGGTTTCTTCTCTCCCCTTGTCTGTCATGCTCTCTTGTTGACTTGGTCAGGGTACGTGTAGACCCCCCTTGGGTTAGATTCCATTCTCGTCTTCGCTTACCGTA
>CM054144.1:66184964-66192464 GCA_028751875.1 Rapana venosa | reverse complement strand
TTGCAGGTAATGACAGCTGCTTTTATTCCTGTGTCGTCTAGTGCTGTTGTATTTCCTCCATTACAACATTACAAGCCTGTTACAGATACCAAGTGTGTGTGAACTTGGGAGACCCCATCTTGGCTTAATGATTTGGTGAATGATTCTGCTTATGTTCAAGACAATGATTCTTTGAAAGGTAAAGTAGGTGTTGTACGGTAATGGCAATGGTCATTACCCGCTCGTTGCCCATAAGCCTACAATGTAGGGTGGTTCTTAATCATTACATCCTTTCTTGTATGTTCCGCCTATCTCACTTCTCTTTTCCTTCTGATGAGCAGCGAGATCACAGACCACGTGGGTAATTGTTGCATAACACAGGAAGAAAAGAAAACCAAGAAGAAAGAAAGAAAGAGACAGAGAGAGAGAGAGAGAGAGAGAGAGAGAGAGAGGAAGCTGATTTCAGCCCGTGTCTCTGAGTGCTTTGTGCCCATCACCAGCCTGCGACAGGAACTGAGGGTGTGTGGTGATTCAGGGCCAGGCTAGGCTGTAAGACGGATGTCTGTCTGCTTAAACCTCTCTCTCTCTGTTTTTTCATTTATTTTATTCTTTTATATCGAGAATAATGGAATAAGCACTTATATGCTTTTTTACATCCAGTCCCCGTGTGTTTGCGCTTTTTGTAAATTCTGTCATCTGTTCCCACCGGCATACAATGGCCTACTCTTACGATAAGCGGAACAGGATTGAACGTGTGCGCAAGATATTCTGCGTTCGCACACGGGGCCTCGGTTTATAGGCTCATCCGAAGAACTTTTGGGGAGAGTGGAGTCTGCACTGATGTTAACTCCAGAGGAAAATATCCCCTTGAACGGGAATCGAACCCGGGTTGTCAGATTGCCAGCGCAATGTTCTAGGCTACGCACTAGGCTATCCCGTCTATAGTAATGTTCTTTAGTTAACAACCTGTGGGGTTGGTTGGATGAGTGTGTGTATACTTGCTTGTGGGGGTGTGTATGTCTACACATGTGTGCGCTTGTGTGTATGTATGTATATGTACGTATGTGTGTGTGTTTAGGCATGCGAACATGCACGCAAATGCTCATGCGTGTGTATGAAACTCTTGTGTTTGCATAAATAGTTCAAGTCTTCATTGATCTGCAAAAATTGCTTAGACCTGACAGATTTCTTCCAATGATTTTTCTCCTATATTATCAATTATTCAGCATTTTGTTTTATCCTGTAACATATTATTCATAATTATTGCAATGTGTTTCTGGGCCCATCTCCATTCGCTACATCATACCAGACAGACAGAGAAGGGGGGGGGGAGGAAAGTGTGCAGGCGATAAAAGCTGCCTCTATCCCCTAGCTCCTCTCTTGGTGTCGTTCTTGCCTTCGTTAGAATCCTGCACTGGTGCTGAGTGTCTGTGACCGTGCTGACCCTGACCTGGCCACGGCTTAATGAGTTTGTTGAAGGATTCCCCTTTACGTTCAGGACAATGGTTCTCCAAAAGGTAAAGTGGGTGTCTTACGCTAATGGCAATTAGACGTTACAAGCGTGGTAAAGGGAAGCCCTAATGTAAGGTGAAGCTTCGTTTTTTGTGCTGAGAGCTTTGGTGATTGTCGTCTGCCTGAAGTGGCAGGGTAGAGTTTTTTAAATGGAAGAAAGAAAGAGTTACAGCTTGAAGAAGAAAAAAATATAGTATATCAGTTTTGACAATGTTTCAAACTCTGAGTTATGTGGAATTGTGGGGTTTTTTGTTTAGCTCTTAGGTTTAGTTGTAACTCGAGCCACGTTCCTAACTCGCTGTACATACAGAATAGATTGCTCAGTACTTTCTTCTCCACTGCAGGAAGGAGCATTAGTGCATTCAGATCTTTAGCCTGTGCCTGTGTGCTGTACAACAGAGAAATGAACCAAAAAGAAAAACAGTGCAAGTAATAAAAGCTGTTTTGAACCGGTGTCTCTGTACTTTCTCTCTCTCTCTCTCTCTCTCATCTCTCTCTCTCTCTCTCTCTCTCTCTCTCTCTCTCTCTCTCTCTCTTCTCTCTCTCTCTCTCTCTCTCTCTCTCTCTCTCTCTCTCCTCTCTCTCTCTCTCTCTCTCACCTCCTCATCTCTCTCTCTTTCCTCGACTACCTTCTCTCTCACATCTGCCTCCAATCGACCCACACTCATGTCTGTGAACTCAATGTATGTGGGGACGGGATAACCTAGTGGTTAGAACATTGCGCTCGCAATCTGACCACCCTGGTTCGATTGAAGGGGATATTTTCCCCTGGAGTTAACATCAGTGCCGACTCCATTCTCCCCAAAAGTCCTTCGGATGAGACTATAAACCGAGGCTCCGTGTGCGAACGCACGCAGAACATCTCGCGCACACGTTAAATCATGTTCCGCTTTTCGTAGGAGTAGGCCATTGTGTGCCGGTGGGAACAGATGACAGAGTTGACAAAATCGTATACACACGGGGACTGGATGTAAAAACAGCAATAAGTGCTTATTCCATTATCCTCGATATATAAAAATAAAAAAATAAAAAAAAATAAAATAAAAACAACGTTAGCAAAAAGCTGTGTTTGACGTACATCATAGTGATTCTCTGAGCTTGGACTCTGGTGTTGCACATTACAATGTGTGTGTGTGTGTGTGTGTGTGTGTGTGTGTGTGTGTGTGTGTGTGTGTGTGTGTGTGTGGTGTGTGGTGTGTGATGCACATAAATGGATATGCTTTTCACATGCATGTGCATTAGAGTCCAATCAACGTTGGGTTTTTATTTTTCCATGTTCAATCATTTTAACTTTATGCTGTCCATCGTGTAGCACACATGTTGCTGCAGTTCATCCCAGACCACCTTTATATACAGGTGCTACACAGTTCATGACGGTCACATCATAGTAAAGATTGACAAGTTAAAGACGCAAAGGCTGCTTGTATTCGTGTATCCCTTATTGGGGGACGGGATATCCTAGTGGTTAGAACATTGCGCTGGCAATCTGACGACCTGAGTTCGATTCCCGTTCAAGGGGATATTTTCCCCTGGAGTTAATATCAGTGCCGACTCCACTCTCCCCAAAAAGTCCTTCGGATGAGATTATAAACCGAGGCTCCGTGTGCGAACGCACTCAGAACATCTTGCGCACACGTTAAATCCTGTTCCGCTTTTCGTAAGAGTAGGCCATTGTGTGCCGGTGGGAACAGATGACAAAGTTTACAGAACCGCATACACACGGGGACTGGATGTAAAAAAAAGCACATAAGTGCTTATTCCAGTATCCTCGATATAAAAGAAAAGAAAATAAATAATAAATATTGTTGTTAACCCCTCCACTCACTAATACATTACATATTCCAAGTGCTATGAATTCACGAGACCCTGACCATGGCACAGTAAGTGACCTTGCTGTACAATTCTGCTCACATCACAGATACTGATTTGGAGGAATACAGAATTGGTGCTGTATAGCAATGGCTGTGGGTATTGCAAGAGCTGATGATGCAGTAGAAGGCTTCGTTTTGTGCTTTATGCATTGTGGACAGAATGTGCTTTTGTAATCATGGTCACCACCTTCTGAGAGAATAGCCATTGACATTTGTGGATGATTACCGTAACTACCACCAATGTTGGGGTGTCTGAATATCTGATTCACCTGTTTTGCTCTTCCCATTATGATAAAGAGATTGCTCTGCAATGCAAAATATTGTCATTTCAACTGAGTCTGAAATACAAACTGTTTACTTAAGCGTATTCAATCAGCAATATTTAGGAATTGAACTAGCTCTGGCAGCAAAAGCTACATGTGAAATAAGTTTTTTTTTAAAGTGTTTTAAGTTGCATTCCCTTGTTAAGCCGATTTCCAACGCTGCATATTTCATGAATCTGGCTGAAAATCAGGTGGCCAAGAAGGCTGCTTTGTTAAACATGGACATAATTATGCCAGATTGTATGGCTGGCATCAGTGTGCAGTATGTTAAATATTTTTGTTTAATATCAAATCTCATCGATTCTCTTTGTTAATGAGAAGGATGCAATATGTGCCCAAACTTGTTTTTTCCATTATTTGCAAAAGAAAGGACTGTTTTGATGCAATATAAGAATTCCCAGAATGGCTGGGTTCAATAAAGAGTCCCTGTAAAATATACAGAGATTATGTTAAATTCCCTTCAGTCTGTTTTAGTTATAAGCTGACCACAATTTACATCTAAAATGTTATGTGAAGACAATTCTGACAGAAAATTTAAACCTAGGACTAGACCAAAAAACAACAGAAAACGACAATAGCATCAACAAAAACACAACCAACGATAAACTACAACATTTTTGTGTCATCTTTCTGAACATCCGAGTCTTACATAGCCTTGTTTCGTAACTGTAGCTACATACTCAAACACGTTCACACTCACTCCGCGACAGAGAAGAGCCTGCTACATTCCATCTTCTTTGTTGCCGGGTTCTTAAGAGCAATCAAGCCTTTAGCCCTGTACAGTTTCTTCACAATGGGGACAAACAAAAGAAAAATCGAAAAAAGGCGCAAGTGATAAAAGCCGCTTTTAGCTCGTATCTCTGAGTGCTGCTTTCCCTCCCTCCCTCCCCAGCCGTTTACAGACATGTTAAGCGTCCATGAACTCAGAGGTCCAAGCTGTGGCCTTTAACATTTGCAGACGACTGCCTTTTATGTGCGACATAACGTGTGCCAAAGCGTGGACTTCGGTGTTGGCAGATTACGCAAAAAAATGACCGGCTTTTACAAGGTAGCACACACTTGCCATTCTGTGCTAAAGTGATCCTTCCGTTTCGTGTTTTGTGTTCTGCAGATTATTGCTTGTCTTGTCAATGAACATTGTTGGGGTTCATTGTGTGTTTAGAGTTTTCTCTGAAGAAATAGGGCATCCACGATTAAGGGTTCATAGCAAATGTTAATTTGTGTCCTACACTCTTGGAGAAAGGTTGTAGTGAACATTGTGCGTGTGTGTGTGTGTTTACTTTACTTAATTTTATTTTATTTTTTATATCGAGGCTAATGGAATGAACACTTATTTGCTTTTTTACATCCAGTCCCCGTGTGTACACGGGCTTTTGGGGAGAATGGAGTCAGCACTGATGTTAACTTCAGGCGAAAATATTCCCTTGAACGGGAATCGACCCCGAGTGGTCATATTGCAAACGCAATGTTCTAACCACTAGGCTATAACCCCCCCCCCTTCCCCCGCGTGTGTGTGTGTGTGTGTGTGTGTGTGTGTGTGTGTGTGTGTGTGTGTGTGTGTGTGTGTATATTTTAATCATTTTGCCTAAATTCATATTTTGAAGATCGTCTGCTGACGGATTTGAGATTTTTTAGATTTTTTTTCCTTCACTTCTTTGCACTTGTCTTGACTTTTACATCCTGAGAAATAGTGTTTTACCTCAACAAAATTAAAGACTGAACATGAACATGATGAAACGGACAACTCTGTAACAAACATACTGTCAACATGCCCATTTTCCCCTTATGATAGGAATTTAGAAGACTGCTGTAGTTGTGTCATTGCCATATTATAATTGACAAACAGGTGATGAACTGACTATGAATGAAAGTAGTGTTTGGCCTTTTTTCAGTGCAAGTTTTCTTATTAGGTTTATATGTCCCTGCGATTGCAATATATGTTGCTATCATTATAAATGACGAGAATCTTGGAAGAAAATGCCTGAAATGATCGTGAGTTTTACTTTGTTAGCCTTTGATAGGAAACAATACCTTGCTGAGCTCTGTCGACGAACCGATCTACAATCTCCATTTCGCCGGATTTTTTGTTTTGCTTTCTTTTAACAATTTTACTTATTGCTTAGTTACCTGACACGTTCACATCTTCAAGAAATTCAGGGTCACTACAAGACACGGGGTAAAAAAACTAACTCTAAAAGAAAAACGAAAATCGTGTGAATGATAAAACGATATTTTTTCATGTCTTGACTGCTACGTGTTCTTCCCATTGTAAAAACTGTCTGGATACGTTTATGTCCGGATCTTTTCACACACACACATACACACACGCGCGCGTGCACGTACACACACACGCACGCACGCATATCGTCTAATATCACTTTGGGTGAACAGACGTAAAATCGAAGCAACAACAACAGCACGCACGCACACACACACACGATGGCTTGAAGAAAAAAAGCAAATGCACTGCTTATTCAATGTACCATCTGAAAATAAAAGTTTGACTTTGACTTTGAAGCACAAATACATCTACCTACTTTCACACACACACACGCGCGCGCGCGGCACAACACACACACACACACACACACACACACACACACACACACACACAACACACACACACACACTCACTCACTCACAGACGCGGGCATGGATCTACCTACTTTCACCCCCCCCCCCCCCCCCCACACACATACACTCACACACACACACTCACACACACACACACACCACACACACACACACACACACACACACAACTCACACACACACACACTCACTCACACACACACTCACACACACACACACACATACACTCACACACATACACATACATGTACCCACTTTCACACGCACACACGCACTCGCGCGCACGCACACACACTCACTCACACACTCTCACACACACACACACACAAACACATACCCACACACACACAAACACATACTCACACACACACACACACACACACAAACACATACACACACACACACACACACACACACACACCACACACACACACTCACCACCACCATCACTACAGCCACCTGTGTTCCACCAATAAAACCCAGCGTTAAACACAGACAATAAAACGATGACGAAAGCTAGGAACAAGAGGCACTTTTTTCCAGCGCACGTTTTTTTATGCGCCTTTTGACTTGTTGATGTAGCTGGTTGTAAAAGGCCTGCTTTGGGAGTGCACTTTGTCGCGTTAAAGCGCGTCGGCAACAAGTCTGCAACAAACTATCATATCAAATATTTGCTAGAATAAGGACAAAACGGATGGAGATAGGAGGGGAGAGAGACAGAGAGAGAGAGAGAAAGAGACAGAGAGAGAGAGAGAGAGAGAGAGAGAGAGAGAGTGTGTGTGTGTGTGTGTTTCGAGGATAATGGAATAAACGCTCATGTGCTTTCTTTGTTTCATCTAGTTCCCGTGTGTATGCAGTTTTGTAAATTTTGTCATCCGTTCCCAAAGACACAATGGCCTACTCTTACGAAAAGCGGAACGGGTTTTGACGTGTGCGCAAGATGTTCTGCGTGAGTTTGCACACGGGGCCTCGGTTTATAGTCTCATCCCAAGGACTTTTAGGAGGTGTGGAGTCGGCAGTGATGTTAACTCCAGAGGAAAAATCCTCTTGAACGAGATTCGAACTCGGGTCAGCAGATCACGAATACATGACTCTAACCACCAGGCTATCCCGTTCCAGAGAGAGAGAGAGAGAGAGGAGAGAGAGAGAGGATGGAGAGAGAGAGAGAGAGAGACAATGACAATGACAAATTCTTTTATTTCGAGGATAATGAATAAGCACAC
>CM054144.1:66154964-66179964 GCA_028751875.1 Rapana venosa | reverse complement strand
TGTGTGTGTGTGTGGGGGGGAGGTGTGTGTGTGTGTGGGGGGGGGGGCGTTTGTGTTTGTGTGGGAGGGGGGTGTTTTGTATGTGGAGTGTGTGTGCAGGTGTGTGTGTGTGTGTGTGTAGATGCGGGAGAGAGTGTGTGTGTGGTATGCGTGAGTGTGTGTGATGTTGGGGGGGGGGAGGCGTTTGTGTGTGGGGGTGTGTGTTTTTTGTATGTGTGTGTGCGTGCGCGTGTGTGTATGTGTGTGTGCATGTAATGCAGTTATACAAGACCCAAGTTCAAAAACTTAGAGAAGCATTACAACAAGTTTCTCCTTTCTGAAGAAAGGTTTTAGGACGTGTCTGAATTATTCAAGTCTTAATTCTTGGCCAAGCAGGCAACTGCTGTTTTTGTAACGGGTGATTTTCCTCTGGTCTATTACACTTTCTATACGAAATTTACTGATTTTTTTTGTTTGTTTTGTGGGTCGAGAATGTTCCTCTGTGTGTGTGTGTGTGTGTGTGTGTGTGTGTGTGTGTGTGTGTGTGTGTGTGTGTGTGTGTTTGTGTGTGTGTATATGTGTGTGTGTGTGTGACGTCAAGGCAAGTCAAATTTTTATTTCCAGATGGTACATTGAATAAGCAATGCATCTGCTTTTTTTTCATCAAGCCATCTATCTCAGAACAAATTTCTCAATGATTAAACTGAAATACTACATTATTGCAACCTTTACCAGTAAATTGAACTAGTAAAAAGAGAAAAAATCGATAAAATAATACATTGGTAAATACAGATTATACACATATACATACACACGCACACACACACGCATACACACTTGTATGTGTGTGTATGTATGTGTGTGTATGTGTGACAAGCTTGGACTAATATCGCTACTACCTTTTAGTGCAAATTCTTGAGAGCAGTTTTCGTATGTGTTTGTTTTTGGTTTGTTTGTTTTTTGGTTTGTTTTGTTTTTGCATTGTTTTAAATGTGTAATATTTTCAAAAGAATGAAAGGAAAAATGTTTTTGATACAGCCTATTGAGATCTTTTTAATCTTTGAAGATAAGAATTTCTTTGTCAAATTACATTAAGTTTTCATTCCTAAACAATGTAAACTATCGCCAGTTTGCATTTTTTTCATGCAATCGAGGATGAGGATTTTTCTGTGAAAGATGTATATAAGTACATAAGTAATAAATGTTATTGTTCTTTTAGAAAATGTAAGAAACAAACAAGAAAGTGACTATGCATACTTGATCCATACACAAAGTAGTAATCAAAGTTTCTTTTATCAATTTATCACAGAAAAATACTGACAAACACATCATGAATAATGCTACGTCTTGGTATGAGTACAACGCTGTGATCTGTTTTATTTCGTCAGTATTCTTTATTATCCTTCTTTTCGCATATCTTGCTAAATCATCATTCTTGCTTCCACAGTCTACGGGATAGGTGAGGTGAAAGTGAAGAAATCTTCAGCATTGTAGTGTGATTTTCATTCCGTCAATTTCATACTTTTTACAGCTTTGTTTCGTCTGGAGGAAATTCACGACTTTGCCCATGAATATCCGCACACGTCAGAAGTTTCTGCACGGCACGTGCACAACGCCTCAGCTTGTGTGGCCCTGCTGACCCAGTTACATAATGAGGACAGAGGTCAGGACCTGCGGGTCATCCTCGATATGAATCCAACACAGGCGCAGGAAATTATTGATGCTGTGGTGAGTATGGATAGATTGTGAGAGCAAACGCAGCAAAAGAGGAAAAAAGAGAAAGAAAGAAGGAAATGGAGGGGGTACAAAGAAAGGATAAGGAAGATGGATTTCATAGCTACACTATGATTCTGTTACGTGGTGTGTGTGTGTGTGTGTGTGGTGTGTGTGTGTGTGTGTGTGTGTGTGTGTGTGTGTGGTGTGTGAGTGTGCGAGTATATGTGTGATTTTTATCTATTCATTCACTTCTCCTCATATCTGTTCCTACTTTTCAACAGCATCCTTCATCACCACCTAAGTGTGTTTGTGTGTGTGTGTGTGTGTGTGTGTGTGTGTGTGTGTGCATGCATAAATTTCAAATATCTTATGTTATTTGAGGAAACTTGGATGCGTGTAAATGATTGGAGTGCAAGCGCTTCGATTTGTTTGTTTTACAAGATTCAACGCTACATAAATTCCATATATTATTGTTATTATTTAATCATTATTCGTTTATTTCAAGGATAATGGAATAAGTACTCATGTGCTTTTTTATTTTTTATTCTTTGATATTATTCTTTTATATCATCCAGTGTGTGTGCGTGTGTGCAGGTATGTGTGTAAATGTGTAGTATATGTACAGGCTTATATGTCTGTTTGTTTGTCTGTAAGATTACCTGTCTGCTCTTTTGGTGCTTGCGAGCACTTGTGGATGCGCACGTGTGCGTGTGTGCGCGTGTGTGTTTGTGCGGATGAGTATGTGTGTGTATGTTTGTGTGTGTACGTTTGAAAGTCACAGAGAACATTTAAAAGCTACACACACAAAAACATACAGACATGGTGACATGGTTCTACACAACCTTTGTCCTCCCCCCCCCCCCCCCTTTTCTTTCGTTTCAGATTGCAGATGACGACCTGTACAAAATCCGATATCACTTCATTTTACCATACCTGGTAAGTGTAAGGCTTGTTTCTGTACGGGAGACGGGATAGCCTAGTGGTTAGAACATTGCGCTGGCAATCTGACGACCCGGGTTCGATTACCGTTCAAGGGGATATTTTCCCCCTGGAGTTAACTTCAGTGCAGACTCCACTCTCCCCAAAAGTCTTTCTATGAGACTTTAAACCGAGGCCCCGTGTGCTGCGAACACACGCAGAACATCTTGCGCACACGTGAAATCCTGTTCCGCTTTTCGTAAGAGTAGGCCATTGTGTGCCTGTGGGAACAGATGACAGAATTGACAAAACCGCATAAACATGGGGACTTGATGTAAAAATGAGTACACGAGTGCTTATTCCATTATCCTCGATAAAAAAGAAGAAAAAAAATAAATAAATAAATACCTTCAACACTTCACCTTGCCTTAGGCTGTGAGGTTCCCATGAGTGGATGCCGGGGGCCTGTCAGTATATATATAGCATCCCCACCTTCTGGAATTTCTGTGCTAGGAATTCCCTTTCTTCTATTTCACTCTTTTGTTATGAAATTCACGACGGACATGTTTTATCTTCTAATAATAATAATAATAATATATGGAATTTATATAGCGCTGAATCTTGTAAAGCAACAAATCAAAGCGCTCAGATGACTTTTTGTATATCGAGGATAATGGAATAAGCACTCATGTGCTTTTTTACATCCAGTCCCCGTGTGTATGCGGTTTTGTAAATTTTGTCATCTGTTCCCACCGGTACACAATGGCCTACTCTTTCGAAAAGCAGAACAGGATTTAACGTGTGCGCAAGATGTTCTGCTTGCGTTCGCACATCTTGAAGAATGCGTGTGTGCAAACACTATACGAGTCCCAGCAAAGGCAAGTCAATACGTCAAGTTGAGCTATGACATCGTTACAAATTCAAAACCGTCATTTACCAGAAGATGCAGTTGAGAATCGACCCTAGGATTTTATGGACCCGTGTGATAGAATCCATACGCTCTATCCACTCAAACATTGTGCCTTTTACAGGTGAACTGCCTACTGTTAGATAAAGACAGCTTTTGTGAACGTATCTACCCTGATGTAGATTAGCTCTTTCCTTACTGTTAGCTCTGAGGCCCTCATACAGTTGTTTGTCTGTCTGCCTGTCTGTCTTTTTCTATGTTTTGGCTTCTGTCTCTTCTCTCTCTCTAAAACACACACACACAAACACTCTCACTCTTCCCCCCCTCTCTCTCTCACACACACACACACACTCTCTCTCTCTCTCTCACAGACACATACACGCACAGACTCACACACACACGCCTGCACGCACGCATGCATGCACATACACACGCAATACATACACACCCCCCACACACACCCACACACTAACACACCCACACAACACACACACTAACACACCCACACAACACACTCACAAACAACACAAACAACACACGCACACACTCACCCACACAACACATACAACCCCCCCCCACACACACACACTAACACCCCCCCCCCCCCCCACAAAACACTAACACACACACACACACACACACACACACACACACACACACACACAGAAGAACGAGACAGGAAAAGGTGACATTTAACCAACGACTGCTATCCCAACAAGCATCGCATTACCTCACATTATATCTTACTGCATCGCAGGAAGCGTGAATCACTAATGGATACAAAATGAGCATTCTTATCTTCCATCATGTTTCTGTTTCTCTTTTGCCAGCTCAAAGACTTGCTTGCATAACTAGGGAATTGCCGTAAAAGTGGCAAGAAAATGCAGGGGAAAAAGTGGAGCTTAGCTATAAATGTCGTATTATGTAAAAGAGTCTAGCACAGGTTGGATTTGCAAAGCAGCATATGATGCTTATGGTATTTTAGCGATTTTTCTGTGTATTGTCATGTATATAGAAATACACATCCCCACCCCCACCTCCATTCGATAAACAGACCCCCAATCCCCCCTCCCAATCCACCCATTCCGCGCGTTCGTGCACACACACAGTCAATCACTCACTCATTCACACACACTCACTCACACTCACACACTCACTTTCACATACACACACTCATTCACACAGCCACACACACACACTCTCACACACACACACACAGACTCACATACACACACGCACACTCACATACACACACACACAACACACACCACACACAACACACACACACAACACACCCACACACAACACACACACCCACACACACACACCCACACACACACATACACTAACACACCCACACACAACACACACACACACTAACACCAACACACACACACAACAAACACTAACACACCCACACAACAAACACACACACACACTAACACACACACACACACACACACACACACACACACACACACACACACACACACACAGAAGAAAGGGACAGGAAAAGGTGACATTTAACCAACGACTGCTATCCCAACAAGCATCGCATTACCTCACATTATATCTTACTGCATCAAAGGAAGCGTGAATCACTAATGGATACAAAATGAACGTCCTTATCTCCCATCATTTTTCTGTTTCTCTTTTTCCAGCTCAAAGACTTGCTTGCATAACTAGGGAATTGCCGTAAAAGCGGCAAGAAAATGCAGGGGAAAAATGGTGCTTAGCTATAAAATGTCATATTATGTAAAAAGTCTAGCACAGGATGGATTTGCAAAGCAGCATATGATGCTTATGGTATTTTAGTGATTTTTCTGTGTATTGTCAGGTATATTTAAAAAAACATCCCACCCCGACCCAACTTTTGCAAACAGACCCCCAATCCACCGCCCAATCCCCACACACACATATACACATACACACACACACATATACATATATATATATATATATACACATACAGAAATAGATAGATAGATATTCCTTTTTAATATTTCATTTTATCATTTTATATCGAGGATAATGGAATAAGCATTCAAGTGCTTTTTTTTACATCCAGTCTCCGTGTGTATGCGGTTTTGTACATTCTGTCATCTGTTCCCACCGGCACACTATGGCCTACTCTTACGAAAAGCGGAACAGGATTTGACGTGTGCGGAAGATGCTCTGCGTGCGTTCGCACACGGGACCTCGGTTTATAGTCTCATTCGAAGGACTTTTGAGGAGAGTGGAGTCTGCAGTGATGTTAACTCCAGGGGAAAATATTCCCTTGAACGGGAATCGAACCTGGGTAGTCAGATTGCGAGCGCAATGTTCTAACCACTAGGCTATCCCGTCCCCGTATTGAGAGAGAGAGAGAGAGAGAGAGAGAGAGAGAGAGAGAGAGAGAGAGAGAGAGAGAGAGAGAGAGAGAGCTGCATATGCAAAAATGTCACCATTGGAAAACCTTGGCGCAGAAGCCGAGGAACAAATAAGAAACGAACAAACAAAATATAAACACGCCACACGCTCGCACAAACACACATACAAACGCATACACACTCATACATACATACACACGCATACCACACAGACACACAGAAAACTAAACGCACATGATACACACTCTCTAAATACAAAGATATAGACACACCGGTATTAGATACCCAAATTTTTTTTTAAACACATAAAACAAGCATAGCATGTGAACAAAACAACCGATAACTACACTTTAAACTCTCTAGCTTAAAGAAAAACGACATTCGCTTTGACTGCCACACATAACCTGATATACCAACTACAGCAGATGATTTAAGTGAACGACGGGCATGAAATGGAACTGCCATTACGACCCCTGCCATGCCATTTAATGTCATTTCTCTTCAGCTCACAGACATAACATAACGAAGACGACATTGAATGGCAAAGAAGGAGATTAACACTAAAAGTGTTTGGACATAAAATTATTTCATGTCAACGATAGGAATCTTGCAGTTTCAACATCCCCGCCTTATTTTCTTTGTTTTTTGCTTGGTTTTTTTGTTTCTGCTAGTCATTCATTGCTTTTATTCTGGGGAAAAATCATTAGATTTTACAGTTTCGAAAATTTTGATTTTGTCAAATTGATGGTTTTTCTGTCTTGTTGGTGTTTGAGTAATAGAGAGAGGGAGGGGGGGGGAGAGAGACAGAGCGAGCGAGAGAGAGAGAGAGAACATATCAAATCAAATCAAATTATTATTTTTTTATTTCGAGGATAATGAATGAGCATCCATGTACTTTTTTAACATCCAGTTCCCAGGGTTACATCATGATAGAGATATAGACAGACAGTAAGAGAGAGAGACAGAGAGAGGAAGACAAAGAAAGGAGAGAGAAATATAAAATCAAATCAAATTCTTTTATTTCGAGGATAATGAACACGGACCCATGGATCTTTTTAACATCCAGTCTCCACCCTTAGTGATACATCATGAGAGATAGAGAGACAGAGAGAGACAGAGACAGAGTCAATAAACAAACAAGTTAGAATGTAGAACACCGAACATCAAAATGCAGACCAACAAAAATAACCAATCACGAAACTGAAGAGACACAGCTACTACCAACATGAAAACAAGCACAGCCTGCACTCCAAGACTCGTAATCTTTCTTCTCTTACTATACCAGACAAACCCAGCATTTGGACTTAATCGCCTAGGAAACAAGGGGAAGGGAGCAGAGGTGTGTGTGTGTGTGTGTGTGTGTGTGTGTGTGTGTGTGTGTGTGTGTGTGTGTGTGTGTGTGTGTGTGTGTGGTTTGTGTGTGTCTCTTTAGTTTTGTGATTGGTTAGCATGTTGGTCTGCATTTTGATGTTTTCTCTGTCTTGTTGGTGATTGAGTAATAGAGAGAGGGGGAGGGGAGAAGAGAGAGCGAGCAAGAGAAAGAGAGAGAGAACATATCGAATCAAATCAAAATGTGTGTGTGTGTGTGTGCGTGCGTGTGTGTTTGTGAGAGAGATAGAGATGTGTGTGTGTGTGTGTGTGTGTAGGGGGGAAGGGGGGGTGATGGAGACATGAAATGCCATCCGAGTTATGACTCGCGTTCTGTAACATCACTCGGTTATGTCCCTTCAGCTCTCAGAGGCCTGATAGCACAACGATGACAGCACTAAGGTGGCTCAAGTGGGGATGGCAATGAGAGAATGCCCTAGCATCAAGTCGTATCGCGTGAAAGGAGAAAGGAAAAAAAAGAAAATAACAAACAACAAACAGCAAGGATGATTTTGCAGTTTTGGGGATCCTGTTCTTTTGGTTTTTGTTTTCTTTGTGTTGGTTTGGAAGGAGAAAGAAAAAAAAGAAAATAACAAACAACAACGACGCAGCAAGGATGATTTTGCAAGTTTTGAAGGATCCTGTTCTATTGGCTTTCGTTTTGTTTGTGTTGGTTTGTTTTTGTTTGTTTTACTTTGTTGTTTGCTTGCTTCTTTTTTGTTTGTTTATTTATTGGTTTGGTTACTTCTTTTTGTGTCACTGTTTGTTTGTTTCTTTTCTTCCTCCCCCCCCTCCCCACCCCTGCTTCTTTCTTTCTCTCTTCCATTTTTAGCTCAAGGAATGATGAAATAACCGAAATATACAGCAGTAGAGAGAAAGAGAGACAGACGGATAGAGAGAAAGAGATAGAAACAGACACACAGACAATACAGAGAAAGAGGGGGGGGGAGAGAGATGGAGAGAGAGACAGAGAGAGAGAGCATCGTGTTACGCCGAATCAATCAAAGAGATGCATAACTATATTTCTGGCTTTCTGTCTCTATCTGCCGTTTTATCTGACTATCCTCCCTCCTGCTTCTCCCCCTCTCTCTCTCTTTCCCTCCATCCCTCAGAGTCTCCCTCTCTCTTTCCCTCCTTCCCTCCCTCTCTCTCTCTCTCTCACAAACACACACACGCAAACACAAACACCACACACACACCCACGCACGCTCACACACATACACACACACATACACAGACATACACAGACACCAACAACGCACACACACATACCAACACACTCAAACAAACACCCACACACACACAAACACTCACTCACACAACACACACACATACCAACACACTCAAACTCACACAGACACACACACTCACACACACACACGCATCAACACTCACTCACACACACACGCACGCACCAACACTCAAACACACACGCACGCACAAACATCACACACACAAACACACCACACGCATCAACACTCACACACAAGCACACACACACAAATATCCTACTGAGCCACAGCATGCATTACTCATAGAGGCAAACCATCCCCAACCAATGACCCATACCATCACGTAATACACCCCCCCCCTCTCTCTCTCTCTCTCTCTCTTTTGCTCTCTCTCTCTCTCTCTCTCTCTCTCTCTCTCTCTCTCTCTCTCTCTCTCCTCTCTCTCTCTCTCTCTCCCTCTCCCTCCCTCTCTCTCTCTCCCCACCCTCTCTCTCTCTCTCTCTCTCTCTCTTCCTCTCTCTCCCCTTCTATATTATGCGCCATACAGCATGAACAAGTGACCTGTACCCCTGCAGACGCTGAGTGATGTAGGAATGATGAGTGTCATTATTTACCATTCAAGTTCACTGTTTCTTTAGCGCCAAACGCTAAAAGGCTTTCCCTACACCGGTAATAGACGGCTGATGGAAATGCAGGGAGAATCTTGCAGTGCAGATAGCACGTGTAACAGAAAATGATCTTTTCTAAAGTTGTTGTATAGGGGTATGTTTATATGGGGGTTTTTTTCACGATCGGTATTCTTTCATCTGTTTTGATGTGATATATGCATGTATTTATTGATACTTCTTTCCGACTTTCCATCCTTTCTCTTCTCAGTCTGTCTGCCTTTTCTTGTTTGTCTCTGTCACTATCCTCTCTCTCTCTATATATATATATGTATGTATGTATGCATGTAATGTATATATATATATATATATATATAATATATTATATATATATATATATATATATATAGCTATTTATCATCATTCGATATATATAATAATAATTATATATATATATATATATATATATAAACTATTCTTTCATACACACACATATATATATACGTTTTTTCATATCATATTTCATACTTACCAGGAAAGAAACAGAGACAGAAAGACAGACAGACATACGAGGAAGAAAAGAGACACAGAAATACGGAAAGACAGACAGACAGACCGAGAAGCACTCATGGACAGGTGGAGAGACACAGACAGACAGACAGACAGATATAGGCAGATAAAATGCTCAACATATAAAGAGAGACAGACATTATAGCACACCCACATCACCTTGAGTTTTTCATTTCCAATTCCTCATGTTTAAATCTGTATCCCGGGTTGTCCTCCTATACTGAATCAACCATCACCATTGTTTCTGTCCCGAACCAGAGTTTACGCTACGTGTGGTTAGCGGCCTACAAGACTGGAGGCGTCAACATCACGGGATTCGAACTCTTTCCCCACAAAGGGTCGCTACAAGTCGCTTACTACACCGTCCCCAAGAGCGTCTGGAGGGTAAGGGTATGAAATAGTGTTGTTATGTTGTTTTTTATTTGGATTTTTTTCTTCTTTCATTTCACTCCTATAGTTTATTACCTCCCCTGTGGGGATGCCGGAGGTCCTGTCAGTATAAATAGCATCCCCACATTCTGGAAATTCCGCGCTCCTAATTTCCTCTTTTCTGTCCCTCTCTTTTTTTCTGCCTGGTTCTTTTTTCTTCCTGTTACCTCTTTCGTGTCTAGTTTATGTCTTCTACTGCCTCCTCCCCCTCCCTTCCCCCAGAAATTCTTTAACAAATAACAATTCTCTCTTATGCCGAAGTTGGATGTGCTGGGCATGACTTGTCAGGCGCTTAACGGCAGCGTGATGCGTTCTGGCTCATTTAACAGATAAAAGTAGTTGCTGTCTGAGCGGTCATTGGGCATTCTCTCTGTCTGTCTCTCTCTCTCTCTCTCTCTCTCTGTCTCTCTCTCTCTGTCTCTCTCTCTCTCTGTCTCTCTCTCTCTCTCCCTCTCTCCCTCTCTCTCTCTCTCTCTGTCTCTCTCCCCTCCCTCTCCCTCTCTCTCTCTCTCTCTCTCTCTCTCTCTCTCTCTCTCTCTCTCTTCTCTCTCGGGATGGATGTAAAAAATCATGTAATGCTTAAATCTACTACCCTCTGAAGAATAAAAAATGTTCAAATTGTTCAAAATTGTTCTCTCTTTCTCTCGCTCTCCCTCTCTTTCCCCAACCCCCCCCCCTCTCTCTCTCTCTCTCTCCCCCCCCTCTCTCTCCCCCCTCTCTCTCTCTCTCTCTCTGTGTATTGCAAAAACAAAAGTAGAAAAAAAGACACTTTATGAAGCTAGGAACCAACTAAACAACCAAGCAGGCAGCAAGAAATTCGCCCCATTAAACCGGTTTCTACACTGCTTAAGCAGAGATAGTTCAATGGCTGTATGTATATCACCAGAAGTGGGCTGGTTTTGAACACCAGACACACTTTAACTTCACCTCTTTCTTGCTGCTTAATGAAGTCACACAAACCTTACAGTGATTTTAAGTTGTTTTTCTTCAGACAATTTCTGCTAGGCATTTTGATCTTAGCGAGACCCATTCATTCGTTTGAGGGGACAGATTTTTCCCTAAACAAAGCGAAGGTTGTTTGTGTTCATGTACGCAGAAATTAAAGAGTCTGTGTCCAGTTAAGATGGTGTTGTATATAGATAGAGATATGTAGACATATATAGAGATATGTCAAGTCAAGTCAAAAACACTTTAATCAATAATGATTTTGATATATTTGGATAGACAGATATAGATAGATAGAGAGAGAAAGATATAGATAGATGGATAGATAGTTAGACAGACAGAGAAATAGATAGATAGGCAGACAGACAGACAGATAATATATATATATATATATATATATATATATATATATATATATATATATATATATATATATATATATATATATATATATATAAAGAGAGAGAGAGAGAGAGAGAGAGAGAGATAGATAGATAGATAGATTTGTGTGTTTGTGATATAGCAGGAAGTCTTACAATCTGCAATAATTTTCTGATTCATCATAAGCAAATTTCATTTTCATTTTCGCTTGTAATTTTTTTTTAATTCAGTGTATGTTGTGTTATGTGAATACACTAAAAAGAAATTTTCGCAACAGTAAGAACAACCATCGTCGTGATCGTTTTCCTCATCCTTTTCATCATCATTATCATTATCATAAACATCATTGTCGTTTTCAAGTTATGCGAAGACTACTGTATCTCTCTGCCTAAGTCTTAAACACTGCAGAACCACATAAAAAACCACCTATAGAAATGGAATTCACGCTCACACACAAGCACATACCCAGACACACAGATACAGGCCCTCACAGACACACACAGACACACAGACATCTTGCGCACACGTTAAATCCTGTTCCGCTTATCGTGAGAGTAGACCATTGTGTGCCTGTGGGAACACATGACAGAACTTAAAAAATCGCATACACACGGGGACTGGATGTAAAAAAGCACATACGTGTTTATTCCATTATCCTCGATATAAAAGAATAAAATAAAAAATAAAGAAAATAAAGCAACACACACACATCCACACATACACACACAGCGAACACACACACACCTTTTCCCCCCTCCCCTGCACATACACAGACACAATTACAAGCAACACCCATTCTTCACACTCTCATCTCCAATTCCTCAAGATAACAGAGAAGCCCCGTACACTTCACACATCAACAACAACAACAACAGTATGCAGCGTTTCTGCACTGGTAGAGCGTTCCAAAACAAATGGAGAGAAAATCGATTACGCGAGCTGCTGCGAAGGCAGCAGGGCAGTTGATGGCCGCGATGCTACGCTCACATGTGAAGCGCTCCGACTCTGTGACCATCACACGTTTTATGAGCCTGCCACTGGTGCCAGAGCCTGATGTGACTTTCCTGAACATCCCAGATCGAAAGTTCTAGAAAGATCAGAGCCAGAATTCAGAGAGAGAGAGAGAGGGGGGGGGGTGTAAAGGAGAGAGAGACTCACCCAAAATACCCACCAAAATATCAAAGAAATTACCATATGACTGACATTGAAAGAACTTTTTTAAACCAGCCAGTGAGTTTGCTAGTAAACTATTTACATGAGAACCGAAAATGATAAAATGGAATACAATTAAAGTGGCTGCTTTACCTTCCTAAGTAGCAGATGTATAACTAATCCTCTGAACAATATATATAGTACGTAGTTTGTTGAGTGTGTAAATAGTTATCTAAATATCTATCTCATTGGCTGGCTGATTTGAGAAGCAAATTAGCTATCTAGCTAGCTACCGAGATAGCTTGTTAGATGATTTATCTATCGATTGGCTACCAAACACAACAGTAATGAACCTGACAAAAGTAATCAGCTAGTGAATAATTAAGTTCGTTTTAAACTCAAGGGTTAGATAGAGGTATACCCTAAGATTTGCCTACTCTGGGGTAGTACCACATTAAACAATACTGAGCAAACAACAAAGAAAGAGAAGAAGGGGAAAAATCCAATGAAATGAAACAAGCAAGCAAAGATAGGAAATCATACACAAACGATAGCTGACCCCCTCCACCCCACCCCCAACCGGCTGTGTTTTCTACTTACCGTTAATTTTTTCCCTTTTGGGGAGCTTTGTTTTGGTGAGGATTTTTTCAGGAAAGAGGGGAGAGCACGCTTTTCTATTTGATTATTTTTGGTTCTATAATTCTTAAGGCACAGTTCCCATGCCTAGGGCAGTTTGCTATACCATCGCATTTCCTGTGCAATACAGGGGGGGGGGGGGACACTGAAAGGAAGAGAAAAAGAAATAGTATTCCTTGATAAAATGAAAGAACAAGAGAAATGAGAATTATAAAGAACAAGAGAAATGAGAAATATAAAGAACAAGAGGATTGAGAAATATATAAAAAAATCAGTTCTATAAACCAACAACAAATCAGTTTTAAAAACCCAACAACAGCACACACAAAAAAGGACAGAAAAAATTAAAAGGCGGAGTAAGACATGCAGGAAAATGAACAACATAAAGAAAAAAAAGCCAAAACCCCCTACAATTGAAGAAATCCATTACAAGACAGCAAAGCAAGGAAAAATACATCCTGTACAGAAAAGTGATTAGACTAGATAACAAGCGAAAAGTGCCTATGGCCTCAAGTCACGTCGTGACTAGTTATATCACAGCTCCAGAAACGTAGAAATATAAACAAAAGAAAAGTGAACAAACACAAAAAACAAAACGGAACAACCTCTACCCCCATCCCTGCTCCCGGCTAGAGCACAAAGTTTAAAAGAAAAACGAATATGAGAAAAGAAAAAAAATGAGGGAAGGAAAACTTAAAGAAAAGAAAATATAGAACGAAAGATGAGCAGAGACAAAATCTCTGAAAAAGGACCTTCATAAATAAAAGAAAATGTAGATGTAGGGAACAGGAAACAAACAAAACATGGTGTAGAAAGAAACAGCAAAGTTTACCAAACAAAATAAAACTACACAAAAAATGAAGATGAAAAAAGCAAGAAAGGAAATTTTAAAAAAGGAAAGAAAAGAGACGCATATCCACTGTGGACACGTGCATAATTATACAAGTAAACAAATACAAACAAAACAGCCCCTTTTTCTCTACTCTCATCTCTGCGTTGAACACACACACGCACACACACGCAAGCACGCACGCACGCGCGCGCACACATCTAATATCACTAATTGTGGATTTGACTTTAAATAAAGCAACAACAATACACCGCACACACATACACACACACACTACACACACAGACACACACACACACACACACACACACAGACACACACACACACACACACACATACATACACACACACCTAATATCACCAACTGTGGATTCGACTTTAAATTAAGCAATAATAATAACAACGACACACACAAAACACACATAAACACACACACACAAACACACAAAACCCTTACATCTACACATTGAGAACAACCTACAAAATTTCTGCACTGGTAGAGCGTTCCCAAACAAATGGAGAGAAAATCGATTACGCGAGCTGCTGCGAAGGCAGCAGGGAAGTTGATGGCCGCGATGCTACGCTCACATGTGAAGCGCTCCGACTCTGTGACCATCACACGTTTTATGAGCCTGCCACTGGTGCCAGAGCCTGCTGTGACTTTCCGGAACATCCCAGATCGAAAGTTCTAGAAAGATCAGAGAGAGAAAGCGGCTGTGGGTTGAGGAGGGGAAAATGAGAGCAGAGGAAGAAGAGTTAGATGCAGGGAAGGAGAGTAGGGTGGAGAGCGGTAGGGGAAATAGAGAGAGGGGATGATAGACAAAAAGACAGTTGTTGTTGTGCGTTCCCCAGCTTAACACTCTTGGGGTCACCCAGAACGTGCACTGCACTCTGACTTACACATCTCACATGGGAATCACTGTGAGATTAAAATTGCACACTGAATGAGAAGTTGGCGTGCATGGCTGTTTTTAAGTAACTTGCCATAATTATAGGCAGCCATACTCCTGCTTTCGGAGGATTGTTTTCCTTGAAAGGAGAGTGCAGGTTGTTATGTTACCAACTTGTCATGGCTGAAGGCAATCTCAACACAACATTTTTTTTAAAACATAACAACATTTTAGTGTAGGCCTTGACATTCAGCTGACACCGATAACTGACTCAATATTTTGCATGGACCAAAAGAAATATAAATGATAATATGTCGTGTGAGCAGGATAAGCAAAAACAGTTAAAAGAACATTGAAACGACTTATTGACTAGCTAACCAACCAAGCAACGAAACGAGCCAATCTTTTGAATTATTGTCTGACTGTCTGAGGTACAGGTGATAAGCTATGCAATCAAGTAGGAAACTGGCTGGCTACTTTGTCAAATATGTATCTAAGTAACACACGAATAAAGAAACACAGTCACTAATAAACGACTAGCTGACATATTATAAGTGACTAAATGACTAGCCAACTAGCTGATTTAGTGAGCAACAAGCTAAATTTCTCAATAAGTACCTCCTTTACTCACTCATCGGGTAACTCACACACATACACACGGACACACACACACGCACATACGCACGCATGCACGCACGCAGTCGCGTTCACACACACACACACTCTCTCGCTCTCTTTCTCTCTCTCCCTCTACCCTCTCTCTCCTCTCTCACACACACACACACACGCACTCAAACTTACGCACGCACGCACGCATACATACATACATACATACATACATACATACATACATACATACATGCACGCACATACACCACCATCATCACCATCATCACCACCAACTTATTCATCAATCAGCCAGCTGGTCAGTCGGTCATTCAGTCAGGCACTTCTTTGGTCAAATGGTTGGTAGACTGGTCAACAAGAAAGAAAAGAGTGAGAAAGAAAAAAATCCAGAAGGAACAAATCACAGAAACTAGGACAGGAGAAAGAAGTATTATTAAAGAAAAATAAACAACAAGAAAAAAAAGAATATCGAAACGAAAAATATTATAGTAAAAATAAAATAAAAGCGGAGAATAAAAACAAACAAGGCATCACAGAGAGAGAAGAGAGAGAGAGAGATGTAGATACAGAAAAAAGGCAAAATTGGAGAGAAAAATACAAAGCGGAAAAGGATACACAACAAACATACGCAATACAAAAAATGTACAAAACGGAGAAAAAAAAGCCAAAACGAAACTTGCGCTAGAAAAAAGACAAAGACATATTTCTCCTGAAGGGTTCAGCTTCGCTCACTGTCTCAGGTGATGCTATCACCATCTATATCTTACTTCTTTTTCATTTACTTTTTCCTTCCGCTTGTACTCTGTGGCGTCGCGGGGAGATAGAACTGTCTGTCTGCAGCAAGGCGGGTAGCTTGGAGGAGGAACAGACAATCCATGGACTTTCAGTGTTTCTGCCACGGAATCACCCCAGCGTCGCCTGGGTCTACCTCTGGCCCTCGAGCCAGAGTACCTCAAGTTGTAAGCACGCAAGGCTGGCTGGTTTGGCGGCATCCGTGTGAGGTGCCCGAACCACTTGGTTCGTTGTTTAATATGGTGTAGGACGGGTGTGGCTCCTACCATGTCTCTGATCACCTCGTTTCTTATCTTATCTCTCCTGGTCTTGTTGACGGCTTTCCTCAAGCACTTTATCTCACACGTTACCAGTTTCTGCTCCAGGACTTTTGTCAGGGGTCATGTCTGGCACTGGTAAGTGAGAGTTGGCAGGAAGATGGCGTTGATCAGCTTTGCCTTGGTGCTCATAGGGATGTTAGGATGTCGCAGAAGTGGGGCAAGTTGATAGCTGACTGCGTTTGCTTTTTGACAGCGTGTTTCTGTTTCTCTGTCCAGTTTTCCATCTTCTGTGAATATACTGCCTAAGTACTTGAATTCAGTCGTCCACTTTAGTTGGGCTCCGCTGATGTTGATTTTGAGCTTTTCTGGAGTTTTCTACTGACTGTCATGGCTTCGGTCTTGCTTACGCTGATTAATAATAATAATAATAATAAATGGAATTTATATAGCGCTGTATCTTGCACAGACAAACCAAAGCGCTTGCACTCAACTCATTCTTACACAGTCATGCAACCAATAGCGAGTAATAGTTCTAACAAGTCCAAATACCACACACACACACACACACACACACACACACACACACACACACACACACACACACACACACACACGTTATACACTTTGGCAGGGTGATGGAATTTTTGGCTGTTGAAAAGCAGGGATAGCTATGAAATGAAACAGGAGAGGAAATTCTTAGGTTTGAAACAAATATGCCTCCTAAAGCCCAACCCCTCGTTCCCGTCGTAGGAGGTGGAAGCAGGTAACCATCTATATCACTGGGTCAAAAATGTTTTTTTTATAATGTAAACCAAGGGAGAGGCGGGTGGCACAGAAATCAACAAAACAAACATACAAAGAAACCAAAGGTGAAATAAAACAAAGACAAAAAACACGAAACACAGATAGACCTTTGTAATTATATCTAGACAGTAAAGGGGAAAAACCGCTTGTAAAACCAGACTGATAGCAAAACAACTACTTAACATGGGGGGGGGGGGGGGTAGCTCAATGGTCTGAGCACTCGCTTTCTCCCCCAGCTAAGGTTTAAGCAAGCATCGAGCGTGGTTACCACTTAGATGGGTGACCGTTTGCGCGCCTTGGCTTCAGTACAGTCTCCCCAGTTCACCCAGCTGTGTCTGTCCTATTTAGGGTCAGGGAAGGTAAAGCAGCTAGGTATAGGAGATGGGCGCCGCCCTCAATATGCTGGCCACTGGAGAAGTGAGGTCTCTGATGCCTCGTTCCCCTACGACCTTATAGGTTATGGGGGGACACCTTTACCTAACTCAACATGAAAAAAGAAGCAGCCACCTAGTGGAAAGAAAAAGTACAAAAAGTAATGCAAGAATACTAATAGAACTGAAACTGTCAAACAAGCAAACAAAAGTGAAAGAGAAAGAGCACAGGCCTGTCCATAAGAAAACAGTCTTTTGAGATTGCTACTGTCAGAAATAAACGCGCACACGCATGCATGCATGCAAACGCGTACACACACACACACACGCACGACGCACGGACGCACGTACGAGTAAGCGCGCGTGCGCACATACACACACACACACACACATCACACAGCGCATACCAGTAAACACACATATGCCAAAAACAGCACTCTTTCTGATTATTGTTTATTCTACTCCCCCTACATAAACCACCCAAAAACATGTGCATTCCCACACAGACAGCGACATGCACAGGTTATGCACTGGTAGAGCGTTCCCAAACAAATGGAGAGAAAATCGATTCCGCGAGCTGCTGCGAAGGCAGCAGGGAAGTTGATGGCCGCGATGCTACGCTCACATGTGAAGCGCTCCGACTCTGTGACCATCACACGTTTTACGAGCCTGCCACTGGTGCCAGAGCCTGATGTGACTTTCCGGAACATCCCAGATCGAAAGTTCTAGAAAGATCAGAGCGAGAAAGCTTCGGGGCGAGTGGGAGAATGAGAGCAGACAGAGTAATAAACAAGAAAAATAGGGGCAGGGTGAAGACAGGGAGAGGGAGGAGGGGGGGGGGTAGAGGAGATTGTGAGAAGGGAGAGGGGGAAGATAGAGAAAAGAAATGAAGAAGAGAAAAAAACAGATGGGACAGACGAGATTGAGAACGAAAACGGGGTCAGAGAGATAAAAGAGATACAGAGGGGGGTGAGAAAGGTTTGGAGGGGGGGGGGGGGGAGAGATGGTACAGAGAGAGAGAGGCGGACTGTTAGACACACACACACACAGACAGACAAATGGATAGATAGGGAAATAAAAAGAAACTAGTAGGAGTATAAACTGTAATGAGAAGAAAAGGAAAACTGGCTAAATATTTAGCTAGATAACCAAATGATGCATTCAGAAACTAAAGAACTATCGAACCCAGCTACTTATCATGTAAACGACCAGCCAGCAAATATAAATAACCGATCGAAAGACAAGGGCACTGACTGACTGACTGAGTATCTTACAGATTAGAATAATTACTTAACTAAGCTAGCTGGTGTTTTAAGTAGCAGACGAAACACGGAGCTAATTAAACCAGACAACCAACTAACCCAGTCACTGGTTGATGTACTGATTAAATGATAAAAACTATAAGCTTAGCATCAGACAATTATAATATTGATTAAATAACTACTCAGCCTACTAACTACCTAATTCACTTTGGTATGCGTAATCTCTGTAGTTGCTAACCAACCAACCAATCAACTAACACTTAACCAACTAACCAACCAACTTGATGAAAGAAACTGGTTGTGGTTAAAAACTCATTTTACTTACTGAAAGATTTAGATAAGGAATTCAGACAAAAATATCTGTATGTGGCCAACAACGAAGCTAGCAGACAACAAAGAAAACAAGTAACAATCAAACAAACACAGAAGCTACAACCAAAATGTTCACCCAAGGGCAGTGTTTTTCATTGTTTATTGTTGTTGATTTTGTGTGATTTTTTTGATGTTATGTTGTCTTTTCCAAGCATAGCTAGGCTAATATTTATACCTTGACGGTTTGACTGAGCAGAGAAAAGAAGACAACAATGTGACCAGTACAGAGAAAGAAAGAAAAGAAGAAACAGAAATCATAAACTAAAATATAGACATCGAAAAACAAAAAGAAAAAAATGACGGAACAAAAAAAAGAATATGAAAAGGAAAAAAAAAAAAACTTGAAATAAAAACATAAAGATGGGGAAATATAGAAACAAAGATAATCCCAGACACACGAAAAGGAAACAAAACAAAACAAATGGCTTTTAAGAAGGCATATGGACAAACAAACAAACAAGAACACGACAGCTAGAAAAAGGCAAACCTATACCCCCCTGAATCCGACAGTGCTTACTGTCTGAGGTCATGCCATTTCCATTTATGTCACTGGGTCAGAAAGTGAAAAGAAAATATTATGAACTAAGAAGAACAAAGGGTTTTTTTAAAATACAACAAAAAACAAGGCAAATACAGAAGGATCAAGTTGAACTAAATAAAAAGGAAAAAATCGGGGACTAGAAATTGACAGAAACATAGCACAAACTATTTTGTAAGGGAAGCAAAATAAAATGATTTATGCTAAAGTATCACTGACGGGATAGCTCAGTGGTCAGAGCGCTCGCTTTCCCTCCAGCTAAGATTAAGCAGCATTGAGCGTGGTTACCACTTAGATGGGTGACTGTTTGCGTGCCTTGGCTTCAGTACAGTCCCCTAGTTCACCCAGCTGTAAATGGGCACCTGCCTCTTTAGGGTCAGGGAAGGTAAAGCAGCGAGGGAGAGGAGATGGGCGCCGCCCTCAATATGCTGGCCCTAGAGAAGTGAGGTCTCTGACACCTCGCTCCTGTACGACCACATAGGCTATGGGACACCTTTACCTTTACCTTACTTTTGTATAGAGGAAGACTGACTGAAAGACAACTATTAAGTTGTGGGGGCGGGTATAGTCCGGTGGTTAGAGCATTGAGGACGTGATCTGACGGCCCGGGGGGTTCGACCACCACTGAGCCCCCCCCGTATGGGGGATTTTTCCCTAGAGTAACATCGTACACTCCACTACCCCAAAAAGTTTTTGGGGTGAGATTATAAACCAAAGCCCTGTTTAAAAAACGTCACGAACACCCTGTAAGGAAAAGGTAAAGGTTTTGTCCTTTTAAACTTGTAGTGTAGGGGAGCGAGGCATAGGGGCCCTCAGCTTCTCTAGGGGCCAGATATTGAGTGCGGCGCCCTCTCCCTTCCTCGCTGCTTTCCCTTCCCCTGCCCCTAAAGGGGCAGGTACCCATTTACGCTTGGTGAATGGGGGACTGTACTGAAACCAATGCGTGCAAACGGTCCCCATCCAATGGTAACCAGCTGTGTGCTTAACCATAGCACGGGAAAGCGAGTGCTTGGCCCCAAACTTCCCGTCCACCGAAATTTTCCCCCGTACCATGTTAAAAAATGTTTTCCTTTTGGAGAGAAGCATTTATTGCCACTAGGGCTGATGACAAATTTTTTTTTAACACAAAACCCCGCTTCCCCCCTAATGTCAGTTAGACGTCATCAACCCGAAGTGAAATACGGTCCCTTAAGGTAAGTAAAAACCCTGGGATACTCGAAACTCTCACCACTGGGGACTTTGGAGCTCTAGTAAAGAACCTGAAAAGACAGAGATCATGAATAAGAAAAAGCAAGTTATAAAACTGAAACAAAATGAACAAAGAAAAAAAATCAAACCCCAAAGACAGAAAAGAAATACAGAAAACTAACTCAAGTCACACACACAAAAAAAACAAGAAGCAAAACAAATACGCAAGCAAAAAACATAACATAAAACAACAAAAATACAAACAAGAGGACTAATGTATACTGGCATATCACGAAAAACAAGTCAACAATGCACAACACGCGAGAGAGAGATAGAGGGGAGGGGAGAGAGAGAGGAGAGAGAGAGAGAGAGAGAGAGAGAGAGAGAGAGAGAGAGATCCTCTGCCTAATGCATAACTTTATTTATCTCAACAGCCCATGGCTATATGCCTCTTGACATCTTTCTTATCGGAAAGAATGAGCGAAAGGGTGAAGAGATAAAGGGAGAAGATATGAGACTAGTAAGGGAGACAAGAGATAAACAAAAATATGAGGAGACCCGGGGGAGGGGGGTGGGGGGTAGAAGGTATGTGTTCTATTAAGACCTATACATTTTTTACCTCTTCTTCATCTGTTTCGTTTAGGGGGTGGAAGTGGATGTAGAAGTAGCGAATGGAAGAAAATGTTAAAGAAAGAAATTACAAAGGTTTCAAGTTTGAATCTTTGGTTGGTTTGTGAGTTGATTTGTATTTGAATTTTGGGTTAGGTGAGTTGCTGGTTGATCGTATGTACAATTCTTTTCATGTTTTTAGACAGAAAACATACAAGAGAAATTATCTAAAGAATTACTATATTCATCAGGGTCAGGAGAGAGAGAGGAGAAGAAAAACATAACAGACGAAAAAGAGAGAAAGGAGGAAAGAAAAAAAGTAATGAAAAAGGGAAATAAAAAGAACAAAACTAAGAAGAAAAAAAATAAAAAACAAACACCACAATTACCATAAAACTAAACAACCAACCAGCTACCACAACCATCAACCAACCAACCAACATAACACAAGCCAACCAACCAACCCACCCACAACAAATACCAACCAACACTAACCATCCAACCAACCGACGGAAGAAACAGAAAAGCATAAAAAAACAAAACGGAGACAAAATAAACAGGAAACAAACAAAAGAAAGAAACGGACAAACTTGACAGACAAACAAACAAACAAAAACAAACGATACACGGTCAGGACATCCACTTTATTCTGAGCATTCTTAGAAACAGGTCATGAGTATGCAGCCAGAAGGAAGGAAAGAAGGTGATCCTAAACAAATGCATTGCTCCATTTATCTGTGCAGCCCAGGAACTTATGCCAGGTTACATGACAATCATTCTTCTCTCGGAGCAAGGCTACAAAAGGTGATAAGGTCAGGACAGAAAAGAGGACAGGAGAAAATTGCAGAGATGGATGGAAGGCGAGCTGTACAAATGAATGGGAGGGGTGGGGTGGGGTTGGAAGGCATGATGTCATCAATGTCAGCCCTAACAATCTTGCTATCCTAAGTATTATTACCACCCCTAAGAATCTTTCTGTCGGGTGCATTATCAGTCCTAAGAATTTTGCTGTCGTTTGTATTATCGGGGTGTTACCAATTGGATGGGTGACCGTTTGCGCGCCTTGGCTTCAGTACAGTCCCCCATTTCACCCAGCTGTAAATGAGTTGATGCCTCGCTCCCATACGGCCACATAAGCTATGGGACACCTTTACTTTTTATGTATTATCACCCTTAAGAATCTTGCTGTTGTATGTATTATCAGGCTTAACAATCTTGCTGATGTATGCATTATCAGGCTTAACAATCTTGCTAATGTATGTTTTATCAGACATAACAATCTTGCTGATGTATGTATTATCAGCCCTAACAACCTTGCTGTTGTATGTATTATCAGACTTAACAATCTTGCTGATGTATGCATTATCAGGCTTAACAATCTTGCTAATGTATGTTTTATCAGACTTAACAATCTTGCTGATGTATGTATTATCAGCTCTAACAACCTTGCTGATGTATGTATGATCAGCTCTAACAACCTTGCTGATGTATGCATTATCAGCCCTAACAACCTTGCTGATGTATGTATTATCAGCCCTAACAACCTTGCTGTTGTATGTATGATCAGCTCTAACAACCTTGCTGTTGTATGTATGATCAGCTCTAACAACCTTGCTGATGTATGTATTATCAGCCCTAACAACCTTGCTGATGTATGTATTATCAGGCTTAACAATCTTGCTAATGTATGTTTTATCAGACATAACAATCTTGCTGATGTATGTATTATCAGCCCTAACAACCTTGCTGTTGTATGTATTATCAGACTTAACAATCTTGCTGATGTATGCATTATCAGGCTTAACAATCTTGCTAATGTATGTTTTATCAGACTTAACAATCTTGCTAATGTATGTTTTATCAGACTTAACAATCTTGCTGGTGTATGTATTATCAGCCCTAACAATCTTGCTGGTGTATGTATTATCAGCCCTCACAATCTTGCTGATGTATGTATTATCAGTGCTAACAATCATGCTGATATATGTATTATCAGTGCTAAAAATCTTGCTGTAATATAGATAGATAGATAGATAGATAGATAGATAGATAGATAGATAGATAGATAGATAGATAGATAGATAATAGATTATCAGCCTTTAGAACCTTACCAGCACATCCGACTTCAGCGGTTTTACCAACGACACTCAGTTTTATTCTGTTTTAGTTCTGCTTCTCTTCTCATCGTTATTTCTCTGCCTGTTAACATACGCGTACGTGTGTGTGTTTGTGTGTGTTGAGTGTGTGTGTTGCTCATCTTTGAAGTTATTCTTTTATCTCTTGGCTTCCAGGCGGACCATCTGATAGCCAGGGACGGGGTGTGGCTGGTCAAGCGCTCTCTGATGCAGATGCAGCAGCAACACGCCTCGCTGTACGACGTCAACGGCAGCTCCAGGCTGTTCTTTAACGTGCGCGGATGGCTGAAAGATGGCAAGGACTCGCAGGGCTCTGCTCGCCACCGCCCGACGCCACTTGGCGTTACGGCAGAGACCTGGCAGACGTGATTTCTAATGTGAGATTGTGGTGTGGTGGATGAGTGGGTGGGGTGGTTGGTGTGGGTGGATGGGTAAGTTGGGGGGTTGGTTGGTTGGTTTTGGGTGAATGGGGTTGGTTGGTTGGGTGGATGGGTAAGTGGGGGGTTGGTTGGTTGGTTTGGGTGGATGGGTTGGTGGTTGGGTGGATGGGTAAGTGGGGGGGGGTGTGGTTGTTGGTGTGGGTGGATGGTAAGTTGGGGGTTGGTTGGTTTGTGGTGGGTGGGTTGGGGGTTGGTTGGTTTGGTGGTTGGATTGTGTTGTTTATGTTCAAGCACGTGTGTGTTATTTCTGCAGTTATGCATTTGAGGCTACAATGTATGCATACCTACAGAAAAATGGCAAGCAAAGTCAACATCTTTAAAGTGGTGAAAGCTTAAGTCTTACCAATATGAGTCTTTGAACTCTGCAGCAACTGTTTCTGTCTGTAATATGATTCGAAAATGCGTTGTGCTGCTGTTAAGCGCCGGACAAATCAGGCCCAGTACATCTATCTGCAGTCGTGGCAGAGAACCGTTATATTTCAAGCCTTTATGGGGAAAAAAGGCAGGAGAATGGACCAAGAAAGCAGAAAATAGACGAGAAGGAGTTGAAAGGGAAGAAAAGGAACAAGGCAGAAACAAAGAGAGAGAGAGATAGAGAAGAGGGAATCCCAGCACAGAATTACCGAAACAATGGGAATGGTTATCATACTGACAG
>CM054144.1:66097464-66149964 GCA_028751875.1 Rapana venosa | reverse complement strand
TTGTTTGTGTTTGTGCAGGTGTTTTTGTGTGTGGCGAGGGTGTGTGTGTGTGTGGAGAGCTGCCTATGCTTACACCAGTGATGCTAGGGGGGTCTGTCAGTATAAATAGTATCCCCACATTCTGGAAACTCTGTGCTAGGAATTCCTCTTTTTTATCCCTCTCTTTGTCTCTGTCTTGTTTTTTGTTTCTTCCTGGTGTCTCTCTTCTTCTCTGTTTCTGCCTTCTTGGTCCATTCTCCTGCCTTTTTTTTTTACCAGAAACTATGTGAATTTATCTCTAGTACAGATATTAGACACAAGCATTTTACTGCAGACTCCCTAAAGATCCTTTTTCGCGATGTTCCACCGGACAACATTTTAATTTTTTTTTTGGAGAGAGAATCATGCTTTTCTCGTCAAATATGAGTAGAGAAGTCATAGTTAATCACTATTAACAAGGTTGTGTTAGAGAATCTGGTTTGGGTCTTTATCTCATTTTTATGTGTGGTTGATATGGTTTCTCCCACAACGCTGAGTTGACAATCCTGGGTTGACCCTTATGGTTGACCAGGGCGTTGCTACGAGGAACGACAGTAGAGTTGGGTTTATACCCTGAATATAGCTGCACGGTCTTCATTTGAGAGGTGACAGCCCGGATTTGGCCTTTGTGGTCGGCGTGGCTATAAAGAACAGGATTGGATTGGTACTGCATGTGCCTATGCCTGATTTTTGTTTTGCCAGCAAGGGAACAAGTATACGTGTTTTCACATGACACAATCGCATTCCCCGTGTTTGAAATGAAATGGAAATTCCCTCCATACACTTAACCCCACCCACACACCTTTCAACTCTCTTCCCGTTCTCTCTCTCTCTCTCTCTCTCTCTCTCTCTCTCTCTCTAACCCTTGTCACCCTTTTGCGATAATCCTGTTACTTCAGTAAAAGTTATATCAAGTTGTCAGCTACTGGGAAAATCCCCAAATAAATGTGTGTGAATTATGCATGGGAGAGAAAGCATTAGAATGATGACACGTCTTGGGCTGACGTGATAACGCTGGCTGTTACCTAGCTAAAGAAACGAATATTTGAATGACATCGCAGAGACTACAGTAATCACCTTTCAATAAAGAGAGAGAGAGAGAGAGAGACAGACAGACAGACAGACAGACAGAGGAGACACAGAGAGAGAGAGAAGGGGAGAGGAGTGAGAGCGATAGAGGAAAAGAAACAGACAGACAGACAAACGTACGAACAGACAGACAAAAACAGAGAGATTCACACTCTTGAACACACAACACACACACACCACACACACACACACACACACACACACAAAACACACACACACAAACACACACGCACACACATACACTCTTTCTCTCTTCACCCACCTCCCTCTCTCTCCCTCTCCCCCCCCCCCCCCCCCCCCCCCCCATCCTATTTATTGCTTGCTTCTCTTACTCAATATCACACACATACACACACATACACTCTCTCATACACACACACACACACACACACATCCTTCTCTCTCCCTCCTCCCTTCCCCAACCCCCGTATTTATTGCTTGCTTCTCTTACTCAATACCACACACAAACAAACAATTGCGCACAGACAAATACACACCCACAAAAAAAGCCAGACAACTTTTTACAAACAAACAAAACCAAATTATTCCACATCCAATCCAACGCGTTAATTTCCCAGCATGCCTTTTAGCGGAAGTGGCATGGCAGTGAGAACCGGGGGTGGGGGGGGGGGCGGTGAGGGAGTGGGAGGGAGGGGGGGATCAGAGAAGAGAATGACGTGGTGTGAAGCTGTGATGTCCATTTGCAGTGCAGAGATAGCAGGATGCACTGGGGGAAAAATACTTGAAATAATAAACTAAATACTGATGGTAGTGGTGGTGGTGGTGGTGTGGTGTTGTGATGGAAAGGTTAGTAAGGGCTTTTTGAGATGTTGTGGGGGGGGGGGGGTGCGTTGGGGGGGGGGGGGGGGGTGATTGTGTGAGTTGGTGGGTGGGTGGTTGTGTGGGCGTATGTGAGTAATTGTATGTATGCATGTGTGTATGTTTGTATGGGAGGGGAGGGGTGGTGTGTGTGTTTGAATGTGTGTGTGTGTGTGAATCAAGTTAAAAGTCAAAGTTACAGTCCAAATTTTATTTCCACATAGTACTGTCTATAACAATGTTGTTTTTAGTAACAAGCCATCTATCTTGGAATATAAACAGCTTCGTCAAAAACGTTTAACTACAATAATATTACGCGGGTGCGCGCATGTGTGTGTGTGTGTGTTTGTGAGTGTATGTGTGTATGCATATATATCTGTGTGGGGGGGAGGGGAAGGTGAGGGGTAATTGTGTATGTGCGTGTGTGTATGTCTGTCTGCGTTTATGTTTATGTGTGTCTGCCAGTGTGTGTGTCTGTGTGAGTGTGTCTGTGTCTGTGTTTGCCTTATGTGAGAGGTGGATGCATGGGGTGATGCTCTAGCTTTAACATTCAGAGACAGTGGCTGGCTGGTTAGGTCAATAGCGGTGATGTGTTTGGGACCCTGTGAAAAACTGAAGCGTGTGTGTGCATGCAAGCCATGGAGATTTTGAGAGGAAAGTTATGTTGGGGCTTGGTGACTCCGTCATCTCTCTTACTCTGTCTGTCTGTCTGTCTGTTTGTCTCTCTCTCTCTCTCTCTCTCTCTCTCTCTCTCTCTCTCTCTCTCTCTCTCTCTCTCTCTCTCTCTCTCTCTCTCGGGGGACGGGATAGCCTGGTGGTTACAGTGATGTTTTCGTGATCTGTTGATCTGGGTTCGATTCCCGTTCAAGAGGATTTTTCCTCTGGAGTTAACATCAGTGCAGACTTCACTCTCCCCAAAAGTCCTTTGGATGAGACTATAAACTGAGGCCCCGTGTGCGAACGCACGCAGAACATCTTGCGCACACGTTAAAACCCGTTCCGCTTTTCGGAAGAGTAGGCCATTGTGTGCCGGTGGGAACTGATGACAAAATTGACAAAACTGCATACACACGGGGACTGGAAAAAAAAAAAGCACATGAGTGTTTATTCCATTATCCTCGAAATGAAAGAATAGATAAATAAATAAATATCTCTCTATTTTGAGGGGAGGATTGTTTGTGATGGGGGAGAGGGTGCAAGGGAGGGGTGTTTTTCGTGTTTAGTTGATCTTGTTTATATATTCGCTTTGTTCTTTGTTGTGGTCTTTCATTGATCTCTTGATTTATCAATATTTGAATGGCTATTTGAATGATCCATTTCACTGATTAACTTGTTTATCACGTTGTGATTTATTTGAGGTAGTTTCACTTTTTTCCCCATGAGAGCCTATTGTAAAGAAGCCTCTGGCTTACCCAATTACCCTCATTCAAATATTCAAGTTCGAGTTCTCTCTCTCCATCCCTATCTCTCTCTGCCTCTGTCTCTCTTTGTCGCTGTCTCTCTCTCTCTCTTCTCTGCTCTGTCCTCTTTGTCGCTGTCTCTCTCTCTCTCTCTCTCTCTCTCTCTCTCTCTCTCTCTCTCTCTCTCTCTCTCTCTCTTCTCTCATGTCCTGTATGTAATGTTTTGTATGTGTATGCATGAAGAAATCGCATCATGTTGGTATACTTTGAGCCATGTGTTTATGTGCTCTGTGTGTATGTGTGCGTGCATGCTTTCATACGTACGTGCACACGCACACTCGCACACGAACTAAAAGATGTGTGCACATAATAAAATGGCCTTTTCTGTCAGAAACAAGATGGAAATAGCACCAAGTCTCTTACTACATACCATAAAAATAACCTGTAACACACACCCCCGTCCTCTCTCTCTCTCTCTCTCTCTCTCTCTCTCTCTTTCAAGTTGGAGGTACAGGACTTAGATGTGGAATGTACACACAATACCAATGATGCATACCCTTCAAATGGGGCCATAACCTTTTCTTGAATAAATTATTGTCATTGTCATTATCGTCTCCCTTCTCTCTCCTCTCTCTCTCTTCTATTTCATCTCTCTCTCTCTCTCTTCTCTCTCTCTCTCTCTCTTCTCTCTCTCTCTTTCAAGTTGAGGTACAGGACTTAGATGTGGAATGTACAAACCAATACCAATGATAACATACCCCTTCAAATGGGGCCAGCCTTTCCTTGAATAAATTATTGTCATTCCTCCTCTCTTCGCCGTCTCTCTCTTCCTTTCTCTCCCCTCTCTGGTACTCTCTGATTATTTCACTTCTCCAAGTCATCAACACACCCACCCACTCGCACATTAAAAGGCATCCAGCCTAGCAGATAAACATCCACAACATTGCTGGACATGGTTTTTGTATTTATTAATTAATCGTTCCCGATCCAGACCAGCCATTCAATTTCCCGGCATGCCTGTTAGCGGAAGTGGCATGGCGGGGAGCAAACATGGTGTGAAACTGCGATGTTGGTTTGCTGTCCAGAGAGAGAGAGAGTCAGAGAGAAAGACAGATTAGAAGACGACCACAATCACATCAACACTGAGAGGACGGAGAGAGAGGGAGAGAAGAGAGAGAGAGAGAGAGAACTCGAACTCGAAAGATTTATTCACAAAAAGGCCATTGGCCCATACATGAAGGGGGGGGGGGGGTGGAGGGGGTTGCCAAACTGTTTAGTATTTTAGTGAGAAAAATAAGTAACACAAAAAAACAAAATGTTATTGTATACCCACAACTACCACAATAAAAAATCAGTTCCAAGAAATATGACTTAAGAAACCAAGATGAGAGAGAGAGAGAGATGATCTGGGAACAAATACACGGAATAAGAAATACGGTGGTAATGGTGATGGTAGTGGTGGTGGTAGCATGTGTGTGTACTCTTACGCCCGCGCGTGTGTGCGTGTACGTGCGTGTGTTCAGAGGGAGCAGGATGGATTGGGAACAAACAGCCATAAGGGATAAGAAGGAAAGTGGTGGTTGTGAACATAACTGTGTACCCCACGCACTCGCATAAAAAAATTAGAATGTGTGTGTGTGTGTTGTGTGTGTGTGTCTCTGTGTACGTTTGTGTGTATGTGTACACGCCACGCGCGGCGGTGTGTGTGTGTGTGTGTGTGTGTTTGCGTGCGGCGCGCGCGTGTGTGTGTGCGTGTATCTGTGTGTGTGTGTTTGGAAATGCAATGGGATCTACTGGAAACGCAAGCGAGTTCCCCTCAACTGGGCAACTGGCTTGCTGTTTATCAATGCGACTGATGTATTTCAGTCCGTATCAAGAGAGCAAGCGTGTGTGCACATACAAGTGATGGAAATTTGGAGTAGAAAGCTATGTTGCCAACAGATAAATGCTTGTGTGTGTGCTTGTGTGTGTGTTTGTGTGTGTGGTGTGTTGTGTGTGTGTGTGTGTGTGTGTGCGCGTGTGTGTTTATGGAAGAGGGAGCATAAAGGATTAGGAGTTAACTGGTTGTTGTTTTTTGTCTCTTTATGTTCCTCGGCTAGAGCTCTGAGGTTCACCAATGGTGAGATAATTTTGACCGTTTTTATCCCACCATTTAGGTAACTGCATTCTCTCTTTCGGGGGTGGAGTCTAAACGCAATAATAATAATAATAATATAATTAAAAAAAATATACGGGGACGGGATAGCTCAGTGGTCGGAGCACTCGCTTACCCCCAGCCAAGTTAAGCAGCGTTGAGCGTGGTTACCAGTTGGATGGGTGACCGTTTGCGCGCCTTGGCTTCAGTACAGTTCCCCCAGTTCACCCAGCTGTAAATGGGTACCTGCGCTCTTTAGGGTCAGGGAAGGTAAAGCAGCGAGGGAGAGGAGATGGGCGCCGCCCTCAATATGCTGGCCCTAGAGTAGTGAGGTCTCTGACGCCTCGCTCCCCTACGACCTTATAGGTTATGGGACTCCTTTACCTCCTCCTTTAATAAATATATGGAATTTATAAAGCGCTATATCTTTTAATTACAAATCAGAGCGCTTCCATTCATTCAGTATATGTGTATGTTTATGCAATAACAGTGTGCATGCGGTGTTCGGTTTATAGTTTCCTCCGAAGGACCTTCAGGGTAGCGGAGTTGAAGTTGATGTTACCCCCAGGGGCAAAACCCCTTTCCGTAGGTGCCTCGGTGGTGGCTCAAACCCAAGCCGACAAATCCCAGGCACTATGTTCAAGCTACACGGCTTCCCTGCCCCCCATTACTGTGTTTTTCTCTGTCTAATCGTATCGTATTCTTTTATTTCGGGGATAAGCGCTCGTGTAACTTTTTTTTTTCATCCAGTCCCCGTGTGTGTGTGGGCAGTTTTGTCAATTTTGTCATCCGTTTCCTTCTGTGTATGTGTGTGTGTCTGTGTGTGTTAGTTTTTTTTCAGTTTAATGTCCTTCCATGGAAAAGTGATATCAGGCAGTTAAGTGTGTGTGTGTGTGTGTGTGTGTGTGTGTGTGTGGTGTCTGTGTGGGTGTGTGTGTGGTGTGTCTGTGTGTGTGTGTGTGTGTTTGTGAGTGTGTATGCGTGTATGTAAGATTATGTGTGTGAATGTGTGTGTATCTGTGTGTGTGTATGTGAATGAGTGAGAGTGAGTATAAAGTTAAATTTTTGGCGTTTGTGAGTGAATGAGTACTCACACACTCACTCACTCACTCATTCATTCACTCACTCTGTGTGTGTGTGTGTGTGTGAGTGAGAGAGAACACTGTTGCAGATAAAGTAAAGAGCTGTGCCTGGACTTAATAAACATTGATGTTGACATTGTCAGCTCCATCTGCCTTCGACATAAATACAGAACAATAATCATGAAAGCAGTTGCGCATCAAATAATATAAAAAGGTAAAGGTGTCCCATAAGCTATAAGGTTGTAGGGGAGTGAGGCGTCAGAGACCTCACTTCTCTAGGGGCCAGCATATTGAGGGCGGCGCCCATCTCCTCTCCCTCACTGCTTTACCTTCCCTGACCCTAAAAAGGGCAGGTACCCATTTACAGCTGGGTAAACTGGGGAAGTGTACTGAAGCCAAGGCGCACAAACGGTCACCCATCCAAGTGGTAGCCACGTTCGATGCTGCTAAACTTTAGCTAGGGGAAAGCGAATGCTCTGACCACTGAGCTATCCCGTCCCCGTATCAAATAATATAAATGTATTCAAATGCCACTCGGTTTGCCCCCCCGTCCCCTCCCCCCCCCCCCATTTTCTTTTTCAGGACAAGCCCTATGTTTTCAACGCGACCGAAGTCCAAGACGGTATACCCGTAGTGGGTCGGTTCCGATTTTTCGGATACTGTGCCGACTTGGCCGAGATGGTGTCCCGCAGTGTGGGCTATGAGTATCACTTCAGACTGGTAAGGGATCGTCAGTATGGAGCACCCCAGGGAGATGGAACCTGGAACGGAATTATTGGCGAACTGATTAGACATGTGAGTTCTGAATTGTCGTTTGTTTGTATGTGTGAGTCGTTCTTTTTGGTTTGTTTGTGTTTCGTTCGTTCATTCATTCATTCATTCATTCATTGTTTCTTTCTTTCTGGTTATAATCAGTCAGTCAGTCCATCTTTATTTTATTCATTCATTCATTTGTGTTCTGCCATTTATTCAGTCAGCCATTTGTTCGTTCTTTTACTGATTTATGTACTGTTCTTGTCTATCTATCTGTCTGTCTGCCTGTCTCATCTATCTATCTGTCTGTATGTCTGTCTATCTAATCTATCTATCTGTTTATCTGTCTGTCTGTCTTTCTATCTATCTATCTATCTATCTAATTGTGTGTCTATCTATCGATCTGTACGTACCTGCTTATCTATCTATCTACCTATTCGCCTGTATAAATTCGTGTCTGTATGTAGGTATTTCAGTAACGTAGATATTAATTATAACTAGAAAGATTGGAAAAGACATGTGCTTTACAGTATAAGGAAAAACTTGTTGAAATGTTATTCATGCATTTCTTTAGTTATTTAAGTGTCAATACTATCCAACTCTTTGATTTGCATATTTTCTTATCCGCCGTCAGCGCCTGGGGTTTATCACAGTTCTTGATTAAGCCATTGACGCTGGGGGCAACAGCAAAGTGAGAGGCTGTATGACCAGTGTCTTTCCCACTCATGGAATTCCACTTTACAGCTTAGTCTTTAGTGATCGACTTTGACTCTCTGACTAGGAGGCTTGGCTCGCACAGTCCTTATATGCTGCAGCCCTGGGGGCTTGTTGGCCTTTGGAGAACATCTCCAACGCTGACTGTCCTTATGCCCACTTGGCCGAGAGAGTGGGGATGTACTGTGGGCAAGGCATCTCCACTATAATAAAATTTCTGCCCAGCTTCCAATCAGCAGGTGCCTTCTCTGCTGTTTTGGAGGTCATCGTCGGACACGACGGACAAACATATTGTTTCTTCCCTCATTTGATGAGGGTCCGGTGTAAAGAAGCCACTGGCTTATCCAAATACCCTCAACACAACATTCGAGTTAAAAGCCTCGAACATCGACCAGAACAACAGGGAAGCAACAGCCCTCGAACGGTCAGCCTGGAGACGGACTGTGCAGAAAGGTCTCTCCAAGTTCGAAGAGACACTTGCTCAGCAGCACGAGGCAAAGAGAGCTAGAAGAAAGGCTGCAGCCCAGGCAGACAGACAGACCAGCATTGTCAGACTTCATCTGTGCCTTCCTCTGCCATAGGGACTGTCTATCATTCCTGTGTCGGACTGGCCAGCCACACCCGACGCTGTACCAGAATGATCACCTAGAGCGTAACTCCATAGTCTTCCGAGACTGAAGGATGCTTACCTAAATGCTGCTGCTGCTGCTGCTGCTGCTGCTGCTGCTGCTTCTGGTGGTGGTGGTGGTGGTGGTGATGATGATGATGATTAGAAGAAGAACAATAATAATAATGAGGAGAGGATAATGATAATAATAATAATTATTATTATTATTATTATTATTATCATAGCAGCAACAGTATTATTGAAATTGACGAAGATTGTCACATCAGCAACAGATTATAACATCAATGACAACAACAACTACGACATAAAACAAAATATAACAACCACAACGGCATCGCCATAGCCCATGTAACTAACTCCTAAGGAAATTGCAGACGCCAACACGGTTCCCGTTCTGGGTTGACCCTTACGGTTGGCCAGGGCGTTGCTACAAGGAAGGACAGTAGAGTCGGTTATATTCCCTGTTTTAATCTGTATATAGCTGCACTGTTTTAATCTGAGATTTACAACTTTGATGAGGTGACAGCCCTGATATGGCCTCTGTGGTCGGCGGGGCTATAAACAACAGGATTATATTGGACTGAGACGCCAAATCTAGTCAAAGCAATGTAATATTACGTGCGACTTGTCCGGGTTAATAATAATAATAATAATAATGATAATAATAAATGGAATTTATATAGCGCTATATCTTGCAGAGACAAATCAAAGCGCTTGCACTCAACTCATTCTTACACAGTCATACAACCAGCAACAAGTAACAGTTCCATCAAGTCCAAATGTGCACGCGCACGCACACGCACACACACACACACACACACACAGGTCACACACCCTGGCAGGGCAATAGAATCTTGGCTGTTGAAGGCAGGGAAAGACTATGAGATGAAGCAGGAGAGGAAAATCTTAGGTTTGAAATAAATGTCTTGAGACTGGATTTAAAAGTGTCATAAGAAGGCTTTTAGCGGAGAGAGAGAGAGAGGGGGGGGGAGATCATTCCACATCAATGGACCAGAAATTGAGAAAGAGCGACGGCCGATAGTGGATTGGTTGAATCGTAAGGACAAGGTATCTGCAGCAGAGCGGAGGGAACGAGGTTAGCATCGTGATCAGATGGTGAGGTTCTCTGTGTCTTTCTCCCAGGAAGCGGACATCGCCTTCGCGCCCCTGACGATCACCTCGGACAGGGAGAAGGTGCTGGACTTCACCAAGCCCTTCATGTCGCTGGGCATCTCCATCATGATCAAGAGGCCCGAGGACACCGACCCTCACGTCTTCTCCTTCATGGAACCTCTCTCTCAGGTACTCTGGTTGTTGGTGTTGTTGGCAGTGGAGTAATGGTGGTGGTTTTGTTGTTGTTGTTTCTTAATGTTGTTGGTATTGTTGACGATGGTTTTTGCCTTCTTCTCCTCCTCCTCCTCTGCCTTTCTCATCCTCCTCTTTATCCTTACCCTTATTTCTCGCCTTCTCCTCCCTCTCCCCTCTCCTCCCATCCCCACTTCTTCAGCTTCTTCTTATCAGCCTGGAGAACATTTTTGACCAACATGTTTCTCGTGTTTCCTTCCCCTCTTCCTCAATGCTTATCTAGGATGATGACGATGACAACGGCAACTACGATGATGAGGATAATGCGGATGATGATGATGATGACAATGGTAGTGGTGGTGGTGGTGATGATGATAATGACGATGGTGATGATGATGATGAAAATGATGATGACGACGATGATGATGACGATAGGATACCAATAAACCACACAACAAATTCTGTATCTTTTTGTGGGTTGTTTTTTTCTTTTCACGATTTTCGAAACGCTTCTCTTTCCCGACAGGAAATTTGGCTGTGTACGGTGTTTGCCTTTATCGGGGTCAGCGTGGTGCTGTTCCTGGTCAGTCGCTTCAGCGCCGAGGAGTGGAACGTGGACAGTGGCGAGGGCAAGCTGTCCAACGACTTCACCATCGGCAACAGCCTCTGGTTCTCTCTGGGCGCCTTCATGCAGCAAGGATGCGATGTCTTGCCCAAGTGAGATGGGGAGAAATGTATTTATTAGTTCTTTCATATCCAGGATTATGGAATAGCCACGCGTGTGCTTTTTTGTGTATATTCAGTCTCCGTGTGCATGCTGTCTTGTAAAATTTTGTTATCTGTTCCCGCTGGCATACGTTGTCTTCTTCTTCTTTCTTCTTTGTCATGTTTCTCCCAAGGGAGGTTTGACATTGATGAGCCTTCTCTATCTATCTCTGTTTTGAGCTACTCTTTCGAAAAGTGGAACAGGATTTAACGTGCGCTTTAAGATGTTCTGCGTGCGTTCGCACACGGGGCCTCGGTTTATAGTCTCATCCAAATGAATAGCTTGGGTAGAGGGGGTTAGGGGGAGAGAGGGGGATAGCTGCCGTTTTGATCTGTGACGGTGGTGTGTGGGGGGAGAGAAGGGGTTAACGTGAGAGAGGGGATATACATCCACGTTAAAATGTAACATCTGTGTATAGGGGAGAAACAGAGGGTTAGGGAAAGAGAGGGCGATAACTGCCGTATTAGAATATGACATTGGTGTATGTGGGAGAAGATGGGGGTAAAGAGGGAGAGGGCAATAGCTGCCATGTTAAAGCTATGACAGTTGTGTATGGGGAGAAAAAAGGGGTTAGGGGGAGAGGTATAGCTGTCACGTTGAAATGTGATGGTGGCGTGTGAGGAGAAAGAAGGGGTTAACATGGGAGGGAGGATATGGTGTATGGGGAGAAATATAGGGATCAGGAGGGCAATATAATAATAATAATAATAATAATAATGTATGGAATTTATATAGCGCTGAATCTTGTAAAGCAACAAATCAAAGCGCTCAGATTTTTTTTTTAAATCGAGGATAATGGAATAAGCACTCATGTGCTTTTTTTTACATCCTGTCCCCGTTTGTATGCGGTTTTGTAAATTTTGTCATCTGTTCCCACTGGCACACAATGGCCTACTCTTTCGAAAAGTGGAACAGGATTTAACGTGTGCGCAAGATGTTCTGCATGCGTTCGCACACGGGGCCTCGGTTTATAGTCTCATCCGAAAGATGCATATAATGCCATGTTAATATTTGACGGTGGTGTATGAGGAGAAAGAAGGGGTTAACGTGAGAGGGCGATAGTGCCGTGCTGTTACGTGACGATTGTGGTTGGTGGTAGTAGTTTTGATTTTGGTGGGAATGACTGTAACAACGTCACTTTCTCAAAGTGTTATCACGTAAAATATATGTTTCAAATACTGGTAAAATCGTACTACAAACCTTTAAACCTTTAACACTTGCATTTGAGCAGCTTAAAGCTGAAACTGCGCCATTACCATAATGGGCAGTACCTGGAACATATCGTTACGAGGAATACTTCACAAAGACAAAATCAAATACTATGAAAAAAACGGTATCACCCTTTCTCCCGTGTTGTTTCCATTGTTCTGTTTTATACACAAAGTATCCAAGAAAAGAAAAATAGAAAACAAAATTAAGCGTTCTTGCTGGTTGTAGTGGTGATACCGACAGTAATGATGTTGGTGGTGATGGTGGCTTGACAATGTTTGTTGTTGCTTACTTCAACTTTACATCTGTTCACTTCTGGTGATATTAGACGTGGACAATCTTTGCTGTTGTTGCTAATTTCAGTTTTACATCTGTTCACTTCTGGTAAATATTACACGCGGACAACGCTTGTCACCAGGTCAGTGTCGGGTCGAATAGTGACCAGCGTGTGGTGGTTCTTCACGCTGATCATCATCAGCTCCTACACGGCCAACCTGGCGGCCTACCTGACCACCATGAGGATGAATGCGCCCATCAAGTCGGCAGAGGACCTGGCCAAGCAGACGGAGATCAAGTACGGCACCATGTCTTCGGGATCCACCAACGCCTTCTTCAACGTGAGTCTGGCTGCTGAACTGAACTCAGGGCGATTTGGGTTTTGTTTGTTTGTTTGGGGGTTGTTGTTTTTTGGGGGTGGGGTTAGGGTTGTTTTGTTGTTGGGTGTGCCCAAGGTTAACACCCAAAGGGTCTCCCAGAATATGGTTCATGACTTAACTCGGTTCCACTTAGGAATCGCTGTAAGGCTGTAAGTACACACTGAACATGAAGTTTGCGTGATTTGGTGGGTTTTCGTAGACTAGGCAGTTTGTTTTTGACTTAAAAGGATTTAATTTTCTCTTTTTTTTTTTAGGAAAGTGCGGGTTATTAATCTAAGAGCTTGTCACGGCTGAAGACAACCGCAACATAACGCTTCAAAGAAAAACATTTTGATTTCTTCTCCTCCTTCTCTTCCTCTTCCTCTTTCTTCTTGTTCCTCCTCCTCCTTCCTCTTCTTCTTCTTCCTACTCCTCCTCCTTCTCTTCCTCCTCCTCCTCCTCCTCCTCCTTCTTCTTCTTCTTCTTCCTCCTCCTCCTCCTTCCTCCTCCTCCTCCTCCCTCCTCCTCCCTCCTCCTCCTCCTCCTCCTCTCCTCCTCCTCCTCCTCCTTCCTCCTCCTCCTCCTCCCTCCTCTTCCTCCTCCTCCTTCCTCCTCCTCCTCCTCCTCCTCCCTCCTCCTCCCTCCTCCTCCTCCTCCTCCTTCTTCTTCTTCCTCCTCCTCTTCCTCCTCCTCCTCCTCTTCGTCCTTCTCCTTCCCCTCCTCCTCCTCCTCTTCCTCTTCTTTCTCCTTCTTTCTTTTCTTTTCTTTATCGTCGTCTTAGTCATTGTCGTCCTCGACTTCTTAACCTAACCACTCTGGTGCACCGAAAAGCAGCACGTCAAAAGTACTCTATCACAATAAGAGTCAATGAATGAGAATGTCCTTTAGAACCAGACCAAAACCAAAAGGAAAGGAACCTTAGGAATCTCGGCTTTCCTGGTCAGTGTAAAAGAGGGTCATGTCAGACGACAAAGCCAGTTCTCATTCAGCAAAGTAACGAGTTGACAAGCTGACAGACAGACTGACAGACGAAGTGATTGCATCACTTTCCTACCAACCGACCTGATACTGTCAGAGAGTATGAGAACTCTGGGGAGATTTCAGTACGGCCCGCCCGCTTAGATCTCTTTGTGCGCTTGTCTTATGCTTCTGTTTCTTTGTCTGTCTGTCTGTCTGTCTGTCTGTCTTTCTGTCTGTCTGTGTGTCTGTCCGTGTGTCCATCAATCAGTCAGTTTTCTGTCTTCCTGTTTTCACCAGTCCTTGTCCTCTGTCTGCCCCACGCCTCCTCCTCACACACACACACACACACTCACACACACACACACACACACTCACACTCACACACACACACACACACACACACACACACACACACACACACACACACACACACACACACACACACCTCGTCCCGTTTGTCTCTATTTTCTATTTCTTGTGGTATGGGTGACTATCTCTTACTGTTTGTGTCTGTCTGCTTTTGTCTCTGCTGTCTATCTGTCTGTCTGTCTGCCACACACACACACACACACACACACACACACACACACACACACACACACACACACACACACACACACACACACACACACACACACACACACACACACACACACACACACACTACACACACATACACACACACACAAACGCCTCACGTCTCCTCCCGTTTGTCTCTATTTTCTATTTCTTGCGGTCTGGGTGGCTATCTCTGTTGTTGTCTGCTTTTGTCTCTGCTGTCTGTCTGTCTGTCGGTCTCTCTCTCTTTCTATCTATCTCTACCTCCCTCCCTTCCTCCCCCCCCCCCCCCCCCCCTCTCTCTCCTCTCTCATTGTATCCACTCTGTCCTTTGTTTCTCTGTCTGCCAGTTCCTCAATCTCCCATCTGGTGATATTGTCTACCCTCTTTTAGCGTTTACCCAGCATAATACTGTTCTCCCCGCCCCCCTCCCTCCGCATCACCCCATCCTCCTCCCCGCTCGCTATACCTTTAGTATCATAAGCTCAATAAGAGGGAAACAAAATGTCGGTATCATGTTGTATTGTTGGAAGCAAAGATTTAAAAAATTAAAACTGTTGAAAATAATGATAATTATGAGAAGAAGAATTATAATAATAAGATTATACTGATAATGATGATAAATAATGAGACAGCAACAGTGATGTTGATGATAGTACTACTACTACTACTACTACTACTACTACTACTACTACTACTACTACTACTACTATAATAATAATAATAATAATAATAAATGGAACTTAAATAGCGCTATATCTTGCAAAGACAAATCAAAGCGCATGCATTCAACCTAATCTTACACAGTCATGCAATCAATGATAAATAATCAAAAGTTTAAACAAACAGATATTTACAAACATGGTGCGATGCAGACAAAATCTATGAAATAAAATTTCAATAGTCAAATGATTTTCAAAAGCACACATACACTCGCACAGGCCGTATACTTTAGCAGGGTGATAGAACATGGGTTAGATATGAAACAGGAGGGGGGAAGTCTTAGGTTTGAAATAAATATGTTTTGAGGCTGGATTTAAAAGTGTCATAACTAGGTTTCTGGCGAAGAGAGAGAGGAAGGTTGTTCCAGATGGATGGACCAGAAATAGAGAATGAGCGGAGGCCAACAGTGGATTGGTTGAATCTAGGTATACGTAGGCACAAGGTATCTGCAGTAGATCGGAGGGAACGTGAAGGAGTGTACAGGTTAAGACATTCACATAGGTAGGAGGGTGCAGTTTTGTGGAGACATTTGTAACAGAGGGTACTGATTTTATAATTTACTCTCTGTGGCACAGGCAGCCAGGGGAGAGATCGCAAGAGAGGGGTAATGTGCTCAGATTTTTTTCTTTCTGAGAACTAGTCGAGCTGCGGAGTTTTGTATACGTTGAAGGGAGTGGATAGATGTTGCTGGCAGACCAGCTAAAAGAGAATTGCAATAGTCCAGACGTGAGAGAATGAGAGAAGTGACAAGTTTGGCTGTTGCATCAGTGGACAGGTACTTTTGAATTGCACTAATACGCCGTAATTGATAGTAGCACGACTGACAGGTCTGGGTGATGAATTTTTTCATAGAGAGTGTGTTGTCGATAAGGACACCTAGATACTTCACGGAAGTGGATAGAGGGACTGATGTATTGCCAAGTTCTATTGAAGTTGTTGTAATGGAAGAGAGTTTGTGTTTGGTCCCTACAAGCATGGCTTCGGTTTTATCTGCGTTTAACTGTAACTTGTTTTGTATCATCCAGTTTTGGATATCTTGAAAGCAGTAGGCCATCTTTGTCAAGAGAGAAGGCAGATTTTCAGGTGTAACACTACTTTGAATCTGAGAGTCATCTGCATAAAAGTGATGGTTGATATGATGACGGTTTATTATATGTGATAGTGGAGAAGTATAGAGAGTGAAAAGAACAGGGCCGAGAACTGATCCCTGCGGGACACCACATTCCAGTTTGGCAGGTATTGACTGTATCTACTACTACTACTGCTGCTGCTGCTACTGCTGCTACTGCTACTATTACTACTACTACTTCTACTACTACTACTACTACTACTACTACTACTACTACTACTACTACTACTTCACTATTACTATTAATGATGATGATGATGATATTAATGGAAATATCTTGAGCACTTTCCTTCCGCTTTTCCAGAAGTAGCACAAAGCGCTTTACAATAAACCACCACCACCCCACCTCCCCACTCCAAAAATAGAATTACAAAAAAAACAAAATCTTACCAGTGACATAGATCACGCACACAACAACATCAACAACATCATCCTTAAAAAACGAAAAATCAACACACACACACACACACACACACAAAACCCCCAAATACTTCATAACCAAACCACCCCCACCCTCACACCCACACCCCACTCCTAAAAAAAAAAACCCACAACACAAACAACACAACAAATACACTACTTAATTCAATCTACCATCAGAAGAAAAAAAACATAAAACTAAAAACTTTGGGACTCTTGACTTTGACATTCACATTTCGTTTCCAGCAAACGACGGTATCGCTGTACCAGCGCATGTGGTCCTTCATGACCTCCCAGAAGAACGTGTTCGTGCCGACCAACGACGAAGGCATCGGCAAGGTGCGGCAGCTGCACGGCAAGTATGCCTTCCTGATCGAGTCCACCACCAACGAGTACCACAACCAGCGCAAACCCTGCGACACCATCAAGGTGGGAAGCAACCTCGACTCCAAGGGCTACGGGGTGGCCACGCCCATGGGCTCGGACATTCGGTGAGAGAGAGGGTTTTTATTGTGTGTTTCTGTGTGTTTTGGGGGTTGTGTGTGTTGGGGGGGGGGGGGGTAGGGGGGGGTGTGGGGGGGGGGGGGTGTGGGGGGTGTGTGTGTAGGGGGGAGTGTGGGGAGAGGGGAGTGTGGGGAGAGGGATGGGGAGTGGATGTGAGTGTGTGTGTGTGTGAGAGGGGGAAGTGTATGTAGGCTGGTGGGTGGGGGTATGGGTGTGTAAAAGTGGGGTGTGTGGGGTGTCTGTATCTGTGTGTAGAGGGGGAAGTGTGTGTAGGTTGGGGGTATGGGTGTGTAAAAGTAGGGTGTGTGGGGTATCTGTATCTGTGTGTGTAGAGGGGGAAGTGTGTGTGTGGGAGGAGGGGGGGGGTTGTGGGAGTGTAGGGGGCGGGTGGGGAGAGTGTAACTGTGTGTAGGAGGGTGGGTGGGGGTATGGGTGTGTAAAAGTGGAGGGTGGGGTGTGTGTCGAAGGGGAAGTGTGTGTGTGTGGGGGGGGGAGTGTGTGTGTAAGGGGTGAGTATGAGTGTGTAAAAGTGGGGTGTCTGTGTCTGTGTGTGTGTAGAGGGGGAAGAGGGGCTGGGAGTGTAAGTGTGTGTAGGGGTGGGGGAAGGCTGTGTAAAAGTGGGGGTGTGGGGTGTCTGTGTCTCTGTGTGTGTATAAGGGGAAGTGTGTGTGGGGAGGGGTGGGGAGGGGGGGTGTAAGGGTGGCATGGGTGCGTAAAAGTGGGGTGTCTGTATCTGTGTGTGTAGAGGGGGAATTGGGGGGGATGCGAGTGTGTGTAGGTGGCAGGGGGGGGTATGGGTGTGTAAAAGTGGGGTGGAGTGTGTGTGAGTAGAGGGGGAAGTGTGTGTGTTTGGGTGGGGTAGTGGGAGTGTAAGTGTGTAGGGGTGTGGGTGGGGGTATGGGTGTGTAAAAGTGGGGGTGGGGTGTCTGTGTGGGGGAGGAGGGGTGTGTGGGGGTTGGAGTGTGTATGTAGGGGGTGGATGGGGGTATGGGTGTTTTAAAGTGGGGGTGGGGTGTCTGTGTGTAGAGGGGGAAGTGTGGGGGGATGTGTGTTGTGTTTTGTTGTGTGTGCGTGTGCGCGTGTTGTTGTTTTTTCCCTTTATATCGAGGTTAATTAAATATGCACCTATGTGCTTTTTTTACCTCTAGTCCCTGTGTGCGGTTTTGCAAATTTTGTCATCTGTTCCTACCGGCACACAATGGCCTACTCCTACGAAAAGCGGAACAGGATTTAACGTGTGCGGAAGATGTTCTGCGTGTGTTCGCACACGGGGCCTTTGGTTTATAGTCTCATCCGAAGGACTTTTGGGGAGAGTGGAGTCGGCACTGATGTTAACCCCAGAGGAAAAATCCTCTTGAACGGAATTCGAACCTGGGTCAGCAGATTGCAAGCGCAATGTTCTAACCACTAGGCTATCCTGTGCCCCCCCTCCTGTGTGTGTGTGTGTGTTATGGGAGTGGGAGGGGGTTGTAAGTGTGTGTGGGTGGTGGGTGTAAGTGTGTGCGGGCGATGGGTGTAAGTGTGGGTGGGTGGTGGGTAAATGTGGGTGTGGGGGTGTAAGTGTGTGTGGGTGGGGGGTGTAAGTGTGTGTGGGTGGGGGGTGTAAGTGTGTGTGGGTGGGGTGTGTGTGTGTTTGTGGGATGGGGAGGGTTGTAAGTGTCTGTGTAGGGGGATGGGGGGAGTGCGAATGTGTGTGTGTGTGGGGGGGGGGGGGGTGTTTGTGTGTAGGTGTGTCTATATGTAGGGGTGTGTTTGTGTGTCTGTGTGTGTATGAAATTGATTTTTCAAAACTACTTTTGATTGGTTGCATGTGTGAGAATGGGCTAAATGGAAGCGTTTTGGTTTGTTACTACCAGAAATAGCGACACACACATTTTACACCTTAACAAGAATTATCATTGTTGTCGTTTTTTGTCCCTGTCTCTATCTGTCTCTCTGCCTGTTTGTATGCCTGTCTGTTTGTCTCTCTCTCTATATCTCTATCTCTTTCTCTCTCTCTTTCTCTCTCTCTCTATCTCTCTTTATCTCTCTCTCTCTCTCTCTCTCTCTCTCTCTCTCTCCTTCTCTTTAACTTTGTTGTGATATTGTGTGTCTTTGTTTTCCTTATGTTTTTGTTGTTATTTGGGGGAAAGCAGGATCGGCAGGGTGGGGGTTTAATGCATGGTGTAGAAAAGATTTACACTTGTCCGTTTATCATAGATAAAAAGGTAAAGGTGTCCCATAACCTATGTGGTCGTAGGGGAGTGAGGCCTCAGAGATCTCAACTTCTCCAGGAGCCAGCATATTGAGGGCGGCGCCCATCTCCTCTCTCTCGCTGCTTTATCTTCCTTGACCCTAAAAAGGCAGGTACCCATTTACAGCTGGGTGAACTGGGGGACTGTATTTGAAGCCAAGGCGCGCAAATGATCACCCATCCAAGTGGTAACCACGCTCAATGCTGTTTAACCTTAACTGGGGGGAAAGCGAGTGCTCCGACCACTGAGCTGTCCTGTCCCTCTTTACCCTGAATTGAAGGGAGGAAACTCAGGACAGATCCTAAGTCGAGTTGATTCCCTTGAAGGCACTAGTTATTGTCACCTGTATGTCAGGAGAGAAACCTTCTTGGTACTGTTTGGACATCAGTCACAAAGAGAGGTGGAAAGAAACAGGGTAGAAAGAATGTAAATGAAAATTAGAATAGTTTCGAGTGAACTTGTGTTTTTGTTTTGAAAAGAAAGTGTGTTTTTTGCTTTGGTCTTTTTGTCGCAAGCGCCATAGCAGTGTTCAGAGATACAGGTTATTTATATAGTTGTCTTTTTATCTGTGAAATGGTGTAGTGGGGTTTTTTTTGTTCGTTTATTTCATTTGTTTACCTCCTTCTTCCGTCCTTTTGTATCATGATTATTATTTTCCCGCATTTTGTACAGATTATTTTACAGCACACGTTGTCATCGATCGTTTTTATTGTTTTATTATCATTATTACTATTATTATTGTTGTTATTATTTTAACTGTTATTTTATTATCATTATAATTATTCCTAATAATGTAATTGTCATCATTATGACTATGGTTATTATTCTTGAGAATTGAAAACTATCATTGGCTCTGCGACAAATCTTTCCAAACTTTCAAAATCATTTCAAGTCAAACATGATCATGTTGATGATATTGACGATAATGTATAACTATGTGTATGTAATGATCTAAATTTTGACGATTTTATTCGGATGACACATAAATCCATGTGTCCCGAAAATGGTCTGATTATGCCGCTGTGCTTTGACTCGTGTTTATTTTTTAAATATTTATTCTATTCTTTTATATTGAGGATAATGGAATAAGCAATTATGTTCTTTTTCACATCCAGTCCCCGTGTGTATGCTGTTTTGTAAATTCTGTCATCTGTTCCCACCGGCACACAATAGCCTACTCTTACGAAAAGCGGTACAGGATTTAACATGTGCGCAAAATGTTCTGCGAGCGTTCGCACACGGGGCCTCGGTTTATAGTCTCATCCGAAGGACTTTTGGGGAGAGTGGAGTCTGCACTGATGTTAACTCCAGGGGAAAAATCCCCCTTGAACGGGGAATCGAACCCGGGTCGTCAGATTGCGAGCGCAATATTCTAACCACTAGGCTATCCCGACCGACCTGTGTATGTGGCTGTGAAGGGGGGGGGGGGGGGCAGGGATGATGAATTTTTTTTTAAAGGGAATGTGGGGTCTTTTCTTTCCAGAGACCGGTTAACACTGAGTATTCTGGAGCTGAGGGAACGAGGGGACCTGGAGCAGCTGAAGAAATACTGGTGGTTTGAGAGAAGCGAGTGCCCGCCCAGAAAGGAACCACCAAAGTACAGTGTTTTGTGTGTTTGTCTTTCTGGTTGTTCTGTCTGTCAGTTTGTATCTGTCTGTCTGTCTGTCTTTCTCTCTCTGTCTGTCTGTCTCTCTCTCTCTCTCTCTCTCTCTCTCTCTCTCTCTCTCTCTCTCTCTCTCTCTCTCAAATTATAGGGGGTGAGACTATAACCGAGGCCCGTGTGCGAACTCACGCAGACATCTCCCGCACCTAAAATCCTGTTCCGCTTTTCGCTGCTCTGTGCTGTGGACTGCAATCAAAGGCTAAAGGGGCGGATGTAAAAAGCTATAGTGCTTATTACCTTCCAGATATAAGAATAAAGAATAAATAATCTCTCTGTCTGTCCCCTCTTCTCTGCTCGTTCTCTCTGTCTTTGTATCTCTTTCTCTCTCCTTTCTCTCTGTCTCTCTCTCTCCTTTCTCTCTTTGCCTCGCAGCTATCTCATTCAATCTTCACTCTGTCTCTCTTTCTCTAAGATTTCATTTCTCTCTCTCTGTCCTCGTCTCTCTGTCTCTCTTCTCTCTGTCTCTCTTTCTCTCGTCTCTCTCTTCTCTCGTCTCTCTTCTCTCTCTTATTCTTTCCCAGTTTTCGCATGAACATGTGTTTTTAAGCAAATTGTCTTAGTTGTTCAGTTGCTAAAAACAAGTGAAGTAAGTCCTCTCTCTCTTCTGTCTATCTAAGTGTCTGTCTGGGGTGCGTCATGTATCTGCCAAATGTCGTCTCATGCGTACTATCGTCATGTCGCGTCAATTCTCTGTTGTCTGTCTCTGCTTCCTTGTCGTGTCTCTGTGTCTGTGTGTTGCTCTGTTTTCGTCGATCTCTCTTCTCTCTCTCTCACCTGCTATCCCCCGTCTCTCTCTCTCTCGCGTCCTCCTCTCTCTCTCCTCCTCTCTCTCTGCATTCCTCTTCTCTCTCTCTCTCTCTCTCTCCTCTCTCTCTCTCTTCAAACTCCCAGTGTTCGCATGATACATGTGTTTATAAGCCAAGTTGCTTTAGTTCTTCGGTTTGCTAAAAACGAATTGAAGTAAGTATCCGCGTGTAAATAAGGCGTCTCTGCTTCTGTTTCTACTCTAAGATGTCTATGTCTGCGTGTGAATACCATGTTGTGCCCAAAGGCGTTTACAAATAGGGGCGTATGATCGATCGATCGATCATAAACGCGCAAATTCTGTGTGTGTGTGTGTGTGTGTGAGAGAGGGAGAGAGAGAGTGACTGTGTGTGTTTGTGTGTGTGTGTGTGTGTGTGTGTGCGCGCGTGCCTATATGTGTTTATTTTATCTTCTTTTATTTTTTCTTTTATAAAGAGGATAATGGAAAAAGCACTTAAGTGCTTTTTTTACATCCGGTCCCCGTGTGTTTGCGGTTTTTGTAAATTCTGTCATCTTTTCCCACCAGCACACAGAGGCCTACTCTTACGAAAAGCGGAACAGGATTTAACGTGTGCGCAAGATGTTCTGCGTGCGTTCGCACACGGGGCCTCGGTTTATAGTCTCATCCTCTTGTTCACTGTGTGTGTGTGTGTGTGTGTGTGTGGTTGTTGCTGTTGTTGTTGTTGCTGCTGTTGTTGTTGTTTTTGATTTTACGTCTGTTCATGTTCAGTGATAGTAGACGGGAAAAACAGGTTGTGTGTGTGTGTGTGTGTGTGTGAGTGTGTGTGTGTGTGGGTGCTCGCGCGTGCTCACTCACTCGCTCGCTCACTCACTCGCTAACTCACTTGCTTGCTAGCTCGCACGTGTTCGTGTTAGTTAAAAGCACCTCAGGTAATCTCAAATGCATTCACTTTATTTTTCGAACAAAAAGAAAGAAAGAAAGAAAGGTGCAATGCTTTTAGACCCAGTGTACGAAAGGTTGGAAAAGAGAAGAGAGGGGGGGGGGGTGAGGAGGGGAGAGGGTAGTATTAAGTTTTGTGCAGCCGACACAAGCTTTCCATTGAGTTAAAAAGCTTCCTCTTGTTCGTTGTGACACCCAGGGCATTAGTTTTGCTGTGTGGTGTGCCGTGGTTCGTTTTGGGCATGTGTTTGTGTTGTGTGTGTGTTTTGGGGGGGGGGGGGGGGGGGGGGGGTTCAGTGGTGTGTGTGTGTAGTGTGGTACGCGCGGCGTGTACGTGTGTGTGTGTGTGTGTGTGGGTGGGGAGGGTGTAGTGGGGGGTGTGTGTGAGAGAGAGAATGGGGTAGTCATGTTGTAGTGAGACAGATTAATATATATTTTTTATATTAATATATATATATATATATTTATATATAATATAAAATATATATATATATATTGTGGTGTTGTGTGTGTGTAAAAAACAGGCAGACACCCACACAAACAGAAAAACTGAGAATTGTTATGTTATTTTATTTTTTAAAAATCGTTCTATATCTAGCGTCAATAAATTCAAGCCAATAAAGAAGCTTATAATTATATCATGAAGAAAAATGTCAACAGAGAGACTGATACTTCTAAAAAAAAGTTGTAGTTTACAAAGATGAACACACACAATATTATATCAAATATAAACCATACGTTTACACGTAGCTTTATCTCAAAATTGATAATCACAATGTTGTTTCAATGTTGTTGTGTTTTTTTATACATTACACCATGGCCTATTGCTTTATAGCAAATTCTTAACTCTTTTCTGTAACTGCCAGCATATAATACTAAAATAGTTGCTGCATTGCCTTTAATGTGTGTGCGATTGTCGTCATTGTCATCGTAGTCGTTGCTATCAACGTTGTCGTTATCATTATTATGATCATCACCATTGCCGTATTTATAAGTGAATGGGACGTATGGACTCTTTTCTTCAACACTTGCTATTAAAAAAAAAAAAAAAAGCTGTGTTACTTTCTACTTCTGCTGCTGTGCTGCTGTTTACTAATACACTAATGCTTCTGCGCTGCTTTTACTACTCAGGGAAAAATTTTTTCAAACCTTGCTTTTAAAAAAAATGCGTGCTGCTGTTACTAAAATCTCACCAAAATACTCTGCTGCTGTTTCTACTATTACTACTACTAACTTTTTATACTACTACTGTACTTTCTATGCTACTGTGCTGTTACTAAATATTACTACTACTCTATACTATACTACCTACTACTGTTGCTGACTTTACTATACTACTACCCCTGCTGCTGCTGCTATACTACTTTAACAACTAATATACACACTACGCTGCTGCTGCGGGTTTTACTACTATTTTACTACTACTACTACTACTAACTACCACTACTACACTACTACTTCTGCTGCGCTTTCCCCGCTGCGTGTCTTGCTGCTTTTACTCTATTACTATTACTCTATACTTCTATATACTGCACAACTATACTGGCTGCTGCTGCTGCGAGCTTTTACTATATTAACTCTACTACTACTACTAATATACTATACTACTATACTACTACTCGACGACGACGACGACGGGCACGACGCGCGACGACGACATGACATCACGATGTTTTTTTCTGTTGCTATGTATGATTGTGATGGGTGATGAGATGATGTGATGATTTGTGAACGACGACGACGACGCGAGACGACGACGACGACGACGCCAAATTGGGACGAAGAGGATGGGTTTTAAAGTAATAATAAAAAGGTAATAATGAAAAAATGTGTGTGTGCGGAGAAAGGGGGGCGGGTTTTTGTGTTGATTGGTCGTGGGGGGGGGGGGGTTTTTTTTTTTGCGTCATGTGTGTGTGTGTGTGTGTGTGTGTGTGTGTGTGTGTGTGTGTGTGTGTGTGTGTGTGCAGGAGAGTGGCGACAATGCTCTGACGCTGTCCAAGGTGGCTGGCATCTTCTACATTCTGGTGGCAGGCCTGGCTCTCTCCGTCATTTCTGTGGTCCTGGAGTTCCTCTACAAGACCAAAGTCGACTCCAGAAAACAGAATGTGGGTGCCTAACATCTCTCTCTGTCCGTCTGTCTCACTTTCTTTCTTTCTTTCTTTCTTTCTCTCTCTGTCCCTCTCTTTCTCTCTCTGCCTGTCTCTCTCTCTCTCTCTCTCTCTCTCTCTCTCTCTCTCTCTCTGTCCCTCTCTTTTTCTCTCTGTCCCTCTCACTCTCTCTCTCTCTCTCTCTCTCTCTCTCTCTCTCTCTCTCTCTCTCTCTCTCTCTTTCCCTCTCTCTCTCTCTCTTTCTTTCTTTCTTTCTATCTATCTCTTTCTCCCTCTCACTCGCTCTCTCTTTCTCTCTGTCCCTCTCTCTCTCTCTCTCTCTCTCTCTCTCTCTCTCTCTCTTTCTCTTTCTTTCTTTATTTCTTTCTTTCTCTCCTTTATCTCTGTGTGTGTGAGAGGAGAGACTCTCTCTCTGTCTGTCTGTCTGTCTCTCTGTCTTTATGTCTCAGTTTATAGCTTTCTGCTTGTCAGTCTCTCCTCTCTCTTTTTTTTTTCTCTTTCTCTCTCTCTCTCTCTCTCTCTCTCTTTTTTTTTCTTTCTCTTTCTCTCTCTCTCTCTCTCTCTCTCTCTCTCTCTCTCTCTCTCCTCTCTCTCTCTCTCTCTCTCTCTCTTCCTCACTCCCTCCCTCCCTCCCTTCCTCCCCTTCCTGCATTTTTCTCTGTATGTTGTCTTGTTTGTGTGTCTGTGTGTTGCGCGCGCACGCGCCCCTCTGCGTGCGTATGTACGTGTAGATGTATGTGTGTTCGTTCTTTAATTCAACGCCTTTTCACATTAAATAACATGAAACGAATGTTGAAAGGGGGAGAGAGTAGGCCACTTCGTACAAGTAAAAACAAAATAACAAAATTTAGAAATAAAAGATACAACAACAACGGCAATGGTGATGATCATAATTCAAACGACGCATGCACACTGGTGACGTGTTGGGACATCATTCCCGAAGTGAGTATGTGGCTACCTTATTACTGATGGATTTATCAGTGCATAGGCCAACACATCTCATCATGGGAAGACTTTCGAGCTCTAGCCGAGGGGAAAACAATTATGGGTGGCGCTGCTCTTGTGGCGACGTGCTCTTCCCGGGGAGAGCAGCCCGAATTTCACGCAGAGAAATCTGCCGTGAATTAAAATGGTATGTATGAGTGAGATGAAATTAAATGAGGAATGACAACGCCAAACTGCGGAGTTCTAGCCAAGAAAACAAACACATACACACACACACGCACAAATGCACACACACACACACACACACACACACACACACACACACACACACACACACACACACGCACGCACACACACGCACACTCCCAAACCCGCGCGCACACACACACCTATCCTTCGGATGAGACTATAAACCGAGGCCCCGTGTACAAAAGCAACGCAGAACATCTTGCGCACACGTTAAATCCTGTTCCGCTTTTCGTAAGAGTAGGCCATTGTGTGCCGGTGGGAACAGATGACAGAATTGACAAAACTGCATACGCACGGGGACTGGATGTAAATAAGCACATAAGTGCTTAGTCCATTATCCCCGATATAAAAGAATAAAATTAAAATAAAATAAAAACACGCACAAGCACACACACACACAAAGTTGATGTGTTCATTCATCAGGCTATTGCTTCACCCGATCATTCCTTCACTCCTTCCTTCCTTCCTTCCTTTCTTCTTCCCTCCCTCCCTCACTCCTTCCTTCATTCCTTCCTTCACTCCCTCCTTCCTTCATTCCTTCCTTCATTCCTTCCTTCACTCTACCTTCCTTCTTTTCTTCCTTTACTCCTTCCTTCCTTCACTCCTTCCTTCACTCCTTCCTTCCTTCACTCCTTCCTTCCTTCCTTCCTTCAATCCTTCTTTTCTTCCTTCAATCCTTCCTTCCTTCAATCCTTCCTTCACGCCTTCTTTCCTTCACTCCTTCAATCCTTCTTTTCTTCCTTCAATCCTTCCTTCCTTCCTTTACTCTTCCTTCATTCCTTCACTCCTTCCTTCCTTCACTCCTTCCTTCCTTCACTCCTTCCTTCATTCCTTCCTTCCTTCATAAATTCCTTTCTTCATTCCTTCATTCTTTCATTCAATCCTTCACTCCTTCCTTCCTTCCTATCTTCACACCTTCCTTCCTTCCTTCACTCCTTCCTTCCTTCTTCCTTTCTTCCTTCATTCTTTCATTCCTTCCTTCATTCATTCATTCCTTCCTTCACTCCTTACGTCCTTCACTCCTTCCCTCCTTCCTTCATTCCTTCACTCCTTCCTTCCTTCACTCCTTCCTTCATTCCTTCCTTCATTCTTTCCTTCCTTCCTTCCTTCCTTCCTTTATTCCTTCATTCTTTCATTCCTTCCATCCTTCCTATACTCCTTCGTTCCTTCACTCCTTCCTTACTTCCTTCTTTACTCCTTCCTTCAATCATTCCTGCCTTCATTCCTTCCTTCCTTCCTTCACTCCTTCACTCCTTCCTTCCTTCACTCCTTCCTTCCTTCCTTCACTCCTTCCTTCCTTCCTTCCTTCCTCCTCCCTTCCTTCCTTCCTCCTCCTTCACCTCCTTCCTTCCTTCCTTCACTCCTTCCTTCCTTCATTTCTTCCTTCCTCCCTCCTTCCTTCCTTCCTTCCTTCACTACTTCCTCCCTCCCTTCACTCCTTCCTTCCTTCCTTCCTTCCTTCACTACTTCCTCCCTCCCTTCACTCCTTCCTTCATTTCACTCCTTCCTTCCTTCCTTCACTCCTTCCTTCCTTCCTTCCTTCCTCCCCTTCCTTCCTTCATTCATTCCTTCTTCCCTTCTTCACTCCTTCCTTCTTTCCTTCCATCCTTCCTTCCTTCACTCCTTCCTTCCTTCACTCCTTCCTTCCTTCCTTCACTCCTTCCTTCCTTCTTTCATTCCTTCATTCCTTCCTTCCTTCCTCCACTCCTTCCTTCCTTCACTCCTTCCTCCACTCCTTCCTTCCTTCTCTCCTTCCTTCCTTCATTCCTTCCTTCCTTCATTCCTTCCTTCATTCCTTCCTTCCTTCATTCCTCCACTCCTCCCTTCCTTCATTCCTCGCCTGCTCACTGCCTGTTCCGGGTATCAGGTGTCCTTCAAGCGGGAGGCCAGGTCCAAGTTTCGTCTGTCCATCAGCGGGCATTCTGATGAAGACTCTCAGGGGCAGAGAACTCCCTTGCGAGGGGCCGCTGCTGGCACTACTGCCTCCACCAGCACTGTGAGTTACCGCCCGTATTGATCATGGTTAGGGGGGGGGGTAGGTTGGGGGGAGAGGGGGGGGGAGTGGTTAGGATGGGGGGGGGGGGGGGTGGGGAGAGGGGGGTGGTGGGTGTGTGTGTGTGGTGGGGAGGTGTGTGGGTGGGTGCGTGCGTGGATGCGCTTTGATTTGTCTTTGCAAGATATAGCGCTATATAAGTTCCATTTATTATTATTATTATTATTATATTATTATTATTTAGGGGTAGGTATGTGTGTAGTTGGGGGGGGTGTGCTGTTTGTGTGTGTGTGTGTGTGTGTGTGTGTGTAGTGTGTGTTCCGTGTGTGGTGGCTGGCGGGAGTGGGAATGTGTGTGTGTTCATTTTTCCCTATTTATTTTATCTTTTATTTCGAGGATAATGGAATAAGCACCACATTCTCTTTTACATTCAGTCCCCTTGTGTAGTGTGTAAATGTCATCCGTTCCCAAATGTGTGTATGCGCGCATGCGCTTGTGTCCTTTATTTAAGTTCAAGTGTCTTTACTGTAAGAGACATAATAAGAACCTGTGTGTGTGATTCAGATTCAGATTCATTCAGATTAAGATTCCGAATATTTATTGCCATTTAAGTCAGTGTGTGTGTGTGTGTGTGTGTGTGTGTGTGTGTGTGTGTGCGTGCGTGTGTGCGTATGTGTGTGTGTATGCGTACGTGTGTGTGTGTGTGTGTGTGTGTGTGTGTGTGTGTGTGTGTGTGTGTGTGCATTAAAAACTTCGTACAGTGAACTAGAACTAAGTGTGTGTGTGTGTGTGTGCATGTGTGTGTGTGTGCATATGTGTATGTATGTGTGCGTGCGTGTTTGCGTGCGTGTGAGTGTATTGAAAAACTTATTCGTCGTCTTTACAATGCACCAGAACCTAAACTTACCATCATTTCTTTCCCCCCAGTTCACCTATACAGCGCCAATGGCTGAGCGACGACCGTCTAGAACACAGACAGTGGTATGACGTCACTGTAAATGACGTCATGTTGCAGCAGCCTTACGTCATCATCGTCATCATTATCTCATCTGTAACCAGCAAGCAAGCTTTGCATCAGAACGGATTATCAGAGTAAACGGGCTGTTGATATAATGCGTTTATTTGTGTGTGTGTGTGTATATATATGTGTGTATTTTTTCATGCATGTTTTTGTATAATTATGAATTTGGCACCGATAATAATCAGACTGCCGAACAATGATGGTTAGTGATCATGATACCCCTCCAATGTTATCCTTCCACCGATTTTCGATGTGTGTGTATGTGTGTGTAGTGTGTGTATTGAATGAAGGTGTGTGTGTGACCGTGTGTGTGTGTGTGTGTGACCGTGTGTGTGTGTGACCGTGTGTGTTGTGATCGTGTGTGTGTGTGTGTGACCGTTGTGTGTGTTTGATCGTGTGTGTGTGACCGTGTGTGAGTGTGTGTGTGTATGTGTGACCGTGTGCGTGTGTGTATGTGTGACCGTGTGCGTGTGTATGTGTGACCGCGCGCGTGTGTGTGTGTGTGTGTGAGTGACCTTGTGTGTGTGTGTGACCTTGTGTGTGCTGATATGGCATGCGCGTGTGTAATTTTCTTTTCAATATGATAATGAGTAGATATTCACCTCCCGTGATATTTCTTGCCATTTTTTGTCGCTGTGTGTGTATGTTTGTGTGTGTGCGCGCGCGCACGCGAGCGTTTGAGTGTGTGTGCATGTGTGTGTGCGCACGCGAGAGTTTTGAGAGAGAGAGTGAGTGTGTGTATGTGTGCGCGCGCGCGCACACGCGAGCGTATGTATGTGTGTGTGTTTATTGGAATTGATACATTATCTGCAAATTGCTTTGAGAATTTGGGAAATGTGATGTGATGTGTCCATATTCCTATATGCGTGTGAAACCAGGACCATAACAACAGACATTGAACGATGGACACATGCAATGGAAATGAGATGCTTTCGCAATATCCTTGGTATCTCATACAGAGATCACATCACTAATTGTGAAGTGAAAATCGGAATAAAAAACGCCATTGAATAAAATGAAGAGCTCCTGACTTCAGTGAAAAAAGCCAAACAAAAGTGGTACGGGCACGTCACACGAACATCTGGACTGGCCAAGACTGTCCTACTACAGGGAACAGTACAAGGAGGGAGACGAAGAGGCAGACAGAGAAAACGATGGGAAGACAACATCAGAGAGTGGACTGGCCTTGAGTGGAACGACTTACTATTGAAAGCTGAAAACCAACCGCGAGGAGTGGAGGAATCTGGTTGCAAAATCTTCAGTGGCTCCCCAACGGTCTTCAAGACTACGAGGTAGGTGAGGTGAGGAGGTTATATGTTACATTGTTTGTTTTTTGTGCTCATTACTTGTTAAGAACATTTGCTTCCAAGATAATGCAACTGATGTATTATTCCTTTCTGATGTGTTATAACATTTTAGATTTTATTATCCTTCGGTTTATGTGTGTTTTCTCCCTTCGAATAAACAGTTTTTGCAATATTGACTACGGGTTGAAAAATCTGAGTAGTGGGAATAAAGAGGGTGTTGGTGTTATTGCAGGTAAAAAGATAAGGGGATTTTTGAAGATTTTTTCTGCAACCATGATCAACGTGAGATTTGCGTAACTATATGCATGGATAAGAAAGAGAGAGAGATATGTGTGTGTGTGTGTGTGTGCGTGCGTGCGTGTTTGGTGTGTGTGTGTGCGTGTGTTGAGTGTGTGTGTGTGTGTTTGCGTTACTATTTTCGAAAGATCTGGACCTTGTGCAATAATCTTTTTTACGATATTTTTTTCTTCTTCTTTTCTTTGTTTTTGTATGGAAATTGTTGTGGACTATCATTGCAATTGGTGTCTTTGTTAAGTTTTTATTAGTGTATTTATTTAGTATAGGTATGAGGGCTTTTTTGCATTTTTTTAATTCAGGAATTCATTTGTAAATATCTGGTAAAGTTTGTTCTTGTTTTCTTGCTTTATATGTATTTGTTAATTTCACAAACTTCCCCAAAAGTCTGTGAGTCAGTCTGTATTCCTGTCATTTAGTCTGTTTACCCCTTTGTTTGTCTGTCTGTCTTTCTTTCTGTCCGTATATCTGTATCTTTGGCGCAAATGTATGAAAACCAGCCAAGGAAAAAGTGATTTTTTTTGTGTCATGCAAGAACTATGGACAAGAAATAGGTTTCAGTCAAAGGGAGACTACCCCAGCAACCCAAGATGTGTCTACCTTAGCCCATGCGTGCGCAATTAGGTTTGTTGCAGTACTGCTAGTGTGTGTGTGTGTGTGTGCGCGCGCGCACGCACGTATGTGTGTGTGTCTTCGTTTTTGTTGCTTCATATATTCATGTTGTTTCATGTGTGTGTGTTTACGTTTTTTTATTTCGTTTTATATTTCACTATTGTGTGGTCGCTTTTTGTTTTGTCTTTTTTTCTTTTATTACGAATCTTATTCTATGTGGGTTGTTTTTTAAAGAAGATAGACGGGCAGGTGTTATAGAAATGGGGCGATGGTAGATTATTCTAACTTTTATTAAATTGCAGTGGTTACACATAGCTTAAAACTGACATTGATTAACTATTGAAGCAACGAATTATATTCATCGCAGTTTCTCTTTGTATAGCTCTAGGTAGTATAATTATATTTCCCATGCAATGCTTTGATATTCATCGGTTTCTTTCTATTATTACTATTGTTATTATTATTACCCTAAATGTATGTTTGTTCTTGTTTCTTTCAAACGTTCGTTTCTGAATGATACAATAACCACAATACATATTATGCAGTCATTGATGTTGTTAACAGCACATTCTTTTGTCTTTTTTATAATATATACCCTTTTTCTACTGATATGTATGCTCAAATATATTCGACTTTAATGTTGTAGTTAGTTGATTAGTACTTAGCAGGTTCAATCATTAGATTTTTGTAGATATTTTTGCAAACGTTTCTTAACCGTTATATTCATATGCTTATATTCATATTCAAAGCTGAGAGAGAGAGAGAGAGAGAGAGAGAGAGAGAGAGAGAGAGAGAGAGAGAGAGAGAGAGAGCGCGCAAAACTACTACTTCCTGTAATAAAGTAAGTAATAAATCATGTTTATTGTTTTAATGTGTAGATTGTTACATGATAATAATTATTCGTTATTTACTGAAGTGAGAGAGATTGAAAATTGAATGGACACAAGAAAAAAGTATGGATCGTGAGACAGAATATTGCGACATTTTTATTCTAAATGTTATCTTTTTAGTGTCTGTTAACCTATCTGTACGTGGATTTATACGATCGCATGGTATCCATTGTTGTAATGATATTGTTTGTATCATTCCAAGTTTAATAATACACCTCGTCATTTTCCTCTTTATTGTGTTATACCGTTTTTGAAATAAAGAGATGATTTTAAAATAGTTTGGTGTTTCATTTTGCTCCATGTCACTATCTCCTTCCCTCTTGCTAAAATTCCCCCCCCCCCCTCTCTCTCTCTCTGTCTCTGTCTCTCTCTCTCTGTCTGTCTTTCTCTCTGTCTGTCGGTCTGGCTGTCTGTCTCTCTCTCCCCAACTTTCTTCCTCTCACTCACTATTATCATTGCTATTATCATTTGATGTAAATGTTGTGTCCTAATGTTCACACACACACACACACACACACACGTGCGCGCGTGCAATACACTCACAAAGTGAGAGGAAGAGATAATCTTTATTTTTTCAAGAGTAACAGAATAAGCAAACGCATACTTTTGAGAGAATTAGAGAGAAAGAGATGACATACCGCAAGAATATAGGCCTACAGACATAATCTAAAAGCAACCAATACACAAACCCACGAGCAAACGCATTCACAAACAGAGCCACAGACATAAAAAACAGATGAAAAAAGGGCGGAACACAAGTAAAGATTTGTAAACAATTTTGAATCAAAACCAGCAAAATAAACAGAAAGCATAACATCCTCCATTAGCGTCGCGTTCATTTCAGTCAGTTTTTGCAAGAGTTGCTTCCCTTGCACTATCTTCAGCTGCAACTTCACGTGACAACACGCAAAGGGCAGATAATTCTGTGCACATTCTGAGAGAAGACTACTGGTATTCAATCTTACAATATTTCTTAGGGAGAAAGCTTGTAAAATGGATATAAGTGGACAAGACATGAAAATAGACTGCTCGCGTTGAGGATTCACGTGGACAGTGTAGAGTTTTGTGGAGATGGAGAGAAGAGGAGCGGTGTGTGTGTGTGTGTGTGTGACAGACAGACAGACAGAGCGCGATAGAGACAGATAAATAGATAGACAGCAGGGAGGAAGGGTTTCAATATGAATCCACTTGTTTCGAATATAAAGACATTTACATTGATTTTTTTTCTGTGGCATACACTCCTGCGCATGCACACGCACAAACACAAATACAAACACAAACACACACACATGCATGAGCGCGCGCGCATGCACACATTATTCGTTTCATGAAATGTGTAACAGGTGATTTCATATATTTCCATTTTCATTTATCACAGCTAAAGTGAGGTAAACTGAAGAGATGAGAGAACAAGAAACAGAAAGGAAGAAACAAAACATTAAGTTAGAGGAACGGACAATAGTAAAAGAACAAAGCAGGGAACAGAAAGGAACGAACAAACAAAACAGCACGTTGAGCGACAAATAGAAAGAAGGAAAGAAAAGAACAAGGCAGGAAATAAAAATAATAATAAATTGAATGTGTATAGCGCTATATCTTGCAATGACAAATCAGAGCGCTTGCATTCAACATATTCTTATAGAGTCATGCAGCCAATAACTATTAAAAGCTTAAGCGAAATTCATATCACGCACCTAACACACACACACACACACACACACACACACACACACAGGTTGTAGGGTTTGGCAAGGTAATGGGATTGGGCTGTTGAAGGCAGGGGCAGTTTTGAGATGAAAGAGGAGGCGGAAAAATAAAGTTTGGAATAAATATGTCTTGAGACTGGATTTAAATGTGAGGAACAGAAAGAAAGGAACAAAACTTTAAGAGGAACAGAGAGAAAGAAGGAACACAAAACACTGTAAGATCAACAGAAATAAAGACTCCTAAACAAATGTAGAATCTTTCTATCAACAAAAATAAATTCAGCCCCCCGCCCCCTTCCAACACACACACACACACACACACACACGTTGATACCTTTTCAACAATATCGTCAGCGTTGGCGTCACAGTTTAACTTGTGATCAAAAACAGATAAACCTACTTCAAATCGAGAGTACTTGAAAAAGGGATGGACAAATTCCGTCACATCACTTATCCAAAAGACACGACGGCCACAAGAATGAACCCCTCAAGGGAATGCAGGAGAGAAAAAAGAAGAAAATAAATACTTCTCTTTCCTACAGAGAAATTTGTCTAAGCTTTCCGCAGAGTCGTCGCCAGCGAAATCCTTGCAGACTGGAAGTCTGGCAGCAAATCCCCCACAAGAAGGGGATCTGAAACACACCGGCTTACTTCTGTTTATGAATTACCGCTGTTTTATGTATCTGATTTAGTGCGTAAGTGGCGATTTTTTCACATTAACAGGCTTCCTTTCATTCTCTCTCTCTCTCTCTCTCTCTCTCTCTCTCTCTCTCTCTCTCTCTCTCTCTCTCTTCTCCCCTCTCTCTCTCTCTCACTCACTCAAGAGAGAGCGAGAGAGAGAAAGAGAGTGTGTGGATTAGCTCCCTTGGACAAAGAGAGAGAGAGAGAGTAAGAGTGGGTGAGCTCCCTTGGATAGAGGGGCGAGAGAATCTTTAGCTCTGTCAGTTTTCAACTTAAAACGCTAATTAATCCAGCACCATGCCCGTTGTTGGACTGCCAACAGTTTTGGAGGTCACCATAGATGCCCTGCTCCAAGACCATCACCTGACATCATGGAAACTATGCTCGGAAGGCGACAACACAACATTTGTACTTCGGCTGAAGACTGACTCTGAACACGCAACAAACATGGCGCGTCAGCAAACGTCTTCCACCTGCCAGCCTCTCTGTAAGAGACCACCTAGTCAGCTTGACAAAGTTAAAAGACAGCTAGGAGAGAGAGAAGACAGGCAGAGGAGAGAAGACAGGCAGAGGAGAGGAGACAGGTGGAGGAGAACAGAAAGGCAGAGGGAAGGAGACAGAAGAGAGCAACAAGGCAAGAAGAAAGTCAGGCAAGTGAAATTTTCGCTTCTTAATATCCAGTTTATGTTATGCCTACACCACCGCTGTCTCGCACATCAACAGGCCCCCTGTCTCCCAACAACCCACTGCTGCACGTGCTGTCTTCTGCACGTGAATTCCACCCTACGCCACGTGAAGTTACCACGCTAGAAGCAGACCCGTTCCTGACCAGCAGTGTGACATCGGCCTGGCTGACGATGTGTCTACTTCATCCGAGACTACCAGGGACAACGATGGTGACAGCCCTCTACGGAAAACTGAGGAGACTGGCTGCGGTGTGGAGCTGATCAGAGACTACGTAGCTGAGTTAACAAATAGGTTCCTGCAGAGAAGACTCAGAAACACCTCTAGAAACCGTGATTTTAGCCACCTGCTTGTTTCCGAGGACAAACCAGACATTATTTTGCGAGAGGGATGACGTGGTGTTTTTGTTTGAGTTAATAGATCATTTCCCATGAAGCAGCTAATTTTTTTGGGTTTGTGAAAAGAGACTGAGGAGGAACGGACCATCACCTCCAGGCTGCAGCTGTGGACACCTGCTGATCGCAAGAGATTCAAAGACAGGGATTGATGCTGGACTAGATTTACTAAAAGGGATCATGGACGCTGTCAGATTCCTCTTTGAACAACTGATCGTGATGCAGATTGCTTGCTTTTGAGTGAGTGTGTATGTGTGTGTGAGGGCACAGTGCGTGCGTGCGTGCATGCACGCACATGTTCACATGTGTACAAGCATCCATGATGTGCACATGCGTGCGGGCGTGTGTGTGTGTGTGTGTGTGTGTGTGTGTGTGTGTGTGTGTGTGTGTGTGTGTGCTAATGCCTATATTTCTGTTTCTTTTTATTCATATATCTCTTTCTTTTTCCTCTCTCTCTCTATCTTTCTTTCTCTCTCTCTCTCTCTCTCTCTCTCTCTCTCTTTCTCTTTCTCTCTCTCTCTCTCTCTCTATCTTTCTTTCTCTCTCTCTCTCTCTCTCTCTCTCTCTCTCTCTCTCTCTCTCTCTCTTTCTCTCTCTCTCTCTCTCTCTCTCTCTCTCTCTCTCGCGCGCGCGCGCGCGCGCGCGCGCGCGCGCGCGCGCCGCGCGCTGACAGTGGTTTATGGAAATCTTATTTCATGCCCTAGGAAACCAATAGCATATAGAATAAGATAGACTGTCGCCAAATCCCCACCAGAATAGAGTACTGTACTGACGGATATCAGCGCATGGCAGTTGTAATGCAAGTCTATTCATAGCTTATAACAGTCAATGCTATATTTCTGTGATTCCCAAGGTCAGATTACGGCTGCCTTTAAATGGGTGGCAAAAAAAATTGGTGGCCGTTCGCCCTTCGCCCCTCTTAAATGTACGCGAAAACTTTGTTTTTGTTTGTATGTTTGGTCGGTTTTGATAGTTTTGTTGTTTGTTCTGTTTACTTTTCATTGATGTAGACAATACTTTCAATTCCCACTTGTCGCTCTTTTCTCTGTGGAATGGGAAAGAGAGGAAGGAAGAAATTTTCTTAGGACTTCAGTATTGGAATAACATGCTGTTGGTATAAAGTACATCGCGTTGGTCGTGTTAATAAAGTCCTGATGTAATTGAAATGGCTTTTGCTGCTTTGTTAACAGACTGTTTTGTTTTTGAGACTGTATTTGTATCTTTTTCTTCTTGTATATGTCGAGGATAACGAAATAAGCACTCATTTGCTTTTAAACAAAATTAATCCCTGTGTGTATGCAGTTCTGTAAATTTTGCCATCCGGTCCCACCAGCGTACAATGGCCTACTCTTCCGAAAAGCGGAACGGGTTTTAACAGCCCTAGACCAAAGCGGAAAAAGGATAGGAAGAAAATGGAAGTTGTCTCAACCTTTGCGCTGTTGACAAGGCAATGAGGATGGTGACAGAGTAAGAAATCCTGTTGTTGTTTCTGTTTTTTCCACGAGGTTGTACGCAGACAAGAGATTGAGTTAAATGCTTGGTTGCATGTGCTAGTTAGGGGCATATCCCGAAGCCCACGTTGACACCGTGAAAGGTTGTGCCGATTTGGGAGTGGGAGGGGGGGATGGTTGGAAGAGGTGGTGGTGAGGGTTTGGTGGGGGTGTGGGTGTGGGGATGGAATAGGACTTTTGCACCTGTTGCAAAAGTTTACCGAAAGTGCAAGCATTATTCGGTTGTTGCTTTTCTTTTTAATCTCTCGTTGAACCCTCTGTGAATATTGATACAGAAGTGTGTGATCGTGGAACATGTTCATATACGCGCAGTGGGGTCTTGTTGCTATTCCTGTGCTCTCTTGCCCTCTTGTTTAAGCAAGGTACGACTTGTTCTTATCGTTTCTCTCTTTTGAACTATGTTTTCTCTGTCCTGTCTCGCTTAAGTTCCTGTTATCCATGGTTTTACGTGAAATGCTCAATATATGTTTGGCTGTAGAAGTAAGTAGTGATTATGATTATTGGTCAGTACAACTGACTTGGAGAGTCTGATCTAGCAAGAGGAAAGAACATGACCCGGTTGTTTGGTTCTTTTTGTCAAACTTTTAGGGGGGGGGGGGGGGGATTTTTAGCATTTTCTGGACTGGTTCAGCGCAGGGCTGCCAGGCTTTCCATTGGAATGAACGGACAGACAGACTGGGAGGAAAACTTTGGCCGAAGTGTGATGGCGCTTATTGCCTGACGCACTGCCATCTGAAAAAGTGGGTCAGCTATGGCTACAGTGTTCGTACTGGTTTTATGCGTTGGCCCCTTTTCTGTCTGTCTGTCTGTCTGTCTCTCTTCTCTCCTCTCTCTCTCTCTCTCTCTCCTCTCTCTCTCTTCTCCTTCTCTCTCTCTCTCTCTCTCTCTCTCTCTCTTCTGTCTTTCTCTCTCTCTCTCTCTCTCTCTCTCTCTCTCTCTCTCTCTCTCTCTCTCTCTCTCTCTCTCCTCTCTTCTCTCTCTCTCTCTCTCTGTCTGTTTTTGTCTGTCTGTCCCTCTCTCTCTCAACCTCTTACTCCAACCATCTCGTCTCTCTCTCTCTCTCTCTCTCTCTCTCTCTCTCTCTCTTTTATATATATATATTTATATTTTATATATATTATATATATTTATCTGTTTATCTATCAACCTACCTACCTACCACCTATCTAACTACCTACCGCTTTCTCTCTCATTCATTCATTCTACTTTTTTTTCTCTATGTCTGTCTTTGTGAGTCTGTTCTTTTTTTTTACTCTTCCTGTTTTACCTCGACTGTCTGCCTGCCTTTTGCTTTTACTCCTATTGTTTCATGTCTCTGTGTCTCCTTGTGTATCCTTGTTGGCTTGTATCCTTTTTTCACTTTCTTTCATTCTTTCTTCTTTCCATTTTTTTTTCTATCTCTGCTTTGTTTTGTCTGCCCCTTCTTCCTTTTCCATTTTTTCCCCAAAACCTCTTTTTTTTGTTTTATCTTTCCTTTCTCCGTGTCCTTATTTTACGTTCCTTTGTCTTCTTGTATTTTCTCTTTCTGTTTTCTTTTTCTGTCTCTGGTTCTTTGCTCTTGTCTTTTGTTTTCCCATTCTCTCTCCTCTTGGCAATTTTGTCTTTGCACTGGCTGCTTTTGTTCGTCTTTTCTTGTTTGATTGGTGTTTCTTTATGTTCTGTTTCTCTTTGTTTTTTCCCCGTTTCTTTTCGTTTTCCTCCTCCTTTCTTATTTTCTGCTCTTCTTTTGGTTCAATGGTTTGCAATTAAGTTTTAGGAACACATAAATGCGTATAACGATTTTGATAGTAAATTCTCGGCACTGAAAAAAAGGTTTAAAATCATTTTCCAAAAATCAGAAATTATGTTATTTCAGACCCCAAACCCGCAGATGTGGCAGAAGTCGTAGAATGCTAAATGAAAAGGCTTGGAAAATTAATGTTATATATATAATAACAACCCTGTCCAGTAGGCGCTATACTCTTAAGAGCACTTTATGGATATGATGGATTCAGCCCTATACGTATTCTATACATCATTATCACCATCATCATCATCATTATTATTATTATCATTATTATTATTATTATTATTGTTATTGTTATTATTATTATTATTAAAGAGAGCAATGTTTCAGTGATCCCTGAATGTATAACCTGGAGAACGTCAACAAAATCAACAACATGAACAAAACAACAACGAAATCATGAAAAATCAACAACGATATCATTTGACCGAATTTCCGAAGACTCTCCCCAACATTCCGGCAAGAAGATCAAAAAAGAACCACCAGTGTCAGTTTTGAGGTGGAAACAGAACAGAAAATGTCACGCACCGAAGAAGAAAATGGAAGAAAAACAATTTTGGGTCAACTTTCCTTGCTCTCCACCTAAAAGCAATCGATAAGAGCGCGAGACAATGGATGGAAGAGGTTATGACCAACTCCTTTGATGTCAGGGGAGTATGACGTCACTTCAAATCTATATTTGTTGGCATTGAATGATCTGTAAACGTTTTGCCATAAACAGTTTCCAAACATGAACTCTACAATTTTACCTGTGCAATGGCTGGCATTTCTTGTGAACAGGAAAAACAATGTGGGCGTTAAAATGACGTCATACTTACCGCACTTTACAAGGAGGGAACATGTGGGAACGAAGGAAGGGTTGTTTCTTGCCGTTCCGTCACAAGCTTAACACAGAGGAAGAAAATACTCAAGCCATGTTATGGTCTTCTTTCTTCCTTCTTCTTATTGAAAGCAGTATTTGTTTTTCTTCTTTTCAGTGTCTTTTTCTTCCTAGTTTTCTCTCTTCTGTCCTTTCTTTGGTGTCATTTTGTATTAAACGTTTTCTTCTCTGGCTTCTCGTTTTTCACTCTTGCATTTTTCAGTCCCAAACTATCAAATAAAATGGAAATGAAAAGGTCCTTGCTATGCAGAAGTATATTTTGTGTGAGGATTACTTATATCACTAACTATAGTTTTTCAGAGTACATGTATGAGCCATCATTTCTCAGGAAACAAGACGAGAACCACAAGGAAAAGCAGAAAAAAATTAGATAAATTTAAAATGCTTTGATTGCGTATACACTTGATTGCCTGTTGAATTTTAATGATTGACTATAACTCTGACTAATAGGCATGATTTGCACAGTCCTTATGTGGGTTGGCCTTAGGAGAACATCTCTAACGCTGACTGTCCTTATGCCCTCTTGGCCGAGAGAGTGGTGATGTACTGTGGGCAAGGCATCTCCACTATAATCAAATTTCTTCCCAATTTCCGAAACAGCAGCTGCCTCCTCTGCTGTTTTGGAGGTCATCGTCGAACACGACGGACAAACATTGAATTTTGATGTGATTTTTTTTCTTTACACGTAAATCATTTAACACAGAGGCTACACTTTTGCCCTGTATGTTGTCTCAACCTGTATGCGCGCGCGCGCGCGCACACACACACACACACACACACACACACACACACGCGAGCGTGCGCACAAACACACACCCACACGCATATATACACAAGCACACACACACACACACATATATACAGAGGGAGAGATTTATATAATATTATATATATATATATATATATATATATATATATATATATATATATATATATATATATGTCCACTCACACACATACAGAATACACACATTTATATATCTGTGTGTGTACACACACACTACACACACACACTACACACACCACACTCACTCACACACTACACACACACTACACACACACACACACACACTCACACACACACACACACTACACACACACACTACACACTACACACACACACACACACACACTGTACCTGACTGCCACACAGTACAGAGACTCAGGCTGTAGTAGTCTTCTCTGCTCGATTCCCCAAAGGTGTCCCCGATGGCTCAGTGCGTGTCTGGCCCTCTTTAGTCGTGGAGAAACTGGAATCTTTGCTTTGCACTGGAGAGGGAAAAGTCACTGACAATCAGGCATCGCATCCAGTGCTGCAGATTTGCTGTTGTTGCTGTTGTTGTTGTTGTGATTGTTGAGGGTGTGGGTGGGGAGAGGGGCAGTTGGTGGTTGGTGTGGTGGTGGTGGTAGTGGTTGTGGAAAACGTATTCGCCACTGCTACTACCACTAATACTGCTACACGCACACAGATACACACAGATGCACACAGATACACACAGATGCACACAGATACATACACACAGAGATACACACAGACACACACAGAGATACACACAGACACATACACAGACAGACACACACAGAGATACACACAGACACACACAGAGATACACACAGACACATACACAGACAGACACACACAGAGATACACACAGACACAGACACACTCAGAGATACACACAGACACATACACAGACACACACACAGAGTTGCACACAGACACACACACAGATACACACACATAGATATATAATGCACACATATAATATATGCATGCATACATACATTCAGAGACAGACAGACAGAGATCAGAGAGGGGGAGTTAATAAGACAGAGACAAAGAGAGAGAAAGGGGCAGAGAGAGAGAGAGAGAGAGAGAGAGAGAGAGAGAGAGAGAGAGAGAGAGAGAGGAGAGAGTAGAGAGAGAGAGAGCGCAAGAGAGAGAGAGAGAGAGAGAGAGAGAGGAGAGAGAGAGAGAGAGAGAGAGAGATACACGGACACAGAAAGCGCGTCCTTCCACGCTGCCAATCTTCCAGCCAAGGGAAAGAAATCTCCAGCTGTAATTTTCTGTGCTCTCCCTTGGGAGATTCCCGCTAGGTCTCCATGCGTGTGGAGATGTCTTGGAGGATTAGAAAAAAAAAAAAGTCCTGTTGTAAGGACTGTCAGTGTGAGTGAGTGAGTGAGTGAGTGAGAGAGGGAGAGAGAGACAGTGTAGTGTGTGTGGTGTGTGTGGGGGGGGGGGGGGTGAGTACGAAAAGGGGTAGGTGTGGGTGCGCAGTGAATACTTACAAAAAAGGACTGTCAAACATAAAGATTTGAAACACAAGCAGTTCTGATATATAAGCCATTGCAGACTACAACGATAGAGAAAGAATAAACGAAAATGAAGGTTTCCATCAAAGATACAAGAGATACAAAACATGCGAAAGAAATGGGAAAACGTTTATGTAAAAACAAAAATCAGACTTCAAGGTAAACACCGCCCAACGTAACCTGTTCTTATACAGTAATTTTTTCCCACACAACAGGGAAAATGATACCCCTTCCTTCCCCCAATCTTCCGGGAAAAAAACAAGCAAAAGAAAACCCCAGAAAAGCAAAATACTAAAGAAAACAGAAATGATTAAAGAGAATAAATACAAGAAAAACCTATTGGAATTTCTTGATCTGAGGCCAAAAGGTCCACTGCCACCCATACGTGTTGTCTTTCCCGTCGCCTACTAAAGTCTCACAAGATTTCCCTGCCAGGTATTTTGTCTTTGGTTGTCTTAAGGTCGTTATAAAAATTGACAGTTCGGTCTTCCTGTGGGAGGACGGGATAGCTCAGTGGTCAGAGCACTCGCTTTCCCCCAGCCAAAGTTAAGCAGCGTCGAGCGTGGTTACCAGTTGGATGGGCGCACTTTGGCTTCAGTATTGTCCCCAGTTCACCCAGCTGTAATAATAATAATAATAATAATAATAACAATAATAATAATAACAATAATAATAATATAATAATAATAATAAATGAAATTTGTATAGCGCTATATCTTGCAAAGACAAATCAGAGCGCTTGCATTCAACATATTCTTACAGAGTCATGCAGCCAATAACTATCAAAAGCTTAAACAAAATTCAAATGTACACACACACACACACACACACACACACACACACACAGGTTGTAGGCTTTGGCAGGGTAATGGGGTTTGGGCTGTTGAAGGCAGGGGCAGTTTTGAGATGAAAGAGGGGAAAAGTTAGGTTTGAAACAAATATGTCTTGAGGCTGGATTTATATGTGTCATATGTAGGCCTCTGTCGAAGAGAGAGAGGAAGGTTGTTCCAGATGGATGGACCAGAAATAGAGAAAGAGCGACGACCAACGGTGGACTGGTTGAATCTAGGTATTCGTAAGCACAAGGTATCTGCAGCAGAGCGGAGGGAACGAGAAGGAGTGTACAGGTGAAGACATTCACAGAGGTAGGAGGGTGCTGTTTGGTGGAGAAATTTGTAACAGAGGGTACTGATCTTATAGTTTACTCTCTGTGGCACAGGCAACCAGTGGAGAGATCGCAAGAGAGGAGTAATGTGTTCAGATTTTTTCTTTCTGAGGACTATGCGAGCTGCAGAGTTTTGTATACGTTGAAGGGAGTGGATAGATGTTGCTGGCAGACCAGCTAAAAGAGAATTGCAATAGTCCAGACGTGAGAGAATGAGAGACGCAACAAGTTTGGATGTTGCCATCAGTGGACAGGTACTTTCGAATTGCACTGATACGCCGTAATTGATAGTAGCACGACTGGCAGGTCTGGGTGATGAATTTTTGCATATGTAAATGGGTACCTATCCTCTTTAGGGTCAGGGAAGGTAAAGCAGCGAGGGAGAGAAGATGGGCGCCGCCCTCAATATGCTGGCTCCTAGAGAAGTGAGGTCTCTGACGCCTCGCTCCCCTACATCCTTATAGGTTATGGGACACCTTACTTTATCCTCATGTGAACTGTTCGATGTTGAAGCATATACCTGAATAATGTTGATGGGAACTAGGGGTGTATCGAGTTTTGTCATGAGCATTCTGTCACCGATATTTCTGTGGTTTTTAAGGCAAATTGGATGGTAATCATTTAATATGATAGCAACACCGTGTGACACTCCACTAAACATAATAGTGTAGCCAAATCTGGAATTTTCCTTTCCTGCTCCATTGGGTTTCACACAGTGATTCCCATATGCGAGAATGAGACTACAATTTCTTAGTTACTCACGGGGTATTAAGCATCCAATACGAACGAGAAGAACAGCAGCAGGAACAAAAAGAAAAACAAAACATTGAATGAACCAAAACAGAGAAAAATGTCATCAAAACGGAAAATAATATAGAAAGGTACACAATTTTCAGGAAGAAAAAGTTACATCTATGAAGTTAACATAGCAATCAAAACTTACTCCTATACAACAACAGAACAAAAATATCGAATCCCAGAAGATAAAATAATATATGTGTGAACAAAAGGAACACACCACACATACACACACACACCGCACACACACACACACACACACACACACACACACACAACACACACAACTCAACGTAAATACAGAGAAAGACAAAGGCAGTACAAAGAAAGGCACCAACAATCAACGAAAGCAAGGCAAACCTCCTGCTACAACAAAGTGTTTTCTCAAAGACACAAAGACAAAACAAAGCCAGCGCATTGGTGCAATGGTTAGTGCCTAAAAATATCACGAGTTCAAATCGCATAAGAGTCCTCGGGATTTTTCGGACTCAGGCCGGATCCTACCCAGAGTGAATATACTGTGGGCTCATTGGAAAGACAGTGTTGCTACATGACCAACACTGCAGGTGCTTGTATCACTCTGGCCTGATTGACGGTGAGATATGATAGAAAACGTAAAAGACAGTCCTGTCAAGTAGTCTTAAAGTACATACATGCACCTCCATAGCTGCATCATCACATCGTCCTTATTATCATTAATCATGGAAAGAAAGTTGTGTCTGATTCGATAGCACTGATGGTTCTGGTTGTTATGGTGGCCTCAGATTTTGTTTCTCCATTCTGTGCCTGTGAACACTTTGTGTTGGAGTCTTCGGGGTTGGAGGTTCAGGAGAGAGAATTGTTGGAAAGACGTTGTGGTGGTCACCACCACCGGGTGGGCATCTCACTCAGTCTGGCTCCGCGACTGAGCTGTTTCTGTCTTGGTCTTAGTAGGTGGTGTCCCTCGAATTGAGCTCAGAACAGGAACCACTGAATACAACCAAATTGAACCAGCAGCAGTGCAGAACCCTACTGGCTGGTGGCCTTATGGCGGCCTGACATTGATGAACACTCTGTGGACTTTTGACTCTGAGGACGTGACGTGAAAAATCCGGGCATGGTTTGGGGTGGCGAAGTTGAAATGAGAGGCGTGGGAACAGCGGGAAAGGAACATCTCCAAAAATCATAAATTGAAGCAGCAAAAAAGAAAACAAACTCCATGAAAAAATAAAGCAAAGAAAGCAAGCGAGGAGAAAGCGAACACTAAGTAAAGATTAAAGAAGGCCAAGAAAAAAGCAACGAACATGTACAAGAAAAAGAACATCTGAAAAAAAGCAAAAAAACCCCATTTACAAAAAATAACATGTAAAAGAAAAAGAATACAAAAAAATACAGCAAAAAAAATCAACAACAAAGAGAAGAGAAAAAAAGAAAGAGCAAAACAATAACACAAATCACACACCACATAAAAAAACAAAACCCTAAAACGTACAAAGAAAAACAAAAAGCGAACAAGTCAGATTATATACTAAAACAAAAAATCGATACGAGATCTTACAACCTTGGCAGAGGCAATCAAAGCATGAACCTTTTTTTCTGCGTTTTTATAGATTTCTTTTCATATTTTGTTGCGTTTCTTTCTGCTATCTTTTGAAGCAATAGATGCCAAGGGGAGGGGTATGCAGGTGGGGTGGGGGATTGGGGAGGATGGGGGGGGTGGGTGGGTAGTGAGCTTTTGCTCTGGTTCCGTGCCTTCTAGATGTGTGTTGGTGATTTCTGTTCACGTCAGAGTCCTACATCGTGGTGTATTGATTTGTTTTGGCTTTCTGTTTCTCTTTCGTGTTCATGTCATCTTTGTTGTCTTGCCTGTCCTGTCTGGTCTGCTCTCTCTCTCTCGTCTCTGTCTCTGGTTCTGTCTTGTCTTCTCTCTCATCTCTGTCTCTTTCTGTCTGTCTGTCTGTCTGTTCCGTCTTCTCTCTCTCTCTCTCTCTCTCTCTCTCTCTCTCTCTCTCTCTCTCTCTCTCTCTCTCTCTGGTTCTGTATTTCTCTCTCTCTCTTATACTCTGTCTCTTTTTCTTTCTGTCTGTCTGTTCTGTCCTCCGATCTCTCTCTCTCTCTCTCTTCTCTCTCTCTTCTCTCTCTCTCTCTCTCTTCTTCTTCCTCTAACGGACGACAAAATTTACAAAAATGTACATACAGGGACTGGATGTAAAAAAAGCACATGAGTGCTTATTCCATTATCCACGAAATAAAAGAAAGAATGAATGAATGAATCTCTCTCTCTCTCTCTCTCTCTCTCTCTCTCTCTCTCTCTCTCTCTGGCAAAGGTCAGGGGAACACCTTTACGCGTACTGTCTCTATCAATTTGCCTTGTCTATTTGCTTTCATCCTCTATCTCATTCTCCACAGCCACACTCACTCACGCGCACACGCACGCACGCACGCACGCGCGCGCGCGCGCTCGCACACACACACACACACACCACACACACACACACACGCACACGTCTATAGAAGCACACACACACACACACACAACTAATGAACCCCCTCCCCCCCCCCCCCCCCCCCCCCCCCACACAACACACACTTCATTCACGATTACCAGTTAATCATATTTTACATTCCGTGGCCAACTAACCTCATTTTTTTACGGAGTTGTTTTCACAGAAGCCATGTTTGCCATAAATTCTATCTATTCCGATCGCTCTCTCTTTCTCCTAAGGAAAAGATAGCCAAACCACTCATCCTGGCGCAGTGGTTAGTGCGTTTGGCTCCTGACAGGAAGGTCGCTGGTTCGAAACCTTGAAGTCGTGGTTGTTGTTTTTTTTTAATTTTGCGCCATGCAGCTTTTTGAGTGGTAGAATGGAGCCATGCTTGAGCATCTCCGCCTCTCCAGAATCAGCTTTGAGAAAGTTTTTTTTTTTTTCCAAATACCTGACCAAGATTTTACAGGATCGCCAACACCCAGACCTGGTTGAAACTGGGACAGAACAGGCCACAGCAGATTGGTTGTTTAGCGTCACGTTCACACACCTGCTTGGAACATGAGACCTCCGGTTCAATCCTGACTAAGGCACATTTGTCAGATGTCGAAGACTGTGAACGAAAACGTCTATGAAATCGGTGCTAAGCTGCTGAAGAAGTAATAGTACTTTGAACTAAATGCACGTCAAACAAAAAATACATTATTTCCGATGGCATGATTCTTAGTGTGATTTATGGACAAATTCTGCAAGAGAGGGTCCTGTGATTGACTGAGTCCTCATACAGTTTGCATGCTTCTTTCTGATCTGAAACTCGCATAAATGGTGATTTTCATTCTGCAGGAGAGTCTTCTCCAGATGTCAAACGTCTTTCTCTGTCTCTCTCTCCAACCATTCTCTCTCCCAACTGGTAAACGAAGCAACGCACCTTCATTCCAATGATCTATTTCCCCCTTTTCAATCTGCCTATCTCCTCAACCACAGCACCGAAACGACCCTAGTACACACTTCAGATACACTTTTACTTGCTTCTGATACAGAAAATATCTTCCACCTAACTCTTCTTGACTTGTCTGCAGCCTTTGATACTATAGATCACTCAATTCTTCTTTCTCACCTCCAAAATACGTTTGGTATAAATGGCACAGCCCTCACCTGGTTTACTTCATACCTCACAGACCGGTTCCAGAAAGTTATTGTAAACAAAATTCAATCAAAACCTGTCAAAATGGAATGTGGAGTCCCGCAGGGATCAGTCCTGGGCCCTGTTCTCTTTACTCTCTACACTGCTCCACTCTCACATATAATAGATAACCACCATATTTATCATCATTTCTATGCCGATGATACACAGCTTCAGTGCAGTGATACTGTTGAAAACTTGCCTTCCCTCCTGACAAATATGTCATACTGTCTTCAAGACATTCAAAACTGGATGACTCAGAACAAGTTACAACTTAATGCCGATAAAACCTAAGCCATGCTCATAGGGACCCAACATAAACTTTCCTCTATCGCAAAAACTTCAATAGAATTCCGCAATGCGTCAGTGCCTTTGTCCAACTCTGTGAAGTATTTAGGAGTAGTTCTTGACATCACACTCTCTATGAAAGAATTCATCATTCAGACCTGCCAGTCTTGCTATATCAATTACGGCGCATAAGTGCGATTCGCAAGTATCTGTCCACTGATGCAACTTCCAAGCTAGTCACATCTCTCATTCTTTCACGTTTAGACTACTGTAATTCTCTTTTGGCTGGCCTACCAGCATCATCTATCCACTCTCTTCAACGCATACAACACTCTGCAGCTCGACTGGTCCTAAGAAAGAAAAAATCTGAACACATCACTCCTCTTCTGCAATCTCTTCACTGGCTGCCTGTCTCACAAAGACTGGAGTATAAAATCCATACCCTCTGTTTCAAATGTCTCCACAAATCTTCACCCTCCTATCTCTGCAACTGCCTTCACCTGTACACTTCATCCCGTTCCCTTTGTTCAGCCGCAGATACTTTGTGCTTTCGAACACCCAGATTCAAACAAACCACTGTTGGCCGTCGCTCTTTCTGTTTCTGGTCCATCCACCTGGAATGACCTCCCTCTTTCACTTGATACCTTCAAATCCAGCCTCCAAACACACTTATTTCCTACCTGAGACTTTCCCCCTCATATCTGTCCCTAATTTTCAAAAGCATCTTTCACATCCTAAGTGTTTTCGCGCGCGTGCGCGTGCGTGCGTGCATGTGTGTGTGTGTGTGTGTGTGTGTGTGTGTGTGTGTGTGTGTGTGTGTGTGTGTGTGTGTGTGTGTGTGTGTGTGTGTGTGTGTGTGTGTGTGTGTGTGCGTGCGTACGTGCGTGCGCGCGCATGGATTTGAAATCTGTTGTTTATTATGTTTAAGGAGAGTTGCATGCGAGTAAATGATTTGAGTGCAAGCGTTTCGATTTGTTTGTTTTTTACAAGATTCAGCGCTGTATAAATTCCATATATATTATAAATATTATTGTTATTATTATTATTATTATTTATTGTCATGCTTTTTGTCCACCATGTATTCCTTCTCCTCACAGGCAAAAACGTATTGACACAAAAGCACAGCTGTGGACGTTAGCAGTAAGACAACTTTCAATTCGGAAGCGAAGTAAGACTGACATCACGAGAGGAAAAGTTCCAGAGCGAGTTTCCATTCTCTCTCTTCCCACCATCACCATCCCTGCCCCCCTCTCTCTCTCTCTCTCTCTCTCTCTCTCTCTCTCCTCTCTCTCTCTCTCTCTCTCTCTCTCTGTGCACCTTTTTACGTAACGTACGTATCCTTCTTTTTTGTACTTTGCCTAAGGATGAAAACAGTCAAGCCATAACGAAAATATTATCAGCGTGTGAATAAGAATATTTTGTGTGTGTGTGATTTTAATGCTGAGCCGACTCTGCTTAACTTTTACTATAGCTTAGGAGTCACCGGGGCGTTGCAGGGAATTTTTCACACACTGTGGCTTGAACCAGTTGATCATGATAACTTTGTGACTATCCCACTAGAGATAATATAGCAGGACGTAAGAGTTTTTAACATATAATATTTTACTTTCTGAGAGATCATGTGGCATTGGCAATCCTAAAATCAAAATTCAAAAGATTCCTTTCTTTGCTCTTGTAATCTCTTGGAGAGGAGAAGGGCGCCCCCCTCAATATACTGGCCCCTGGAAATGCTGAGGTCTGTGATGCCTCGCTCCTCCACGACCACATAGATTATGGGACACCTTTTCCTTTTAATTTTTTTACTTTCCAAAAACCATGCTCACACATGAAAGGACTCGACTTCAAATCGGATCAAAACAACTACGTTTTCTATACGTTTCTGTATTGCAATTTTTTTTCTATGCAAGCAAACTAGAAAAGTGACATGTCAGACGTACAAAACTAACCTCCAACCAACTGCATACACCCCGTTGATTCAAATCATTGTCTTCTTTGGAAAACTGCACAGCCTATGAGGGTGTGGGTTGCGCATTGTGTCTCTAGAGGGATTCCCCGCTAGCTCAGTTGATGGCAAATCGTCTTTGGTGAGCGGAAACATGGATTCAGTTCTGCAGTGTGAGGGCTTGCAATGAGACATCGCACAGGGAATGGCTTGACTGTGTCCACTGTTTATTGCGCAACCTTTGTCTGTGTCTCTGCTTTTATTGCTTTCAGTTTGTCTGTCGTGTATCTGCCTTGATCTTTCTGCTCCTGCCTCTACTGGTGTGTGGTGTGTGTGTGTGGTGTGTGTGTGTGTGTGTGTGTGTGTGTGAGAGAGAGAGAGAGAGAGAGAGAGAGAGAGAGAGAGAGAGGTGTGTGTGTGTCCGTGCAAAATGTTACATACATTCGCACATGGTCATATACAAGTGTGTGCTTAGACATAGAGGGAAAAGATCCAAACATATGCATGAAATGAGATGGATAGATAGATAGATAGATAGTGAATGGCTGCCAGTCTTTCTTTATGTGCCTGCTTCGCAGACACAAAACACAGCACTAACAGGCATTCTCAACTTGGATAATTAATAATAACTGGTAGTGAGAACACCATCACCATCTCAGACGATTCACCTACATATTTGACTGCTTTAATTTTGTCGAAGAAAAAAAATCCAAATTTAACTTTCTATTGCAAGACTGATAAACACAATGCACAACATTAAAAATATTGTGTGGCTCCTACAAAATCTATTATACGCATCACAGATAAGTTTCAAGCCATGTTTTTATTTACTTATTTATTTATTTATTTATTCTTTTATATCGAGGATACTGGAATAAGCACTCATGTGCTTTTTTACATCCAATCCCCCGTGTGTATGCGGTTTTGTAAATTTTGTCATCTGTTCCCGCCGACACACAATGCCCTACTCTTTCGAAAAGCGGAACAGGATTTAACGTGTGCGCAAGATGTTCTGCGTGCGTTCGCACACGGGGCCTCGGTCTATAGTCTCATCCAAAGGACTTTGACATTCAGTTCGATTTTTGGGGTCAAACTGGGAAGAAAGGGCGAGGCTGGGAATCGAACCCACGACTTCACGGTTTACTTGTTGGCAGGCAAACGTCTTAGCCATATTCTAGCAGAAGGTCTGGCGTGTATGTTTTATCTTCTCCTTACCGTTTCTCCACAGAACGTGTGGGCATTGTCTTTTAACGGACATAGCTAGCTGTGTTCCATCGTAGCAATCGTCCTTTGTAGCAGAGAGTGTGAGGAGACAGACTAGCAGAAGTCATTGAAGAAGTGATGAAGCACTGTAGCCCGAGTCAGACTTGAAATCATCGGCAGAGAAGATGTGTCGATGTAGGTCAGGCTTTTGCATTATTGGTCTTTTTGTTTGATTCTTCCATATCTGTTGTTGTTGCTGGCTGTTGTTGTTGTTGTTGTTGATGTTGGTGGTGGTGGTGGTGGTGGTGGTGGTGGTAGTGTGGTGATGGTGGTGGTGTTAATATTTTCTTCTTTTTTATTTTTATAGATCTGTGTATATTATTTCTTGTTACTTTTGTTGTTGTTGTTATTGTTGTTCTTGTTTGGTGGTGTTGGTGTGAATGTTTTCTTTCCTTCTTTTTCTTCTTTCTTTTAGATGTGTGTATATTTCATTTATTTCTATTCCTTCCCCTTACTTGGTTTACTTTGTCTCGTTCCAATATTTCTTTTGTATTTCCTTTCTCGACTTTCTTTTTTTTCGGAAGGGGGGGGGGGGGGGCGGTATCCAATCTTTCTTTTATTTTTTATCGCTTGCTTTTTTTCTTCTTTCTTTTCTTTTCTTTTTGTGTTGGGCTTCATTTTATTTTGTTGGTCATTTCTCGGTTTTTCTTCTTTCTAGGTTTTTAAAAAAAATCTTGTTTCTATGCTCGTCTTCTACTTTTGTCTTTGCCTTACTGGATTCTTTTATATTTTTTTCTCCATCTCCTGGGTTTGCTTTAGTATCTGTCTGTCTTTTTGTTCTTCTTCCAATGTACTTTTTTGTCTCTCTGTTCCAGTTCTTTTATGTCCTAATCCTTTTATATACATTAGTCTTTTTGTCTTTCTTTGTATTATTTTTTCGTTGTGAATTTTATTCAGTGTTTTCTCTTTTTTTTCTTCTGTCTTAATCTTTTTTTATAAAAAGTCTTCTGTTCTAGTTCCTGGTTTATAGTCTTCTTGCTTTCTTTTTATTTTGTTTCTGTCTTTTCCTCTCTCTCTCTCTCTCTCTCTCTCTCTCTATCTCTCTCTCTCTCTCTCTCTCTCTCTCTCTCTCTCTCTCTCTCTCTCTCTCTCTTGCTTTCTTTCTTTCTTTCTTTTTCATTGTGTCTCATATTCATTTTGTTCTTTTCCTTCTTCCCACTATCTTGTTCACTTTTTCCTGTCCATCTCCATGTTTTCTAATTTTTTTCGTTCTTTCTGTTTTTATATGTACTTTATGTACTTTATTTCTTAGTTTTCTGTTCAGCCTACATTTTTTCTTGCTTTTTTGTTTTGTTTTCTTTCCGTTGTTCAAGACAGTATCAATGCAAAAACTTGTTAATCAGTGAACAAAACCTGCACAGAAACAGTTTTTAAGATATGATGACTGTTTCTTCCGGGTTTTTTTGTGCTTCCATCATTCCTTAAGGATGTTTTTTGGGTTATGGACATTCTCTGTAATCTGCATGCATGCAGTCTTCTGATGCCAGATTTCCAATATATGTACACTTTCTATCCAGAATTGATTTTTCTTTCTCGTGCTTTCTCTTTCCCCGTGTCTTTTTTTTTCTCACGC
>CM054144.1:66039964-66092464 GCA_028751875.1 Rapana venosa | reverse complement strand
TATATAGCGCTGAATCTTGTAAAGCAACAAATCAAAGTGCTCAGATGACTTTTTATTGTTTAAATTTATGCGTGTGTATGCAGTTTTTTAATTTGTCATCTGTTCCCACCGGCACACAATGGCCTACTCTTTCGAACAGCAAAACAGGATTTAACGTGTGCGCAAGATGTTCTGCATGCGTTCGCACACGGGCCTATAGTCTCATCCGAAGGAAAGTTCTTTTATATGCTTGTATTCATCGAATCTGTAACATAATTTTTTTAGCCCTTTTCCCATTAAACAAATGAATGCTCATATATTCCGACTGATTGGATTATATTTTTACGTGATATGATCATAATTTGTTAACGCTGAAGGACTTAAGTAAAACAGAGTTCAGTTTTTGGGTGTGCCAACAAGTAAAAAAAACAACCAGCAGTCATTGCAAGAATTTGACACAATATATCCCACACACAAAGCAGAAACAAGGCAAGAAACTTCCATGCAATTCGTGCCTACACACACACACAGAAAAATGTTGTTGCATTGCATTCATTACAAGCATGCTGCCATATAGTAAAAAAAAAAAAAAAAAAAAAAAAATTTTAGTGATGTTTTTCTTTTAATTCATTCTTTTATTTTTAGGATACTGGAATAACCTTGTGTATACTTTTTTTTCACCCAGTCTCTGTGTGCATGCAGTTTTGAACTTGTATTATCCGTTCCCACCGGTACAAATGGCCAACTGTTATGAAATACGGAACAGGTTTTAGAATGTCGGCAAGATGTTATTGTTTTATTCAAGGGTGTGTGAGAAACGAAAATATGCTTCATGACACAATGATATATGTTGGAAATGCTTTTTGTATAGGCTATGCTGGAACAGTTTAACAACAGACAATATAACTCGCATGTCACAGATTTTTAAAGGGACTCCTGTTTTAACGTTATCTTCTTCATCGGCTATTTTTAGCAGTTGCTCCCTTGTGTGATTTTTTTTTTAGATCGCTGTTGCATGGTATAGTGCTGTCGGTTTTTTGTTTTGTTTTTGCGCTTTTTACGACCGCTCCTGAATGTTTAAAACACTATTTTGTTGTAAAGCTTTAACACAAGGCTAGGTATCTCTTGTTAAAAGCTTGTAAGGCATTGCTAGCTACACGTGTACTTTATAAAATAATAAAAAGATTACAAACTTTTTGTATTTATTTGTTATTTTGATTTTCTTTAACATCTAGAATACTGTTTAACACTTATCAACATTTAAACTATTGCAATTGTATTTTATAGATTTGGTCTGCAGCGTACCATGTTTGTAATATCTGTTTGTTTGAACTATTGATTATTTATCATTGATTGCATGACTGTGTAAGATTAGGATGAATGCTTGCGCTTTGATTTGTGTTTGCGAGATATAGCGCTATATAAGTTCCATGTATTGTTATTATTATTATTATTATTATTAAAAATAATGATTATCGTTTTTGTATTTGTTTTGTGTTTATTTTTCTTGAAAAAGTTTTCATTTTTGATATTTTCCTGCCCCACGTATAATGATATCCGTCATAAACATATCAGTATGGCTAACAGACCATATTAAGTTGACCGTAAGCACTCGAAACAAAGCTATTTTTAGTGCCAGATATATTTATTGTCTCAAGAGCTCCAGAAACAAAACAATTCAGAACATGAAGGCCATCAGCTTGTACCTAGTTCTGCTATAAGTGGGCTTCGAAATGCATTTGTAATTTTAGCTGTCTATGATTAATGATCAGTCTGCACAGTGTGTGTGTGTGTGTGTGTGTGTGTGTGTGTGTGTGTGTGTGCGTGCGCGCGCGCGTGTGTGTGTGCGTGTGCGTGTATGTGTGTGTACACGCGTAAATTCTCGTTGCCTTTGAAATTTTGCTTTTTCTCGGCTGTGCGTGATCAGTGTTTACATTCATTCGTTCATGGTCAGCTTATGTCAACCCCTATTAAATGGGACTGCTAGATTTTGAGAATGCAGTTTGTGCTCTCCCCCCCCCCCCCCCCCTTATCCCAGAATAGGCTAGTGTATGAGGTTTCTTTTTTATCTTCCTTTACTTCTCTCTTGATTTGTTTAACATTTGATATTGGAGAGACAGTTCTGCTTAGTTTCTTTTGTTTGACTGCAGGTAAAATGCAACATGGTGTGGGACCTTGCGCACACAGTGGATTGCTGAAGAACAACTGAATAGAAAATTCCTCGGAATTCAAGCTTGTGGCGCAATGCATACGCCGTGATGTCACCTTCCAATGCCCGTGAGTACACGCATGCACTCAGACGTAGGTATGTCACAAAGTTTTCTACATTCTTTGTGTAATAGTTTTCTACAGAACTATCAACAATACAGCATTTACCTTTTATTTTCTTCATGTCCCTTTTTGCTATTATCGTTACAGTTTTTGCTTTGGTCGGCAGAGTCAGAAGCTGTAGATTTTCAACAAAACTTTGTATTTGTTGGCACACATTCAGAAAACATATCACTAAATATCAATCCATTAAAAAATACACATGTTTTAGTAGTACAATGAATTGTGAAGGGATAAATGCAGTTGCCTTCGTTGTTAAAAAGAAAAAACCACAGTCGGAACTCACGGATAGTTTTCAGTTTTGTAAACAAATATTTTGAATATGCTTTTTTCCCTTTTTTGAAGCACAATTAAGTTTAGTAGAGAAGAGGTGGTTGCGGTAGCAGTAGTGTGTGTGTGTGTGTGTGTGCGTGTGCGTGTAGGTGTGTGTGTGTTGTTTTTTGTTTGCTATATTTCTTTTCGGAAGGTTTGTTTAAAATAACACCACCACAATCACAACTAATCACCACCCCCACCATCATCATCATAACCACCACCACCCCACCATAATCATCATCATTATTATCATCCTCATCATCGTTGTTGTTGTGTCCACAGCCTCAGACTGCTCAGTCTCACAAGCTTCAATACAACAACAGTTCCTGCATCCCCTCTGAGTACCGCTGCTGTAACGGCATCAACGACTGCAATGATGATCCTGCTGACATGAGTTGAGCTCTCTCTCTCTCTCTCTCTCTCTCTCTCTCTCTCTCTCTCTCTCTCTCTCTCTCTCTCTCTCTCTCTCTCTCTGGGCGCAGTGTCATCTCTCTGTGTGCTTGGGATTTTCTGTTTTGGTTTGCTAGTTTAACGTTGCATAGTATTTTTTTTTACAGTGGTGTAAAATTCAAAGTTTGCTAAAAGGTATCGAATGGCAGCCCGCTGACATATGTAGGAACTTCTATGTGCAGTAGATAGCGATAAGTCGCCCTTGTCTGATGAGTACTATAATTATGGTGTATCACATTCACCTTCCTGGAAGAGTATAATTCCATTCAAATAGACAATGTCACCATACAAATTTCTTTGTCTATTTCATGAGTTTTGTTAGTATGTAACTTACATAAGCTAGCTAGACATTGGATATCATACTGTACAGAAACATGAGCAGATTGTAGGTAGATCCTAAGGGTTACATGGTTGTGTGTTTCATTGAGAAAACAGAAACAGTGTGAAATCAAGATTATTTTATTTGTACAGGATCAAAGTAGAAAAGATTGTTTTATAAGAGCGCTTGAGGTCATTGTGGGTAGAGCCACACCTTCGGCCTCAACCGAGTCGAGGTTCGGACCCTCGATGAGCAATCTTTAGAGTTCCAGTAGGTATCAAAATTTGAACCTCTGTGGTACCCTACAGCAAGGCACAACTTTCTATCACATTCACAAAAATGAACACATCTTCTTATGGCCTACTAAAGCTGCCATCGAATGGTGATAATAGAAAGAGCTAGAAAACCAACTTTGAATATGTCCTGTAAAACTATGAGAGGAAAATGAACTCGTGCTTCTGTGTGCTTTATATTTGGGGGGTCCTTTTGAAAGACTACAAGGGAGGACATAGAGTGTGCCCAGCCAAGTGGTCAGTCATAACTGGACAATGATGATTCCGCAGACATTGCCTGACACAGCACAGGCAGACATTACCAGCAGACACTTGCAGTGCTAGCACAGGCAGACATTCCCACACAGTACAGGCAGACATTGCCAGACACTTGCAGTGCTAGCACAGGTAGACATTGCCAGACACAACACAGGTAGACATTGCCAGACACAGCACAGGTAGACATTGCCAGACACTAGAAGTGCTAGCACAAGGAGACATTGCCAGCAGACACTTGCAGTGCTAGCACAGGCAGACATTGCCAGACACACCACAGGTACACATTGCCAGACACAGCACCGGTAGACATTGCCAGACACTTGCAGTGCTAGCACAGGTAGACTATGCCAGACACAGCACAGGCAGATATTGCCAGACACTTGCAGTGCTAGCACAGGTAGACATTGCCATACACTTGCAGTGCTAGCACACGTAGACATTGCCAGACACTTGCAGTGCTAGCACAGGTAGACTATGCCAGTCACAGCACAGGCAGACATTGCCAGACACAGTACAGGCAGACATTGACAGACACTTACAGTGCTAGCACAGGTAGAGATTGCCAGACACAGCACAGGCAGACATTGCCAGACACAGCACAGGCAGACATTGCCAAACACAGCACAGGCAGACATTGCCAGCAGACACTTGCAGTGCTAGCACAGGTAGACATTGCCAGACACTTGCAGTGCTAGCACAGGTAGACATTGCCAGACACTTGCAGTGCTAGCACAGGCAGACATTGCCAGACACAGCACAGGTAGTCATTGCCAGACACAGCACAGGCAGACATTGCCAAACACAGCACAGGCAGACATTGCCATACACAGCACAGGCAGACATTGCCAGACACAGCACAGGCAGACATTGCCAAACACAGCACAGGCAGACATTGCCAGACACAGCACAGGCAGACATTGCCAGCAGACACTTGCAGTGCTAGCACAGGTAGACATTGCCAGACACTTGCAGTGCTAGCACAGGTAGACATTGCCAGACACTTGCAGTGCTAGCACAGGCAGACATTGCCAGACACAGCACAGGTAGTCATTGCCAGACACAGCACAGGCAGACATTGCCAGACACTTGCAGTGCTAGCACAGGCAGACATTGCCAGACACAGCACAGGCAGACATTGCCAGAAACTTGCAGTGCTAGCACAGGTAGACATTGTCAGACACATCACAGGCAGACTTTGCCAGACACAGCACAGGTAGACATTGCCAGCAGACACTTGCAGTGCTAGCACAGAAAGACATTGCCAGACACTTGCAGTGCTAGCACAGAAAGACATTGCCAGACACTTGCAGTGCTAGCACAGAAAGACATTGCCAGACATTTGCAGTGCTAGCACAGAAAGACATTGCCAGACACTTGCAGTGCTAGCACAGGCAGACATTGCCAGACACAGCACAGACAGACATTGCCAGCAGACACTTGCAGTGCTTTCACAGGTAGACATTGCCAGACACTTGCAGTGCTAGCACAGGTAGACATTGCCAGACACAGCACAGGCAGACATTGCCAGCAGACACTTGCAGTGGTAGCAGAGGTAGACATTGCCAGGCACCTGCAGTGCTAGCACAGCTAGACATTGCCAGATACTTGTAGTGCTAGCACAGGTAGACATTGCCAGCAGACACTTGCAGTGCTAGCACAGAAAGACATTGCCAGACACTTGCAGTGCTAGCACAGAAAGACATTGCCAGACACTTGCAGTGCTAGCACAGAAAGACATTGCCAGACACAGCAGAGGCAGACATTGGAAGACACTTGCAGTGCTAGCACAGGTAGACATTGCAAAACACTTGTAGTGCTAGCACAGGTAGACATTGCAAGACACAGCAAAGGCAGAGATTGCCAGACACAGCACAGGTAGACATTGCCAGACACTTGCAGTGCTAGCAGAGGCAGACATTGCCAGACACAGCACAGGCAGACATTGGAAGACACTTGCAGTGCTAGCACAGGTAGACCTTGGCAGACACAGCACAGGCAGACATTGGAAGACACTTGCAGTGCTAGCACAGGTAGACCTTGCCAGACACAGCACAGGCAGACATTGCCAGACACAGCACAGGCAGACATTATCAGACACTTGCAGTGCTAGCACAGGTATACATTGCCAGCAGACACTTGCAGTGCTAGCACAGGTATACATTGCCAGCAGACACTTGCAGTGCTAGCACATGTAGACATTGCCAGCAGACACTTGCAGTGCTAGGACAGGTAGTCATTGCGAAACACTTGAAGTGCTAGTACAGGTAGAAATTGCCAGACACAGAACAGGCAGACATTGCCAGACTCTTGAAGTGCTAGCACAGGCAGACATTGCCAGAAACAGGAAAGGTAGACATTGCCAGACCCTTGCAGTTCTAGCACAGGTAGACATTGCCAAACACCTGCAGTGCTAGCACAAGCAGACATTGCCAGACACAGCACAGGCAGACATTGCCAGACACTTGCAGGGCTAGCATAGGTAGAAATTGTTAGACACTTGTAGTGCTAGCACAGGTAGACATTGCAAGGAGACACCTGCAGTGCTAGCACAGGAAGACATTGCCAGCAGACACTTGCAGTGCTAGCACAGGTAAACATTGCCAGACACTTGCAGTGCTAGCACAGGTAGACATTGCCAGCAGACACTTGCAGTGCTAGCACAGGCAGACATTGCCAGACACTTGCAGTGCTAGCACAGGAAGACATTGCCAGCAGACACTTGCAGTGCTAGCACAGGTGGACATTGCCAGACACTTGCAGTGCTAGCACAGGTGGACACTGCCAGACACTTGCAGTGCTAGCATAGGTAGAGATTGCCAGCAGACACTTGCAGTGCTAGCACAGGTAGTCATTGCGAAACAATTGAAGTGCTAGTACAGGTAGAAATTGCCAGACACAGAACAGGCAGACATTGCCAGACACTTGAAGTGCTAGCACAGGCAGACATTGCCAGAAACAGCAAAAGTTGGCATTGCCAGACCCTTGCAGTTCTAGCACAGGTAGACATTGCCAAACACCTGCAGTGCTAGCACAGGCAGACATTGCCAGACACAGCACAGGCAGACATTGCCAGACACTTGCAGGGCTAGCATAGTTAGACATTGTCAGACACTTGTAGTGCTACCACAGGTAGACATTGCAAGGAGACACCTGCAGTGCTAGCACAGGTAGACATTGCCAGCAGACACTTGCAGTGCTAGCACAGGTAAACATTGCCAGACACTTGCAGTGCTAGCACAGGTAGACATTGCCAGCAGACACTTGCAGTGCTAGCACAGGTAGACATTGCCAAACACTTGCAGTGCTAGCACTGGCAGACAATGCAAGACACAGCACAGGTAGACATTGCCAGACACTTGCAGTGCTAGCACTGGCAGACAATGCAAGACACAGCACAGGTAGACATTGCCAGACACTTGCAGTGCTAGCACATGTTGACATTGCAAAACACTTGCAGTGCTAGCACAGGTAGACATTGCCAGACACAGCACAGGCATACATTGCCAGACACTTGCAGTGCTAGCACAGGTAGACATTGCCAGACACTTGCAGTGCTAGCACTGGCAGACAATGCAAGACACAGCACAGGTAGACATTGCCAGACACTTGCAGTGCTAGCACTGGCAGACAATGCAAGACACAGCACAGGTAGACATTGCCAGACACTTGCAGTGCTAGCACATGTTGACATTGCAAAACACTTGCAGTGCTAGCACAGGTAGACATTGCCAGACACAGCACAGGCATACATTGCCAGACACTTGCAGTGCTAGCACAGGTAGACATTGCCAGACACTTGCAGTGCTAGCACAGATAGACATTGCCAGCAGACACTTGCAGTGCTAGTTCAGATAGACATTGCCAGCAGACACTTGTTGTGCTAGCACAGGTAGACATTGCCAGCAGACACTTGCAGTGCTAGCACAGATAGACATTGCCAGCAGACACTTGCAGTGCTAGCACAGGTAGACTTTGCCAGCAGACACTTGTTGTGCTAGCACAGGTAGACATTGCCAGCAGACACTTGCAGTGCTAGTATATGTAGTTATTGCCAGTAGACACTTGCATTGCTAGCACAGTTAGACATTGCCAGCAGACACTTGCAGTGCTAGCATGGGTAGACATTGCCAGAAGACATTTGCAGTGCTAGCACAGGTAGACATTAGTAGCAGACACTTGCAGTGCTAGCACAGGTAGACATTGCCAGACACAGCACAGGCAGACATTGCCAGACACTTGCAGTGCTAGCACAGGTAGACATTGCAAAACACTTGCAGTGCTAGCACAGGTAGACATTGCCAGACACAGCAAAGGCAGAAATTGTCAGACACTTGCAGTGCTAGCACAGGTAGACATTGCAAAACACTTGCAGTGCTATCACAGGTAGTCATTGCCAGACAATTGCATTGCTAGCACAGGTAGACATTGCCAGACACTTGCAGTGCTAGCACAGGTAGTTATTGCCAGACACAGAACAGGCCGACATTGCCAGACACTTGCAGTGCTAGCACAGGTGGACATTGCCAGACACTTGCAGTGCTAGCACAGGTAGACATTGCCAGACACTTGCAGTGCTAGCACAGGTAGTTATTGCCAGACACAGAACAGGCCGACATTGCCAGACACTTGCAGTGCTAGCACAGGTGGACATTGCCAGACACTTGCAGTGCTAGCACAGGTGGACATTGCCAGACTCTTGTAGTGCTAGCACAGGTAGACATTGCACGCAGAAACTTGCAGTGTTAGCATAGGCAGACATTGCCACACAGTACAGGCAGACAATGTCAGAAGTCACTTGCAGTGCTAGCACAGGTGGACACTGCCAGCAGACACTTGCAGTGCTAGCACAAATAGACATTGCCAGCAGATACTTGCAGTGCTAGCACAGGTATACATTGGCAGGAGACACTTGCAGTGCTATCACATGTAGACATTGCCAGCAGACACTTGCAGTGCTAGCACAGGTAGTCATTGCCAGAAACAGCAAAGGTAGACATTGCCAGACCTTTGCAGTTCTAGCACAGGTAGACATTGCCAAACACAGCACAGGCAGACATTGCCAGACACTTGCAGGGCTAGCATAGGTACACATTGCGAGCAGACACTTGCAGTGCTAGCACAGATAGACATTGCCAGCAGACACTTGCAGTGCTAGCACAAGTATACATTGCCAGCAGACACTTGCAGTGCTAGCACATGTAGACATTGCCAGCAGACACTTGCAGTGCTAGCACAGGTAGTCATTGCCAGACAATTGCAGTGCTAGCACAGGTAGACTTTGCCAGACACTTGCAGTGCTAGCACAGGTAGTCATTGCCAGACACAGAACAGGCCGACATTGCCAGACACTTGCAGTGCTAGGACAGGTAGACATTGCCAGACACTTGCAGTGCTAGCACAGGTGGACATTGCCAGACACTTGCAGTGCTAGCACAGGTAGCCATTGCCAGCAGACACTTGCAGTGTTAGCATAGGCAGATATTGCCACACAGTACAGGCAGACAATGTCAGCAGTCACTTGCAGTGCTTACACAGGTGGACATTGCCAGCAGACACTTGCAGTGCTAGCACATGTAGACATTGCCAACAGACACTTGCACTGCTAGCACAGGTACACATACCGAGACACTTGTAGTGCTAGCACAGGTACACATTGCGAAACACTTGAAGTGCTAGCACAGGTAGAAATTGCCAGACTCAGAACAGGCAGACATTGCCAGACACTTGCATTGCTAGCACAGGTAGACATTTCCAGAAACAGCACAGGTAGACATTGCCAGACACTTGCAGTGCTAGCACATGTTGACATTGCAAAACACTTGCAGTGCTAGCACAGGTAGACATTGCAAGACACAGCACAGGAATATATTGCCAGACACTTGCAGTGCTAGCACAGGTAGAAATTGCTAGACACAGAACAGGCAGACATTGCTAGACCCTTGCAGTTCTAGCACAGGTAGACATTGCCGAACACCTGCAGTGCTAGCACAGGTAGACATTGTCAGACACAGCACAGGCAGACATTGCCAGACACTTGCAGGGCTATCACAGGTAGACATTGCAGACACTTGCGGTGCTAGCACAGGTAGACATTGGCAGCAGACACGTGCAGTGCTAGCACAGGTAAACATTGCCAGACACTTGCAGTGTTAGCACAGGTAGACATTGCCAGCAGACACTTGCAGTGCTAGCACAGGTAGATATTGCAAAACACTTGCACTGCTAGCACAGGTAGACATTTCCAGACACAGCACAGGCATACATTTCCAGACACTTAGAGTGCTAGTACAGGTAGACATTGCCTAACAGCACAGGCAGACACTGCCAGACACTTGCAGTGCAAGCACAGGTAAACATTGCCAGACACAGCACAAGCATACATTTCCAGACACTTAGAGTGCTAGTACAGGTAGACATTGCCTAACAGCACAGGCAGACACTGCCAGACACTTGCAGTGCAAGCACAGGTAAACATTGCCAGACACAGCACAAGCAGACATTGGCAGACACTTGCAGTGCAAGCACAGGTAAACATTGTCAGACACAGTACAGGCAGACATTGCCAGCAGACACATGCAGTGCTAGCACAGGTGGACATTGCCAGCAGACACTTGCAGTGCTAGCACATGTTGACATTGCCAGCAGACTTTTGCAGTGCTGGCACAGGTAGATATTGCCAGACTTTTGCAGTGCTAGAACAGGTAGACATTGCCAGACACAGCACAGGCGGACATTGCCAACAGACACTTGCAGTGTTTTCACAGGTAGATATTGCAAGGCATTTGCAGTGCTAGCACAGGTAGACTTTGCCAGCAGACACTTGTAGTGCTAGCACAGGTAGACATTGCCAGCAGAAACATACAGTGTTAGCACAGGCAGACATTGCCATACACAGTTCAGGCATACATTGCCAGACAAAGTACAGGCAGACATTGCCAGCAGACACTTGCAGTGCTAGCACAGGTAGACATTGCCAGACACAGCACACGCAGACATTGCCAGCATACACTTGCAGTGTTAGCACAGGTAGACATTGCGAAACACTTGCAGTGCTAGCACAGGTAGACATTGCGAAACACTTGAAGTGCTAGCACAGGTTGAAATTGCCAGACACAGAACAGGCAGACATTGCCAGACACTTGCAGTGCTAGCACAGGCAGACATTGCCAGAAATAGTAAAGGTAGACATTGCCAGACACTTGCAGTGCTAGCACAGGTAGACATTGCCAGACACTTGCAGTGCTAGCACAGGTAGACATTGCCAGACACTTGCATTGCTAGTACAGGTAGACATTGCCAGACACAGGACAGGTAGACATTGCCAGAAACCTGCAGTGCTAGCACAGGTAGACATTGCCAGACACAGCTCAGGCAGACATTGCCAGACACTTGCAGTGCTAGCACAGGTAGACATTGCCAGACACTTGCAGTGCTAGCACAGGTAGACATTGCCAGCAGACACTTTCAGTTATAGCACAGGTAGACATTGCCAGCAGACACTTGCAGTGCTAGCACAGGTAGGCATTATCAGACACTTGCAGTGCTAGCACAGGTAGACATTGCCAGCAGACATATGCAGTGCTAGCAGAGGTAGACATTGCCAGACACTTGCAGTGCTAGCACAGGTAGACATTGCCAGCAGACATATGCAGTGCTAGCAGAGGTAGACATTGCCAGACATAGCACAGGCAGACATTGCCAGACACAGCACAGGCAGACATTGCCAGACATAGCACAGGCAGACATTGCCAGACACTTGCAGTGCTAGCACAGGTAGACATTGCCAGACACAGCACAGGTAGACATTGCCAGCAGACACTTGCAGTGCTAGCACAGGTAGACATTGCCAGACACTTGTAGTGCTAGCACAGGTAGACATTTCCAGCAGACACTTGCAGTGCTACCACACGTAGACATTGCCAGCAGACACTTGCGGTGCTAGCACAGGCAGACATTGCCACACAGTACAGCCAGACATTGCGAGACACAGCACAGGCAGACAGTGCCAGCAGATACTTGCAGTCCTAGCACAGGTGGACATTGCCAGACACTTGCAGTGCTAGCACAGGTAGACATTGCCAGACACAGCACAGGCAGACTTTGCCAGACACAGCACAGGTAGACATTGCCAGACACAGTACAGGCAGACATTGCCAGACACAGTACAGGCAGACATTGCCAGACACTTGCAGTGCTAGCACAGGTAGACATTGCCAGACACAGCACAGGTAGACATTGCCAGACACAGCACAGGTAGACATTGCCAGACACTTGCAGTGCTAGCACAGGTAGACATTTCCAGACACAGCACAGGTAGACATTGCCAGACACAGCACAGGTAGACATTGCCAGACACAGCACAGGTAGACATTGCCAGACACAGCACAGGCAGACATTGCCAGACACAGTACAGGTAGACATTGCCAGACACAGCACAGGTAGACATTGCCAGACACAGCACAGGTAGACATTGCCAGACACAGCACAGGTAGACATTGCCAGACACAGCACAGGTAGACATTGCCAGACACAGCACAGGCAGACATTGCCAGACACTTGCAGTGCTAGCACAGGCAGACATTGCCAGACACAGCACAGACAGACATTGCCAGCAGACACTTGCAGTGCTTTCACAGGTAGACATTGCCAGACACTTGCAGTGCTAGCACAGGTAGACATTGCCAGACACAGCACAGGCAGACATTGCCAGCAGACACTTGCAGTGGTAGCAGAGGTAGACATTGCCAGACACCTGCAGTGCTAGCACAGCTAGACATTGCCAGATACTTGTAGTGCTAGCACAGGTAGACATTGCCAGCAGACACTTGCAGTGCTAGCACAGGTAGACATTGCCAGCAGACACTTGCAGTGCTAGCACAGGCAGACATTGCCACACAGTTCAGCCAGACATTGCGAGACACAGCACAGGCAGACATTGCCAGCAGACACTTGGAGTGCTAGCACAGGTAGACATTGCTAGACACCTACAGTGCTAGCACAGGTAGACATTGCCAGACACTTGCAGTGCTCGCACAGGTAGACATTGCGAAACACTTGAAGTCCTAGCACAGGTAGACATTGCCAGACACAGAACAGGCAGACATTGCAAGACACAATACAGGCAGACATTGCCAGAAACAGCAAAGGTAGACATTGCCAGACACTTGCAGTGCTAGCAAAGGTAGACATTGCAAGACTTGCAGTGCTAGCACAGGTAGACATTGCCAGATACAGCACAGGCAGACATTGCCAGACACTTGCAGTGCTAGCACAGGTAGACATTGCCAGACACTTGTAGTGCTAGCACAGGTAGACATTGCCAGCAGACACTTGCAGTGCTAGCACAGGTAGACATTTCCAGCAGACACTTGAAGTGCTAGCGCAGGTAGACATTGCCAGCAGACACTTGCAGTGCTAGCACAGAAAGACATTGCCAGCAGACACTTGAAGTGCTAGCGCAGGTAGACATTGCCAGCAGACACTTGCAGTGCTAGCGCAGGTAGACATTGCCACACAGTACAGCCAGACATTGCGAGTTACAGCACAGGCAGACATTGCCAGACACTTGCAGTGCTAGCACAGGTAGACATTGCCAGACACAGCACAGTCAGACATTGCCAGACACTTGAGTGCTTGCACAGGTAGACATTGCTAGACACTTGTAGTGATAGCACAGGTAGACATTTTTAGCAGACACTTGCAGTGCTAGCATAGGTAGACATTGCCAGACACTTGCAGTGCTAGCACAGGTAGACAATGCCAGCAGACACTTGCAGTGCTAGCACAGGTAGACATTGCGAGCAGACACTTGGAGTACTAGCACAGGTAGACATTGCCAGACACAGGACAGGTAGACATTGCCAGACACTTGCAGTGCTAGCATAGGTAGACATTGTACAACACTTGCAGTGCTAGCACAGGTAGACATTGCCAGACACATCACAGGCAGACATTGCCAGCAGACACTTGCAGTGCTAACACAGGTAGACATTGACAGACACTTGCAGTGCTAGCACAGGTAGACATTGCCAGACACTTGCAGTGCTAGCACTGGTAGACATTGCCAGCAGACACTTGCAGTGCTAACACAGGTAGACATTGACAGACACTTGCAGTGCTAGCACTGGCAGACATTGCGAGCAGACACTTGCAGTGCTAGCATAGGTAGACATTGCCAGCAGACACTTGCAGTGCTAGCACAGGTAGACATTGCCAGACACCTACAGTGCTAGCACAGGTAGACATTGCCAGACACTTGCAGTGCTAGCACAGGTAGACATTGCGAAACACTTGAAGTCCTAGCACAGGTAGACATTGCCAGACACAGAACAGGCAGACAATGCCGGACACTTGTAGTGCTAGCTCAGGTAGACATTGCCAGCAGACATCTGCAGTGCTAGCACAGGTAGACATTGCCAGCAGACACTTGAAGTGCTAGCACAGGTAGACATTGCCAGCAGACACTTGCAGTACTAGCACAGGTAGACATTGCCAGACACATCACAGGCAGACTTTGCCAGACACAGCACAGGTAGACATTGCCAGCAGACACTTGCAGTGCTAGCACAGAAAGACATTGCCAGACACTTGCAGTGCTAGCACAGAAAGACATTGCCAGACACTTGCAGTGCTAGCACAGAAAGACATTGCCAGACATTTGCAGTGCTAGCACAGAAAGACATTGCCAGACATTTGCAGTGCTAGCACAGGTAGACATTGCCAGACACAGCACAGGTAGACATTGCCAGACACAGCACAGGTAGACATTGCCAGACACAGCACAGGTAGTCATTGCCAGACACAGCACAGGTAGACATTGCCAGACACTTGCAGTGCTAGAACAGGCAGACATTGCCAGACACTTACAGTGCTAGCACAGGTAGACATTGCCAGACACAGCACAAGCAGACATTGCCAGGCACAGCACAGGCAGACATTGCCAGACACCTGCAGTTCTAGCACAGGTAGACATTGCCAGACACAGCACAGGTAGACATTGCCAGACATAGCACAGGCAGACATTGGCAGACACAGCACAGGCAGACATTGCCAGACATAGCACAGGCAGACATTGCCAGACACTTGCAGTGCTAGCACAGGTAGACATTGCCAGACACATCACAGGCAGACTTTGCCAGACACAGCACAGGTAGACATTGCCAGCAGACACTTGCAGTGCTAGCACAGGTAGACATTGCCAGACACTTGCAGTGCTAGCACAGGTAGACATTGCCAGATACTTGTAGTGCTAGCACAGGTAGACATTGCCAGCAGACACTTGCAGTGCTACCACAGGTAGACATTGCCAGCAGACACTTGCGGTGCTAGCACAGGCAGACATTGCCACACAGTACAGCCAGACATTGCGAGACACAGCACAGGCAGACAGTGCCAGCAGATACTTGCAGTCCTAGCAGAGGTGGACATTGCCAGACACTTGCAGTGCTAGCACAGGTAGACATTGCCAGACACAGCACAGGCAGACTCTTCAGACACAGCACAGGTAGACATTGCCAGACACAGTACAGGCAGACATTGCCAGACACAGTACAGGCAGACATTGCCAGACACTTGCAGTGCTAGCACAGGTAGACATTGCCAGACACAGCACAGGTAGACATTGCCAGACACAGCACAGGTAGACATTGCCAGACACTTGCAGTGCTAGCACAGGTAGACATTGCCAGACACAGCACAGGTAGACATTGCCAGACACAGCACAGGTAGACATTGCCAGACACAGCACAGGTAGACATTGCCAGACACAGCACAGGCAGACATTGCCAGACACAGTACAGGCAGACATTGCCAGACACTTGCAGTGCTAGCACAGGTAGACATTGCCAGACACAGCACAGGTAGACATTGCCAGACACAGCACAGGTAGACATTGCCAGACACAGCACAGGCAGACATTGCCAGACACTTGCAGTGCTAGCACAGGCAGACATTGCCAGACACAGCACAGACAGACATTGCCAGCAGACACTTGCAGTGCTTTCACAGGTAGACATTGCCAGACACTTGCAGTGCTAGCACAGGTAGACATTGCCAGACACAGCACAGGCAGACATTGCCAGCAGACACTTGCAGTGGTAGCAGAGGTAGACATTGCCAGACACCTTCAGTGCTAGCACAGCTAGACATTGCCAGATACTTGTAGTGCTAGCACAGGTAGACATTGCCAGCAGACACTTGCAGTGCTAGCACAGAAAGACATTGCCAGACACTTGCAGTGCTAGCACAGAAAGACATTGCCAGACACTTGCAGTGCTAGCACAGAAAGACATTGCCAGACACAGCAGAGGCAGACATTGGAAGACACTTGCAGTGCTAGCACAGGTAGACATTGCAACACACTTGTAGTGCTAGCACAGGTAGACATTGCAAGACACAGCAAAGGCAGAGATTGCCAGACACAGCACAGGTAGACATTGCCAGACACTTGCAGTGCTAGCAGAGGCAGACATTGCCAGACACAGCACAGGCAGACATTGGAAGACACTTGCAGTGCTAGCACAGGTAGACCTTGGCAGACACAGCACAGGCAGACATTGGAAGACACTTGCAGTGCTAGCACAGGTAGACCTTGCCAGACACAGCACAGGCAGACATTGCCAGACACAGCACAGGCAGACATTATCAGACACTTGCAGTGCTAGCACAGGTATACATTGCCAGCAGACACTTGCAGTGCTAGCACAGGTATACATTGCCAGCAGACACTTGCAGTGCTAGCACATGTAGACATTGCCAGCAGACACTTGCAGTGCTAGCACAGGTAGTCATTGCGAAACACTTGAAGTGCTAGTACAGGTAGAAATTGCCAGACACAGAACAGGCAGACATTGCCAGACACTTGAAGTGCTAGCACAGGCAGACATTGCCAGAAACAGGAAAGGTAGACATTGCCAGACCCTTGCAGTTCTAGCACAGGTAGACATTGCCAAACACCTGCAGTGCTAGCACAAGCAGACATTGCCAGACACAGCACAGGCAGACATTGCCAGACACTTGCAGGGCTAGCATAGGTAGAAAATTGTTAGACACTTGTAGTGCTAGCACAGGTAGACATTGCAAGGAGACACCTGCAGTGCTAGCACAGGAAGACATTGCCAGCAGACACTTGCAGTGCTAGCACAGGTAAACATTGCCAGACACTTGCAGTGCTAGCACAGGTAGACATTGCCAGCAGACACTTGCAGTGCTAGCACAGGCAGACATTGCCAGACACTTGCAGTGCTAGCACAGGAAGACATTGCCAGCAGACACTTGCAGTGCTAGCACAGGTGGACATTGCCAGACACTTGCAGTGCTAGCACAGGTGGACACTGCCAGACACTTGCAGTGCTAGCATAGGTAGAGATTGCCAGCAGACACTTGCAGTGCTAGCACAGGTAGTCATTGCGAAACAATTGAAGTGCTAGTACAGGTAGAAATTGCCAGACACAGAACAGGCAGACATTGCCAGACACTTGAAGTGCTAGCACAGGCAGACATTGCCAGAAACAGCAAAAGTTGGCATTGCCAGACCCTTGCAGTTCTAGCACAGGTAGACATTGCCAAACACCTGCAGTGCTAGCACAGGCAGACATTGCCAGACACAGCACAAGCAGACATTGCCAGACACTTGCAGGGCTAGCATAGTTAGACATTGTCAGACACTTGTAGTGCTACCACAGGTAGACATTGCAAGGAGACACCTGCAGTGCTAGCACAGGTAGACATTGCCAGCAGACACTTGCAGTGCTAGCACAGGTAAACATTGCCAGACACTTGCAGTGCTAGCACAGGTAGACATTGCCAGCAGACACTTGCAGTGCTAGCACAGGTAGACATTGCCAAACACTTGCAGTGCTAGCACTGGCAGACAATGCAAGACACAGCACAGGTAGACATTGCCAGACACTTGCAGTGCTAGCACATGTTGACATTGCAAAACACTTGCAGTGCTAGCACAGGTAGACATTGCCAGACACAGCACAGGCATACATTGCCAGACACTTGCAGTGCTAGCACAGGTAGACATTGCCAGACACTTGCAGTGCTAGCACAGATAGACATTGCCAGCAGACACTTGCAGTGCTAGTACAGATAGACATTGCCAGCAGACACTTGTTGTGCTAGCACAGGTAGACATTGCCAGCAGACACTGAAACTTGCATAGCTAGCATAGACATTGCCAGACACTTGCAGTGCTAGCACAGGTGACTTTGCCAGACCTTTGTTCGAATTAATGCGCTCACTTAGCGTAGATGCACATGACTCAGTCACTTGATCAGATTGCATCTGTCAGTTATGTTGCACAGATTTACTAGACTTTGTACATATGTTAACATGCTCAAAAGTCTATCTCTTATTCATACGTCATCAGTCAGTTATACATGCTTGAGTCTCACTAGATTCAATAACACATTCTGCAACATTCATGTTATATTCCAATCATTTTGATAACTTCATCAAATAAGCTTTATAGTTCTCATGTCTCAATCGTCTGCTTGATACGATGCAGTTACATTTTTGTATTTCTGAACTAATGTTAACGTACTTACTATTCACGTACATTTTAGTATCATTCGAAAGTTTATTCGTTTGCTAATTGTTTGATGTATACAGTTTAGTAAATGCCATCCATCATTTCATAAGATATCTGATATATCGTGTTCGATTACCTCTCTGATTAGTAAATTCATTCTCATTTATCTTCAAATTCTTCTTTTAGTCTTCTTTGCTGCATTACATTGATCTATGAAGTTCAGTCTACATTTTAGTTTCCAGTTACTTTCATTTATCATCAGTCATTGATTAATATTTCATCTTTTGTTATCAAGTACTGTCTAAGATTATCAATCATTTAGCAATTACTACAAATCCCACGATCATCTCGATCACTCTACATAGTAGCTTCATTCTTCTCATCTGTCTCATTCTTCTAATGCATCAGTCTGTCATCTACAACTTACATTTGTATATCTTTTAACTGCATAAGTATTACAGGTTAAGAATTCTATGAATATCGTAGCTTGGAAATTAGCAATCGTTTTGTTCTTTCTGTTTTAAGTTCAATTTAAGCTATAGTTATGGTAAACAGTTCGTCACGTAGTTCGATTGCAAGTATGCATTATGCATTCCTGAGATTATTAGACTTAGCAGTCAGGTATCATATCGAACCTTGAGCATGCTAGCAACGTATTGTACAGAGAAATTTAGGTCAGAAGCACGGTGTAATAAATTCCAAGTCTTAAAAGAATGAAATATCTTCTTGCATAAGAATTTGAGCTGTCAACGAATAGAGCTAACAGTAAGCACAGACAGTGTGACTCATTGCACATGAGATCAGTCATGCTGCATATTGTACGTGTAATTCCAAAAGCGCAGACATGATACCATCACCTAGTCGAAGCTATGAGCATCTTAAGCTCGCATTAGAAATAAACCACCTGCCTAACCGAGTCAGCTGTACTATGCCAATACACCTGGAAGATAGCCAGACACTTGCAGTGCTAGCACAGTAGTTATTGCCAGACACAGAACTAGCCGACATTGCCAGACACTTGCAGTGCTAGCACAGGTGGACATTGCCAGACACTTGCAGTGCTAGCACAGGTGGACATTGCCAGACTCTTGTAGTGCTAGCACAGGTAGACATTGCACGCAGAAACTTGCAGTGTTAGCATAGGCAGACATTGCCACACAGTACAGGCAGACAATGTCAGAAGTCACTTGCAGTGCTAGCACAGGTGGACACTGCCAGCAGACACTTGCAGTGCTAGCACAAATAGACATTGCCAGCAGACACTTGCAGTGCTAGCACAGGTATACATTGGCAGGAGACACTTGCAGTGCTATCACATATAGACATTGCCAGCAGACACTTGCAGTGCTAGCACAGGTAGTCATTGCCAGAAACAGCAAAGGTAGACATTGCCAGACCTTTGCAGTTCTAGCACAGGTAGACATTGCCAAACACAGCACAGGCAGACATTGCCAGACACTTGCAGGGCTAGCATAGGTACACATTGCGAGCAGACACTTGCAGTGCTAGCACAGATAGACATTGCCAGCAGACACTTGCAGTGCTAGCACAAGTAGACATTGCCAGCAGACACTTGCAGTGCTAGCACATGTAGACATTGCCAGCAGACACTTGCAGTGCTAGCACAGGTAGTCATTGCCAGACAATTGCAGTGCTAGCACAGGTAGACTTTGCCAGACACTTGCAGTGCTAGCACAGGTAGTCATTGCCAACACAGAACAGGCCGACATTGCCAGACACTTGCAGTGCTAGGACAGGTAGACATTGCCAGACACTTGCAGTGCTAGCACAGGTGGACATTGCCAGACACTTGCAGTGCTAGCACAGTAGCCATTGCCAGCAGACACTTGCAGTGTTAGCATAGGCAGACATTGCCACACAGTACAGGCAGACAATGTCAGCAGTCACTTGCAGTGCTTAAAACAGGTGGACATTGCCAGCAGACACTTGCAGTGCTGGCACATGTAGACATTGCCAACAGACACTTGCACTGCTAGCACAGGTACACATACCGAGACACTTGTAGTGCTAGCACAGGTACACATTGCGAAACACTTGAAGTGCTAGCACAGGTAGAAATTGCCAGACACAGAACAGGCAGACATTGCCAGACACTTGCATTGCTAGCACAGGTAGACATTTCCAGAAACAGCACAGGTAGACATTGCCAGACACTTGCAGTGCTAGCACATGTTGACATTGCAAAACACCTGCAGTGCTAGCACAGGTAGACATTGCAAGACACAGCACAGGAATATATTGCCAGACACTTGCAGTGCTAGCACAGCTAGCACAGGTAGAAAATGCTAGACACAGAACAGGCAGACAGTGCTAGACCCTTGCAGTTCTAGCACAGGTAGACATTGCCGAACACCTGCAGTGCTAGCAAAGGTAGACATTGTCAGACACAGCACAGGCAGACATTGCCAGACACTTGCAGGGCTATCACAGGTAGACATTGCAAACAGACACTTGCGATGCTAGCACAGGTAGACATTGGCAGCAGACACGTGCAGTGCTAGCACAGGTAAACATTGCCAGACACTTGCAGTGTTAGCACAGGTAGACATTGCCAGCAGACACTTGCAGTGCTAGCACAGGTAGATATTGCAAAACACTTGCACTGCTAGCACAGGTAGACATTGCCAGACACAGCACAGGCATACATTTCCAGACACTTAGAGTGCTAGTACAGGTAGACATTGCCTAACAGCACAGGCAGACACTGCCAGACACTTGCAGTGCAAGCACAGGTAAACATTGCCAGACACAGCACAAGCATACATTTCCAGACACTTAGAGTGCTAGTACAGGTAGACATTGCCTAACAGCACAGGCAGACACTGCCAGACACTTGCAGTGCAAGCACAGGTAAACATTGCCAGACACAGCACAAGCAGACATTGGCAGAACACTTGCAGTGCAAGCACAGGTAAACATTGTCAGACACAGTACAGGCAGACATTGCCAGCAGACACATGCAGTGCTAGCACAGGGGGACATTGCCAGCAGACACTTGCAGTGCTAGCACATGTTGACATTGCCAGCAGACTTTTGCAGTGCTGGCACAGGTAGATATTGCCAGACTTTTGCAGTGCTAGAACAGGTAGACATTGCCAGACACAGCACAGGCGGACATTGCCAACAGACACTTGCAGTGTTTTCACAGGTAGACATTGCAAGGCATTTGCAGTGCTAGCACAGGTAGACTTTGCCAGCAGACACTTGTAGTGCTAGCACAGGTAGACATTGCCAGCAGAAACATACAGTGTTAGCACAGGCAGACATTGCCATACACAGTACAGGCATACATTGCCAGACAAAGTACAGGCAGACATTGCCAGCAGACACTTGCAGTGCTAGCACAGGTAGACATTGCCAGACACAGCACACGCAGACATTGCCAGCATACACTTGCAGTGTTAGCACAGGTAGACATTGCGAAACACTTGCAGTGCTAGCACAGGTAGACATTGCGAAACACTTGAAGTGCTAGCACAGGTTGAAATTGCCAGACACAGAACAGGCAGACATTGCCAGACACTTGCAGTACTAGCACAGGCAGACATTGCCAGAAATAGTAAAGGTAGACATTGCCAGACACTTGCAGTGCTAGCACAGGTAGACATTGCCAGACACTTGCAGTGCTAGCACAGGTAGACATTGCCAGACACTTGCATTGCTAGTACAGGTAGACATTGCCAGACACAGGACAGGTAGACATTGCCAGAAACCTGCAGTGCTAGCACAGGTAGACATTGCCAGACACAGCTCAGGCAGACATTGCCAGACACTTGCAGTGCTAGCACAGGTAGACATTGCCAGACACTTGCAGTGCTAGCACAGGTAGACATTGCCAGCAACACTTTCAGTTATAGCACAGGTAGACATTGCCAGCAGACACTTGCAGTGCTAGCACAGGTAGGCATTATCAGACACTTGCAGTGCTAGCACAGGTAGACATTGCCAGCAGACATATGCAGTGCTAGCAGAGGTAGACATTGCCAGACACTTGCAGTGCTAGCACAGGTAGACATTGCCAGCAGACATATGTAGTGCTAGCAGAGGTAGACATTTCCAGACACTTGCATTGCTAGCACTGGCAGATATTGCCAGACAGCACAGGTAGGTATTGCCAGACACAGCACAGGCAGACATTGCCAGACACTTGCAGTGCTAGCACAGGTAGACATTGCCAGACACCTGCAGTGCTAGCACAGGTAGACTTTGCCAGCAGACACTTGCAGTGCTAGCACAGGTAGACATTGCCAGACACAGCACAGGTAGACATTGCCAGACATTTGCAGTGCTAGCACAGGTAGACTTTTTCAGCAGACACTTGCAGTGCTAGCACAGGTAGACATTGCCAGCAGTCACTTGCAGTGATAGCACAGGTAGACACTGCCAGACACTTGCAGTGCTAGCACAGGTAGTCATTGCCAGACACTTGCAGTGCTTGTACAGGTAGACATTGCCAGACACTTGCATTACTAGTACAGGTAGACATTGCCAGACACAGGACAGGTAGACATTGCCAGAGACCTGCAGTGCTAGCACAGGTAGACATTGCCAGACACAGCTCAGGCAGACATTGCCAGACACTTGCAGTGCTAGCACAGGTAGACATTGCCAGATACTTGCAGTGCTAGCACAGGTAGACATTGCCAGCAGACACTTTCAGTTATAGCACAGGTAGACATTGCCAGCAGACACTTGCAGTGCTAGCACAGGTAGACATTATCAGACACTTGCAGTGCTAGCACAGGTAGACATTGCCAGCAGACATATGCAGTGCTAGCAGAGGTAGACATTGCCAGACACTTGCAGTGCTAACACAGGTAGACATTGCCAGCAGACACTTTCAGTTTTAGCACAGGTAGACATTGCCAGCAGACACTTGCAGTGCTAGCACAGGTAGACATTATCAGACACTTGCAGTGCTAGCACAGGTAGACATTGCCAGCAGACATATGCAGTGCTAGCACAGGTAGACATTGCCAGACACTTGCAGTGCTAGCACAGGTAGACATTGCCAGCAGACATATGCAGTGCTAGCAGAGGTAGACATTTCCAGACACTTGCATTGCTAGCACTGGCAGATATTGCCAGACAGCACAGGTAGATATTGCCAGACACAGCACAGGCAGACATTGCCAGACACTTGCAGTGCTAGCACAGGTAGACATTGCAAGACACAGCACAGGTAGACATTGCCAGACACCTGCAGTGCTAGCACAGGTAGACTTTGCCAGCAGACACTTGCAGTGCTAGCACAGGTAGACATTGCCAGACACAGCACAGGTAGACATTGCCAGACATTTGCAGTGCTAGCACAGGTAGACGTTTTCAGCAGACACTTGCAGTGCTAGCACAGGTAGACATTGCCAGCAGTCACTTGCAGTGATAGCACAGGTAGACACTGCCAGACACTTGCAGTGCTAGCACAGGTAGTCATTGCCAGACACTTGCAGTGCTTGTACAGGTAGACATTGCCAGACACTTGCATTGCTAGTACAGGTAGACATTGCCAGACACAGGACAGTTAGACATTGCCAGAGACCTGCAGTGCTAGCACAGGTAGACATTGCCAGACACAGCTCAGGCAGACATTGCCAGACACTTGCAGTGCTAGCACAGGTAGACATTGCCAGACACTTGCAGTGCTAGCACAGGTAGACATTGCCAGCAGACACTTTCAGTTATAGCACAGGTAGACATTGCCAGCAGACACTTGCAGTGCTAGCACAGGTAGACATTATCAGACACTTGCATTGCTAGCACAGGTAGACATTGCCAGCAGACATATGCAGTGCTAGCAGAGGTAGACATTGCCAGACACTTGCAGTGCTAGCACTGGCAGATATTGCCAGACAGCACAGGTAGATATTGCCAGACACAGCACAGGCAGACATTGCCAGACACTTGCAGTGCTAGCACAGGTAGACATTGCCAGACACAGCACAGGTAGACATTGCCAGACACCTGCAGTGCTAGCACAGGTAGACTTTGCCAGCAGACACTTGCAGTGCTAGCACAGGTAGACATTGCCAGACACAGCACAGGTAGACATTGCCAGACATTTGCAGTTGCTAGCACAGGTAGACTTTGCCAGCAGACACTTGCAGTGCTAGCACAGGTAGACATTGCCAGCAGTCACTTGCAGTGATAGAACAGGTAGACATTGCCAGACACTTGCAGTGCTAGCACAGGTAGTCATTGCCAGACACTTGCAGTGCTTGTACAGGTAGACATTGCCAGACACTTGCATTGCTAGTACAGGTAGACATTGCCAGACACAGCACAGGTAGACATTGCCAGACACCTGCAGTGCTAGCACAGGTAGACATTTCCAGACACAGCACAGGCAGACATTGCCAGCAGACACTTGCAGTGCTAGCACAAGCAAGACAAGGTGAACAAAAACCGAAGTGGCCTTTACTTGTTTCTCAGATGACACACAATTCAACACGCTTGACCGATTGATATATAATAGCACAAAAGTTAGAGGGAAAACAAGTGCAGGCAACTAGCTAGGATTTCATCAACATCATCATGGAAATACTTTATCAAAGACTAAACAAGAATCAAAAGACGAGATCTTAAATGAAAATAGTTCAGACAGTATTCAGTAAAGGCTACGCCTTTGGCCTATGCATCTATATTTTTCCCCCAGGGGCCCGGCAACAAGAGTCCCAGGCCCAAGAAAAAAAATTCCATAGAAGCAAACCCTGTCTCGTAGAGGAACAGATATAACTCAGGAAACTGTGGTTACAGGTGGCGCTGGACTATGGAGAGAGACGCACTGAGGGGAGAGCAGCCCGAAGTTCACACACACACACACACACACACACACACACACACACACACAGGGACCTGCCATGACTGACTTCTGCGCAGGGCAACAGAAAGAGACCATGAACTGGAGGTTTGTCCAGATTTTGTGTCTTGGTCTGTTCTTCTTTTATCCTTAATCCTATCCACTGAGTTAGTACGTTTATGTAGTGTTGATCTTAAGGCTATTCAGTCAACTTCAATTTGCAACTATTGTTAATATTTGCAGTTTGAACACTTTCTCTCCCCCCCCCTCTCTCTCTCCACCTTTCTCCCCAAAGAGTCGGTCAGCTATTGCAGAAGTTCAGTCAGATGCATTCTTGCAAGATTTGACCGTCAGACTCCTGATCTGAAGGAGATGGTAACGGCTATGTAAGTCTGTTGCCAGGGACTGTAAACCACGGCCCCTCGTGTGAAGGCCTGCACAACACAACCTCCAGCCTTTAAGCGATACAAAATCTTCTCCTTGGAAAGATCGGGTTGTCTGGGCCGGTGGTATGGATAACTTCAACGCTTCATGGTGTTTTAGCTTTGGCATCAGGTGTTAAGCCACTTTCATCCAGAAACAAAAAATATGCATGCAAACTTTTTGCTTTTTAATGGGTGGCACTGTTCTCGTGGCGACACGCTCTCCCTGAAGAGAGTAGCCCGAATGTGGTGCTGAGAATTATGCCGTGACTGAAAACGGTATATCATCATAGTCCACTTGCTGTGAGAACTTGGAAAAAATGAAACAGAAAAAAGTAAAGTTTGCTACTTTTGACTACATCATTTTAATGACAAGAAATCAGATAGAACGGCGTTGGCTAGAATTTCTGCTACATAAATTAAATGGGTTTATTTTTCTCTGTTCTCTCTTGCCTCTCTCTCTCTCTCTCTCTCTCTCTCTCTCTCTCTCTCTCTCTCTCTCTCTCTCTCTCTCTCTCTTTTCATCTCTCTTCTTCTGTCTTCTCTCTCGTTATTCCTATATCTCTCTAGTCTCATTTACTTTCCTTCTGTTCTTCTCTTCCTCAGTTTAATGGCCTATTCTATGCTCTCTATCTGTCTTCATCTTTCTCTGAAGTAATATGTTTATCCTACTGTTTGTATGTCTGTCCAGTGAAGCAGTCGCAGAGTTGATGTTTTTTTTCAATTAGTGCACTATCCCTGTTGTGTTTCACTTAACACCTGCAGGTGTTTCGGCTGTTTTCAGTTATTGAGTGCAGGACGTGGTGGTGTGCAGTCTGGCACCATTCCGTACTCGATGTCGTCTGTGTCTGGACTTCTGCCCGACCACTGACGAGTCGTTGGAATACTACGGTATGTTTGTGCGTGCGTATATGCATGCGTGCGTGCGAATGTGTGTATGTGTGTATTTGTGTGTGAATGTGTATGTGTGTAGGTGTGTGTGAGCGCGCGTGCTAACACACGCGCACTTTCGTCTGATAGCTTACACTCACTGTTAAGTTTCTTGTTTTGAAGGTGCCGCCAGTTTCCCTGACCAGCGGTCAGCAGAGAAGACAGCACACAGGAGGTGGCCAGACTGCAGGACTGGGGGGACTACAGGAGGCTGCCCCGCTGTCAACACCACATCCCTGAGGGCTTCAGTCATCTGTGAGCTAGTTCCTTTTTCCACTTGTGTGTCCATTGTTTGAAACGAGGCAACATCTGTCACCCCTCCACCAGTTTTTATCACTGCAAAATAACGATAATAATAATTGTTTTAGATTTTCCTATGAGTGTACAACAGAATGTACAAAATTTAGAATACCTTTGCCATCTATAGTTTTGCTAAATTATAAATTGCGGTAGTTTTCGGCTGATCAATGACATTAACTAATAACGATGATAACTGTTTTCGGCTGTCCAACGAAAAATCATACACCTCAGTGGTAGATGTTTTGGCAGCCCACCAAAAGTTATAAGCCACAGTGGTAGCTGTTTTCCGCTGTTCAACCAAAATGATCAGCCACAGAGGTAGCTGTTTTCAGCTGTCCAAAGAATGTACAACCTGACGGCCTCTTCCTGGCATGCTTTTGCGATATATTTAGGATATGTTTACAATGAGACACACATGATTCGGTCTGTCTCCCCTTTTACCTTTGGAAAAAATCCGTATGTGGTAGTCACAAGGATGAATTGGTAGTACTCGAATGTCAAAATTTCAAAACTATGGTTGTGTGCGGTTATGGAAAAAGCAGACCTTTCTCTGCTCGTTTTGCTACAGCGGTGGAGGTGAAAGCTGACAGATGTTGCCCAGATAAACAAATAAGCAAGCACATCAACTAGCTTTTAGAGGACACACTAAAGCAAGCACAGCACTGATTTTCTTTCTTCCATTTGCTCCAGGTTTTTTTTCCAAATTAAAAAAATGCAACTAGATGCCCTTTTCAGCCAATGCATTTTGGCCAGACATGACTATAAAGATTCAGGCATACACAGAGAATAAAAAGTTCTCTGTGTTGAGGCTGAAGATGATGGAAGAAAGAAAATCCGCTAGGTCTTTCTTTTGGAATGGATAATATGTTTTGTCATGGCAGGTCAAGGTAAAGACCGGTCCCTACAGAGCCTACACTCCCATTTCCCCAAGTTTGGTGTTTCATAGTCCACGACGTCAGGTTGTTTCTCTCAGTCCAGTCGTTTCACACGCTTGTGAACGTCTCACAAATCATGCTAAACCGCTTGATTTTTTTCCCAACTCGTAGACTTGTCATAAAAAAAATCAAGTTTCACAAAGAAAACATGTCTAGAAATGTTCGAAACGAAATCATTTGAAATTCGGTCGAGTTAAAATGAGTATGGATGCATATTAGAATATACATCACCTTTAGATCAAAAAACGCAGCTCACCATACCTTTTGTTGGACTCCAAGGAGAATACCAAGTTGGTTGACAGTTATTTCTCACTCATTCCTTTGTCAGAAATGCTGACGTATTTTATCAAACGCCGTATGCTAAGTCAAAATGCATCCTTAAATATCTCAGAATTTCATTTTCGTATTCCTTTATATAGCAAGTTCTAATATTTTCCAAAAGCATGACTAAATCCGAACAGAGAGGAATTTGAAATAACAGCAGTTTCTCTTTTGAACTCAAAGGTCCGGACTGATGATTAGCTCCCCTGTCATGTCCTTATAATATTCACATGACTGTCCGTGAGACCTGCCTCCTGACAGCTGAACTGAAGCAAGATAAAGGCCAGAGAGATGAGTGCCTCTGGAACATACTGGAAGTCACCCACACTGACCACATCTTTAGTGTGGAAGTATGCAATCAATCAACCATACCATCGGCCATATGATGATTTACTGACCACAGTTAAGAAATGAAAGCTGAAGTGGTAGGTCAGGAAACTGTATAGAAAGTGATATGGGGATGAGGTAAGGAAGAGATAGAAAGAGAATACCACAGAGTGGACAGGCACATCACTGAATGAGACAGTCAGAAGACAGACCACCTCATGGGATGGAGGAGGCTGGTCAATGGTGCCCCCCGCTATCCACGTCACTGTGCTACATACGACAATAGATGAGGAGGAGGATGAAGATGACGACTATCTTTTGCAATGGATACTGATTAACATTAAGGTATGACTACCAGACCCCATCCAAAGAAATAAAAGAGTGGTTATAAAATTTGAACAAATGTACGAAAGATGGGTTGCAAAATAGATGGAAATGTTTGAAAATAGTTCTACATAAATCACAGAAATGTAATTGATGGACGTGAAATACTACTGAACAAGATGAGTGATTTCAGTTTCATGTGTATCACAGACATCCAATCCACAAGGGGGAGAAAGGATGATATTCTTACAGTTAGCTGGCCTCTCTACATAGCTAAATGTGATGCACCCTCATTCTGATTTAGGGTCAGTAGAGCCAAAGTACGTGTGCAGTTGGTTGACATCCAGACAAAGTATTGACAAAGTAAAGTTTATGTAACAAACTATGTTCCTTCCATGTAGTGACTCTTCAATGAGGAAACATAAGTAACTGAACTGTACGGAAACTTAGCTTTGACTTGGATTGCATGGATTTTTTTACAAGCCAGATTTTTGCAGATAAAAGGAAGTCCAGTGGTCACTTACTTTCAGACTGCTTATAAACCAGTTATTATCGCATGATAAGATGTACAGACTGACTGATCTGCTTACTAAAAATGTTTGTTGATTTGGTCTGAAACTATGAAGCATACACACAGAGCATAATTACCCTGAATGATCAAGAGTGTCAACTATCAAACAGTAATCTACACCAGCATCTGGCATCAGTGGAGAAAACGATGTGGAACTGACCAGTGGCCTGGCTAAAGCCTTTCTGTAGACAACTGTTGAGGGGAAAAGATGGATTGGTAAACAGAAAACATTTGAAATGGACATGGAAACCATTTACAAAGGCCCAGGTTAGCTATACAGCCACATGAAGGGAAGGAATTTGGTGAATAACTCTTCAGTGCAGCCAGCACTCCAACCATTCATTAGGGATTGAGTCGAAATAAAACCTAGAGTAAACTTTCACTATTTTTTAAAATATAAATTTTACAGGAAGAATGCAGTTGACAGTTACCGTTTTGACATTTACGATCGTAGAAGCAATTTTTATAGTAGTAGTCTTTTTCACAGCCTCTATCTGGAAACTGTTCACAAGACTCATAACGCGATTATATGACATCACAACAGCAAAGCAGCAAGATGTTTCACTTATCTTTTATGAACATTTCAAAGCATTTGATTCGATTACTTTAGATACTGTTCAAAATCTCATTAAACAAACCGCCTTCAGTGCATTTTGAACTGAAATTTATCAAGGCAGTCTCAGGCAAAAGACTTGCCCACCTTACGGGGTTTTGTGTAGGCACTGAAAGGGCTCTGTTCTGTACGTTTACCTGTCATCAGTGACAGGTGCCAGACTACGACCTCACCTGATGGACACCGGAGCTGATTCAAAGTGCGTACTTTCAATAAATCCTGTGCTGTCTTTTCTGGGTAGGAGGTTTGAATCTTTGTGGCCAAGGTTGACATCAGTGGTGCCCGGAGTGTACATTAAGATGACTGGTCCTGTGTGTGCTTGATCTGCCGAAAGAAATGAACAGCCATTGCCTCAGTCATGCCGTGTTGCTGATGTCAACTTTTGCCACCAGTGTTGTTGATGATGTTTTCAGTCTAGGCAAGGTCTGCTTTCTTTAAGAAAAAAAGAGAAAAAAGTCAAACGACAGCTTGCCTTTGATGCTCCCTGTCAGGACTACCTCCCTCTTTCGGATTCCCCAGATGTCTTTTCAGCTTTGATTTTTTTGTGTCGTGTGGAGTAAGGCAAATCCTTGGTCTGGTCACTGCTGAGATATGTTCTATTTGAAAAGTAACAAAAATTCTTTCAGTTTAAATGTTACTTTGGAAAAAAACGACGACAAAGACATGTTGGAGATAACATCAGGGGATGGGATGTGGACAGAGAGAATCACAGATCTTGCCTAGATGTTCCTCAGTACAAGCACAACAGAAACGTGGATGTAGATGCAACTTTGATGTGTTTGATTTAATATGTGTTGAACATGTTCGGCAGGTTTTTGTCAATATAAAGCATAGCGACGTTTTTTGTTTATTGTTATGGAGACATACCTACAAATATGAATATTGGTGGATTTGTTTAGACTGTTGTATTTTTTTACAAATACTCGAACCAAAGTAGCGTGTTGATTCACAATTGTGGTAGAGTCACGAATCTTTGTTGTATAATGGCCTGTCCATCAATAGTCCTGAAATACAGTTATGGCGTTTTGGTCTGGCTACTGACAAAGCATTGTGATATATTCACGAATCCAGTGTGATTTATCTACAATCTTTAAATCATAGCAACAGGTTCATTTACAATTTCTGTGATGTGTCTGCGATTCTGTTTTGATACAGACTTGAGAATTGCAATTCCATTTTCATGAACATTATTTGTAGAGTGAGGTCTTACATCACGTGTTAATGGTATATTCACGAATAATTGTTTACAGTAAAGCGACATTTTATGAACTATTCTTGTGATGTGTACACGTCGGTATAACAGCGAATATATCACGAAATGCGGTGGGAAACTCGAAGATCTTTAGAACAGAGCAACATCTTCATAAACTGTTTCGATTATTTGCGAATGATTACAGTTTGGGGACGTGCTCTTAAATTACTGGGATATAGAAATCTATTCATCAAAAATGGGTGTACTGTCTTTGAAAATTCTCATAGTGCTGGATTCATGAAGAATAGTTGTGGTAAATATACAAAATATTGAGAGCAAATTACTGATCGAGAAGTGTCGTGATAATTATGTTCGTAAGTCTGTAGTTACATGACTGTAGAAACTGATGTCATCGAACCACAAGTGTATATGGTATTGTGGCGCGTGAACACGCACGCACGCACGCACACACACACACACACGCACGCACGCACGCACGCACGCACGCACGCACGCACGCGCGCACAAACCACACACGCACACAATACACACAAACACGCACACACACACACACACAACATATATACAAACACACACTACAAACTCTAATATGTACAGTCACCTACTTTTCTTCAGCATTTCTCTGTCTCCCTTTGTCTAATATAACTAACTGTTATTAACTTGATGAACGCACGCGAACGCGCACACGACGCAACCACACACAACACACACACACACACCACACCACACACACAACACACACACCACACACACACACCACACACACCACACACACCACACACAACACAACACAACACACACAACACAACACACACAACACAACAACACAACACAACACAACACCACACACACACAACTCTGTGCACCGATAGCTCAATGATCAGATTTTAGGTTCCATGGCCTAGTGCCCTCATCTTTTTCTGGGCTGCTCTTGCAGAAGGAGGATGATCGTTACTCTAGCAGTTTCTTCTGAACATGGGGCATCCATGGCTGTCCGCAATTTTGGAGAAATTTTAGTTGGCACACTAGATCAGATGATGTCTCTTTAGCTTCCAGATTCAAGATTTATTTCAAGACAACCTCCTTCTTTGTGTACATGAAATTCAACATTACCACAACTGGCAGTTGTGGGCGTGTGAGAATATTAAGATTGTTTAAACTTAAAGGTGAAAATTCGCGTTGCAAAATATAGATGGTGTGCCTAGAGAAGTGAGGATGTGATGTGTTGTCTGTTTGATGGTACTGCACCTATCTTGAACAGTATCAGTTTCTGTGTTTGACCTCAGTTAATTAAGTCAAACCGGACTAAAAAGCCCAATTCAGAAAACCGTGAGTCATCATGCAATCGGCACAACTCTCACTGCAAACTGTACAAGTGTTACATTATTTTGAGTCAACAGAAGACGGGTAGAAAATGATAACACAGAGTACAATTTATTAGAAAATGGAAACTTTCTGCGTAATCGAACTTGTAAATGTATATAAAAATTTCATGGTAACTTTTATACTAAAAAAATGCAAAAATTCTGCGAAATCAAACCTGTTTATTTGGGGTTTTGTGATAACTTTTACATTTTCATCCACTACACTTCGTTTATGGAAGGCGGTATAGCGAATCATGTTTTTTCCCCGTTTTGAAGCATCCTTAACTGGTAGAGAGGGAATAGTGAACGTTTTGCTAGCTCTGGTTATATGCGTTTCAACATGTATTTCCTCACACCAACATTATAGAAAATGAAGTCCTCATCTCACCACTGTAGAGAAACCTCACACAGCATCAAGGAGAAAACTTGTTTGTCAGAAAGCAAGAGTAGACGTCGCCTTTCCCTTCCCCAATCTCTCATTTCCCTTCAAGGCACAGGAAAGATCAATAAGAAACCGAAAAAACACCAGAAAATGTCTTCTTTGCGTTGCTCTTTCTGACTAGAGGAGAAAAGAGGTAAGCCATAGCAACGTTCTTCCATCAGTGTGCTTTCGTGAATTTGGGAATTTGGTTTCATTAGCTATCGTAGTTTTGCTTATAATCTAACACCTCAGAAATCGAAAGAAAGAAGCAAAAATGAAAGAAGATAAAGAGCAGCAGCAGCAGCAACAACAACTCCAACGCTGTCTGTCCTTATGCCCACTTGGCCGAGAGAGTGGGGATGTACTGTGGGCAAGGCACCTCCACTATAATCAAATTTCTGTCCAATATCCGAAACAGCAGCTGCCTCCTCTGCTGTTTTGGAGGTCATCGTCGAAAACGACGGACTAACATATCCCCTCCCCATTTTCCAACTTCAACGTAGATAGCCATGGACAATTAAAAACACAACATAGGACTTATTTTTTGCACATTTTGGTTGGCAGAGAAGAGTTAAAACGTGGAATCGTTTAGCAAGACACACACAAACCAAAGTTGAAAGCTTTTCAGCAGCTATGAGTATTGGGATTGAGAACATAACATGTGGTTATCAGTAGATGAAGAAAAATTGCGTGGAGGAGGGGGGGAGGCGGCAGGGATAGGTATGTGTGTGTGTGTGTGCGTGTGCCTGTGCGTGCGTGCACGTGTGTGTCAGTCGTGACGTGGTCTGTGGTCGGTGGAGCTATAAACAACAGGATCGGATTGGCGTGTGTACATACAGGTGCATGGTGTCAAGGAGAGGGGAGAGAAAAGAGAGAGAGAGAGAGAGAGAGAGAGAGAGAGAAGAGAGAGAGAGAGAGAGTGTCAGTCAATCCAAAAAGAAAGATCGATTTTAAAAGTAGACTGCACCAAAGGAAAGTTAGAGGGAGAGGGGGGAAAAACATCAATGTGTTGGAGTCCAATCTAACCAAAAGAAACTGAACTAGCGTAATCCAAATATCAGAGAGATAGAAACACACACACACACGCACGCACGCACGCACGCACGCACGCACGCACGCACGCACGCACGCACGCACGCGCGCGTTTCTGGAGCTAAATGTTTATAAAACTAAAGATCTTCCTATCGATTTCAGAAGATTGGGTCACACTTCTGAACATATTATCATCCATAGTCAAGAAATTGAAAACGTTTTGAAGTACAAGTATCCGGGAACTATTTTTTATCACAAATTAAACTGGGATGCTAACACTGACGCTATTGTCAAAAAGGGACAACAACGTATGTATTTTCTAAGGAAGCTTGACTCATTTTTTGTTGACAAATTGACTCTTTCTTTGTTCTACAAGTCCTACATAGAGAGTGTTCTGAGTTTTGCTTTCAAGTGTTGGTACAACCTTAGTGTTAAAAACAATAGTCTTCGGAGAATTGTTAGAATCTGCTCAAAAATAGTTGGAGAACAGAGAGATCTCAAGTCATACTGCGATCAGCAGCTTGTGCGCAAAGCGACTGCCATCTTGGCTTACCCTTCCCGTGCTATCTTTTCGGAATTTAATTTGCTGCCTTCAGGATGCTGTTTTCGGTGCTCCAACAGTAAAACAAATAGAAAAAGAAGTTCTTTTGTTCCAGTCGTTATTCGAATTCTAAATTCAAAACAGCACTGACTAAACAGTTTGACATTCTCTGATATACCTCCCTGATTGTCAAGTGTGTGTGTTGTGTGTGTGTGTGTGTGTGTGTGTGTGTGTTGTGTGTGTGTGTGTGTGTGTGTGTGTGTGTGTGTGTGGTCATGAAAATAATTACTCTTGTGTCAATAAGTACTGCTGTATCTTACTTTTGGCTTAAATGACTTTTAAATTGTGTGTGTAAGTTAATGTCTTTACTAGTCAATGGTCAGTATGGTGCGCGCACGCGTGTGTGTGTTTACTAGTCAATAGTCTTTATAAAATTGTGTTTATATATTGATGTGTGTGTGTAAGGGTATGTGTGTGAGTGCGCGTGTGAGTACGCATGTCCGTGCACGCGTAAATAAGTTTATGTCTTTTCCAATCAATGGATTTATACAACATTGTATTCCTAACATTGGTGTGTGCGTGCGTGCATGTGCCGCTCGTGGGCTTGTGTATATGTGGTAATTGGTGGAGTTTTTTAAGCTATCTTGGATTGTTCAATATTGTAATTGCCCTTCATGGGATAATTAAAGTGTTTTTGACTTGACTTAACTTGACCACACACACACATACACACACACACACACACACACACACACACACACACACACACACACACACACGCACACACACGCACACACACGCACACACACACACACACGCACGCACACGCACACACACACACACAGTCACACACACACACACACAGAGTCACAGTCAGGCAGACAGGCAGAGCGCCCAAGAAGGGGAAAAAATCGCCGTGTGATAAGAAGTCTTTATTGCCTTGAGTGATTCTGTAGATTTGTCGTTGTTTTATGAGTATGCTGAGAGAGAGAGAGAGAGGGAGAGAGAGAGAGGGAGGGAGAGAGAGAGAAAGAGAGAGAGAGAGAGAGAGAGAGAGAGAGAGAGAGAGAGAGAGAGAGAGAGAGAGAGAAAACGTCCAAGCAGGGAAAAATCGCTATATGATAAAGAAGTTTTGATTGCCTGGTGTGATTCTGTAGATTAGTCGCTGTTTTATGGGTGTGCTTGTTTCTTGCCTTGCCTATCTCTTTCCGTGCTTAGCTCTTTATCTGCTTATCACTCTTCTCGATATTGTTTTCTCTTTCTTTCTTCTTTCTCTCATTTTTCAGGTTTATATTTTTTGTTTTTTTTCTTCCTTGAACCTCCGTCCCTCTATTTGATAATCATGTTTTCTATATTTGGTAGAGTACATCACAATCGTGTCATTTTCCTTTTTCTTTCATCGTCTTTCCTGTTCATACATTTTGCCGTTTTGTGAAATCTTCAATCCTCGTTTTAGGCGTGGGTATGTTTTTCTGACCGACCCTCGTTTAACTCTCCAAAGAAAGTTTTTATTTTGTTAGGTCTGGGTTTTCTTAGTGCATTGTTCCCTTCGCGTTTTTCTTTTTGGCTAAAAATGTGTTTTCTTTGCTTGTTATTTCTCTTCTTTGCTACTTGTCTTTTTCTGGAAAAGGTAATAGAGATCTAAGTTCCTCTGTTAATCCACTACATGTAGGCGTATTTTTGTTTCATTCAGCAAGCCTTTAAAAAACCAACAACTAAACTGTGCAGTGTCTTTTTCTTGTTTCTTGTACTTGTTCTGCTTTTTATGGTTTAGTCTTTATCTGTTTTCTTTTTTGAGGTCTGTAACTTTCTTTACCCTTGATTCTGTTTTTATCCTTCACTGTCCTTTCTTTCTTTTATCCCCTTTCCTTCCATGTCCAAACAGAACCCACGTTAACAACATGTACCAAATGCGCGTGGTATGGTGCAATAAATAGTGTTCATTCAAATTTTTAAAAGGGTAAGAGAAAGATATGGAAAGATGCTGTATCAGTTTAAATAAGGCCCATCCATTCTCATGATTTCAAATTTGTCTGACTGCATCATTTCTTTCACGAAATACTCGATGATTAACCATGTCATTGCACAACTCGCACACACTTTTTTGGCCTCATATATTCATGTCAACAATAAACTGCTTTCTACAACAGTTTAAATAAGATTAAATAAGGCCTAACAACATTTTATCATTTCAGTTCTGTCAACATTTTTTTTTCGTTCACAAAATACTCTTGGATTCACCGTGTCCTTGCAGTAATCACACACTCTTTTCTTAACTGAGATAGAAATAATGAATGAACTGCTTTCTACAGCGAGTGTTCCATGAAACACTAATCCGATTCCCGTTCCCTTGCGCTGTATGCAAGAAAAAACCCTGATCTTACATGAAATCCCAGCTCCATGCTGCACCAGTAAGAAAACTTAAGTACAACACAAAACCCCCAAAATCGACATTTACTGAAAGAAGTTTTAGTCACTGTTTTTGTGTTCTTCCTGCACGAAACTTTGTGACCCTTTGTCCTCACGTGTATCCAGCGTTCTCTCGAGTTTTACTCCAGGACAGGAGAAAGAAGGTCAATAAACAACCTAGAAAGTGGCGCATTTGTTTTGTCTTTTTACTTGGGTCTGTCGGGAAGCAATCGGTCAAGCCATAGCATGAGTATTCTCTGTCGTAATGTGCCTGAAAGTTGCATGCGTGTAAATGATTTGAGTGCAAGCGCTTCGATTTGGTTATAATCTTTGTGTGAGGTATTATTTTAATTCAGTCAACTTGTATCAATTCATATTACCGGTGCTGAGGAGAGAGAGGGGGGTTATATATTGTTTTGTAATATATGCGTTTGATACATTTTTTGAAGAAAGAATGGCTTTTTAAAATTTTATAATAATAATAATAATAGTGTATGGAATTTATATAGCGCTGAATCTTGTAAAAAAACAAACAAATCGAAGCGCTTGCACTCAATCATTTACAGGCATGCAACTCTCCTTAAACATAATGAACAACAGATTTCAAAAACCATGCGCGCGCACGTATGCATGCACACACACGCACACGCACACACATAGATACATGCACACACACACACTTTTGGAGAATTCTGGTAATGAATTCCATAGAGCTCATCTTAAATAATGTAAGCTTGCTTTGAACAAATCCTTCCGCGGCATTGATTCTGCAATTTTGGGAGCTTGTCTTTTTTTTTTATATATATTAATCGGAAATAATTCAATAATGATGGTGGAAGGCATCTCTGGCGTAATCTTCTGCATGAGTATGCCGCTATTTTGTCTTAGTCTGTATTTCAGCTGTAGAAGATCGAGCTTTTTTTTAATCCTCTGGAGTTGATGGCTTTGACTTTAGAAAGGGGGAAAAGGGGAGGGGGGAGGGGGTTAGCGCTCCGCGGCAGCAGCTTTGATTGTAATGTGTTTTCATTGGCGCAGTCCCAAGGAAGAGATGGAGAGAGAGGGAGAGGGAGAGAGAGAGGGAGAGGGAGAGAGAGAGTGGGAGAGAAGAGAGAGTAAAACATCATCATACGGATAGTGTAACTCACTATCAATACTTCAAATTGTTAAACCAATGTGAGAGCCGAGAAAACAGGGAAAAACCGACATAAGAAACTACATCATTCAGCTGAAACACAAACTGCAAATCAGGGGTTTATTAATAGTGCACATGTCTTAAGATTGTTTCTATGGAGGGTCATGTGGTCAAACGCTTGATTTCTTTATTGATTCATTATGTCCACATATCTTATTTTAGAGGAAAAACATCACAGTTTTGCTAACTATGGCAATGTGGGGATGTTTTTCGTTTGACATTTGTTTGCTTATGCCATCATCAAAGGGGAAAACACCCATATCTCACGAAACGAAAACTTCAATGAAAACAGTTTCTTAAAAGAATGGAATGAGATTAAATGTTCACAAGTAAGACAGAAAGTTTCAGTCATTTCCCTCCTTTTATTATCCCTAGGAGGCAATATCAATAAGAAACCGAAAAAACACCAGAAAATGTCTTCTTTGTGTGGCTTTTTCTGACTAGAGGAGAAGAGAGGTAAGCCATAGCAATGTTCTTCCATCAGTGTGCTTTCGTGAATTTGTGAATTCCGTTTCATTAGCTTTCTTGGTTTTACTTATAATCTAACATCCCAGAAATTGGAAGAAAGAAGCAAAACTGAAAGAAAATGAGCAACAAGAACAACAACAAGAATTGTTCTCTTTCTAGTCAGACTGGAGAAATGGCATGTAAATGGACCAAGACGGCAGAGGTGACGGGAAGAGAAAGAACAAGGCAGAATTTAAAAAATGAATAAAACAGAGGAAACTCCTAGCACAGAATTTATAGAAAGTGGGGGTGCTATTTATAGCGACAGAGGGTGGGCCCTGGCATCCTCACAGGAGAATACCTAATAAAACCCTGACCGTCACGAAATCACAACTGAGATTTTACTGAGAAAACTTTACAAGAAATAAATCATGGTATTATAGCATCAAATAAAGGGATACTCATAATTGTCTCTTCTTTCAAGTATATCCGCTCTCCATTTTCCAACTTCAACGTACATAGCCATGGACAATTTTAAAACACTACATAGGACTTGTTTATTTTTGCTCATTTTGGTTGGCGGAGACAAGCAAAATAGGCTACACAATTTCATCATCATCATCATCCCTTGGTCGGGACGACAGTTCGGGTACCCGCACGGATGCTGCAAGTGGACCGCCAAATGGTTCTGTCCTGGGCTGCTTTCAGGAGGTTTGGTACAGTGAGGCTGGTCCACTCCTTGATGTTGGATATCCAGCTTTTGCGTGGAAGAGTTAAAACGTGGAATGGTTTAGCAAGACACACACAAATGTTATTTTTGATTGTGGACATTTAAAAGCCTTTTTACCTGCTATACCAGGTTTATCACTGGATCAGATTTTGTCTGAACCATCGTTACTGTTGAACATTGTGTTAGGATTGATAAGAAGTCCGATAATTCAGTTTTTGTAGTATGTTAAAGTTAGTTTTTAAGTACTGTTAATTGACACTTTTTGTTATTGTTTCCATTCTCTTGTTTATATTACTTCTTCCCGTCTAAAATCACTAAATGTGAATAGACGTTAAACTGAAGAACACACACAAACCAAAGTTGAAAGGTTTTCAGCAGCTATGAGTGTATTGGGATTGAGAACATTAACATGTGGTTATCAGTAGATGAAGAAAAATTGCGTGGAGGAGGCGGGGAGGCGGCAGGGATAGGTATGTGTGTGCGTGCCTGTGCGTGCATGCGTGCACATGTGTGTCAGTCCTGACATGGCCTGTGGTCAGCGGAGCTATAAACAAGAGGATCGGATTGGCGTGTGTGCATGCAGGTGCATGGTGTCAAAGCGAGAGAGAAAGAGAGAGAGAGAGAGAGAGAGAGAGAGAGAGAGAGAGAGAGAGAGAGAGAGAGAGAGAGAGAGAGAGAGAGTCAGTCAGTCAGTCCAAAAAGAACGATCGATTTCAAAAGTAGACTGCACCAAAGGAAAGTTAGAGGGAGAGGGGGGAAGAAACATCAATGTGTTGAAGTCCAATCTAACCAGAAGAAACTGAACTAGGGGAATCCAAATATCAGAGATAGAAAAACACACACACACACACACACACACACACACGCACGCGCGCGTTTCTGGAGCTAAATTTTTCTAAAACTAAAGATCTTCCTATCGATTTCAGAAGATCGGGTCACACCTCTGAACATATTCTCATCCACAGTCAAGAAATTGAAAACTTTTCGAAGTACAAGTATCTGGGAACTATTTTTGATCATAAAGTTAAACTAGGATGCTAACACTGACGCTATTGTCAAAAAGGGGCAACAACGTATGTATTTTCTAAGGAAGGTTGACGCATTTTTTGTTGACAAAACGATTCTTTCTTTGTTCTACAGGTCCTACATAGAGTGTTCTAAGTTTTGCTTTCACCTCTTGGTACAACAACCTTAGTGTTAAAAACAAGAATAGTCTTCGGAGAATTGTTAGAATCTGCCCAAAACTAGTTGGAGAAGAACAAAGAGATCTCAAGTCGAACTGCAATCAGCAGCTTGTGCGCAAAGCGACTGCCGTCTTGGCTGATCCTTACCATGCTATGTCTTCAGAATTTCAATTCTTGCCTTCAGGACGCCATTTTCGGTGCTCCAACAGTAAAACAAATAGAAAAAGAAATTCTTTTGTTCCAGTCGTCATTCGAATTCTAAATTCAAAACAGCACTGACCAAACAGTTTTACATTCTCTGATATACCTCCCTGATTGTCAAGTGTGTGTGTGTGTGTGTGTGTGTGTGTGTGTGTGTGTGTGTGTGTGTGAGAGAGAGAGAGAGAGTGAGAGTGCGCGCGTGTGCGTGCGTGCGTGCACGCGTAAATAATAAGTTCATATGTCTTTTCAAATCAATGATTTTTTTTTTTTACAACATTGTATTCCTACATTGGTGTGTGTGTGTGTGTGTGTGCGTGCATGCTTGCGTACGCCGTGCGTGTGTGTGCGCGTGCCTGGGTTTGTGTGTATGTGATAATTTTTTTAAGCTATCTTGGAATGTTCATAACAATTTGAAATGTATTTTTCTTTTGTCTTTTGAGATAATTATAGGTATCAATGTGCCTTTCAATATTGTAATTGCCCTTCATGGGATGATTAAAGCGTTTTTTTGTTTTTACTTGACTTGACTTGACTTCTCTCACTCACACACACGCACGCACACACGCACACACACACACACACACACACACACACACACACACACACACACACACACACACACACACACGGAGTCACAGACGGACAGGCAGAGCGCCCAAGAAGGGGAAAAAAATCGCTGTGTGATAAGAAGTCTTTATTGCCTCGAGTGATTCTGTAGATTTGTCAGATTTGTCGTTGTTTTATGAGTATGCCGAGAGAGAGAGAGAGAGAGAGAGAGAGAGAGAGAGAGAGAGAGAGAGAGAGAGAGAGATAGAGCGTCCAAGCAGGGAAAAATCGCTATATGATAAAGAAGTTTTGATTGCCTGGTGTGATTCTGTAGATTAGTCGCTGTTTTATGGGTGTGCTTGTTTCTTGCCTTGCCTATCTTTTTCCGTGCTTAGCTCTTTATCTGCTTATCACTCTTCTCGATATTGTTTTCTCTTTATTTCTTCTTTCTCTCATCTTTCAGGTTTATATTTTTTGTGTTTTTTTTCTTCCTTGAACCTCCCTCCCTCTGATAATCATGTTTTCTATATTTGGTAGAGTACATCACAATCGTGTGGTTTTCCTTTTACTTTCATCGACTTTCCTGTTTATATATTTTGCCGTTTTGTGAAATCAATTGTCGGTGTAGGCGTTGGTATGTTTTTCTGACCGACCCTCGATTAACTCTCCAAAGAAAGTTTTTATTTTGTTAGGTCTGGGTTTTCTTAGTGCGTTGTTACCTTTGTTTTGTTGTGTTTTTCTTTTTGGCTAAAAATGTCTTTTCTTTGCTTGTTATTTCTTTTCTTTGTTACCTGTCCTTTTCTGGAAAAAGTATTAGAAATCTAAATTCCTCTGTGTTAATCCACTACATGTAGGCGTATTTTTGTTTCATTCAGCAAGCGTTTTAAAAAACAAACAACATTGACAACTTAACAGTGTGGTGTCTTTTTCTTCTTTGTTTTACTTGTTCTGCGCTTTATGGTTTTGGTCTTTATCCGTTTTCTTTATTGAGGTCTGTTACTTTCTTTAGCTTTAGTTCTGTTTTTATCCTTCACTGTCCTTTCTTCTATTTTCTTTCCTTTCAATACCAACAGAAGCCACGTACATAATAACATGTACCAAATGCGCGTGGTATGGTGCAATAAATGTGTTCATTCAAATTTGTAAAAAGGGTAGGAGAAAAATATGGAAAGATGCTGAATCAGTTTAAAGAAGGCCCATCCATTCTCATGATTTCAAATTTGTCTGACTGCGTCGTTTCTTTCACGAAATACTCGATGATTAACCATGCCATTGCACAACTCCCACACTCTTTTTAGGCCTGATATTCACGTGAATGATAAACTGCTTCTTACGAGTTTAAACAAGATTAAATAAGGCCTAACAACTTTTTTATCATTTCAGTTCTGTCAACATATTTTTTTCGTTCACGAAATACTCTTGGATTCACCGTGTCCTTGCAGTAATCACACACTCTTTTCTTAACTGAGATAGAAATAATGAATGAACTGCTTTCTACAGCGAGTGTTCCATGAAACACTAATCCGATTCCCGTTCCCTTGCGCTGTCTGGAAGAAAAAACCCTGATCTTACATGAAATTCCAGCTGCATGCTGCACCAGTGAGAAAACTTAAGTACAACACAAAACAAACAAAAAAGATGGAACATTTACTGAAAAAAAAGTTTTAGTCACTGCACGAAACCTTGTCACCCTTTGTCCTTACGTGTATCCACCGTTCTCTCGAGTTTTACTCCTGGGCAGGAGAAAGAAGGTCAATAAACAACCTAGAAAGTGGCCCATTTGTTTTGTCTTTTTACTTGGGTCTGTCGGGAAGCAATCGGTCAAGCCATAGCATGAGTATTCTCTGTGGTAATGTGCCTGAAAGTTGCATGCGTGTAAATGATTTGAGTGCAAGCGCTTTGATTTGGTTTTAATCTTTGTGTGAGGTATTATTTTAATTCAGTCAACTTGTATCGATTCATATTACCGGTGCTGAGGAGAGAGAGGGGGGTTATATATTGTTTTGTAATATATGCTTTTGATACATTTTTTGAAGAAATAATGGCTTTATTTAAATTTTGGAGAATTCTGGTAACAAACAGTTCCTCTTGATGGGAAAAAAGCCGGAGGATTGAAAACCATGATGTTTAACCTTTGTGTGAGCTATCATTTTAATTCAGTCAACTTGTATTGATTGATATTATCGGTAATGAGAAAGAGAGAGAGAGAGAGGGGGGTTATATATTGTTTTGTAATATATGCTTTTGATACATTTTTTGAAGAAAGAATGTTGTTGTTTTTTTATTTTGGATAATTCTGGTAACGAATTCCATAGAGTTCCTCTTAAACAATGTAAGCTTGCTTTGAACAAATCCTTCCGCGGCTTTGATTGTGCAATTTTGGGAGATTGTCTTTTTTTCAATAATAGGATTTATTGTCTTTTTTTCATTAATCGGAAATAATTCAATAATGATGATGGAAGGCATCTTTGGCGTAATCTTCTACATGAGAATGCCGCTATTTATTCTTAGTCTGTATTTCAGCTGTAGAAGATCGAGCTTTTTGTAATCCTCTGGAGTTGATGGCTTTGACTTTAGAAAGGGGGAAAAGGGGGTGGGAGGGGGGGTGTTACCGCTCGTCGGCAGCAGTTTTGATTCTAATGTGTTTTCATTGGCGCAGTCCCAAGGAAGAGATGGAGAGAGAGGGAGGGGGAGGGAGAGAGAGAGAGAGAGTGAGTGGGAGAGAAAGAGAGAGAGAGTGGGAGAGAAGAGAGAGTAAAACAATATCATACGGATAGTGTAACTCTCTATCAATACTTCAAATTGTTAAATCAATTTGAGAGCCGAGAAAACAGAGAAAAACCGACATAAGAAACTACATCATTCAGCTTAAAGGTAAACAGCAAATAAGGGGGTTATTAGTAGTGCACATGTCTTAAGATTGTTTCTATGGAGGGTCATGTGGTCAAACGTTTGATTTATTTATTGATTCATTATGTCCACATATCTTATTTTAGAGGAAAACATCACAGTTTTGCTAACTTTGGCAATGTGGGTTTTTTCGTTGACATTTGTTTGCTTAGGCCATCATCAAAGGGGAGAACACCCATATCTAACGAGATGAAAACTTCAATGAAACAGTTTCTTAAAAGAAGGGAATGAGATTAAATGTGCACAAGTAAGACTAAAAAGTTTTAGTCATTTCTCTCCTTTTTCATATTCCTAGGAGGCAATATCAATAAGAAACCGAAAAAACACCACAAAATGTCTTTGTGTTGCTCTTTCTGACTAGAGGAGAAAAGCCGTAAGCCATAGCAGTGTTCTTCCATCAGTGTGCTTTCGTGAATTTGGGAACTCAGTATCATTAGCTATCTTTGTTTTGCTTATAATCTAACATCTCAGAAATCAAAAGAAAGAAGCAAAAATGAAAGGCGATAAAGAGCAACAACAACAACAACAAAAAGAATTATCTTTCTAGTCTTTCTGGAGAAAAGGCAGGTAAATAGACCAGTACAGTAGCGGTGGCAGGGAGATAAAGAACAAGGCAGAAACAGAAAAAATGGATAAAAAAGGGGAATTCCTAGCACAGAATTTCTAGAAAGTAGGGATGCTACTTATACTGACACAGACAGGGCCACGGCATCCCCAGGAGGGAATCTGGTACTATACCTAACAAAACCCTGACTGTCACAAAATCATAAATGAGATTTTACTGAGAAAACGTCACAAGAAATAATTCATGGTATTACAGCATCAAATGAAGTGATACTCATGATTGTCTCTTCATATCCTCTCCCCAATTTCCAACTTCAACGTACATAGCCATGGACATTTGAAAACACAACATAGGACTTGTTTATTTTTGCTCATTTTGGTTGGCAGAGACAGGCAAAATAGGCTACAAGATTTAGAAGAGTTAAAACGTGGAATCGTTTAGCAAGACGCACACAAACCTAAGTTGAAAGCTTTTCAGCAGCTATGAGTGTATTGGGATTGAGAACATTAACATGTGGTTATCAGTAGATGAAGAAACGTTGGGTGGGAGAGGGGGATTGCAAGTATGCGTATGCGTATGTGTGTGTGTGTGTGTGTGTGTGTGTGTGCGCGCGTGCGTGCACGTGTGTCATTCCTGATGTGGCCTGTGGTCGGCGAAGCTATAACCATTAGGATCGGATTGGCGTGTGTGCATGCAGGTGCATGGTGTCAGAGAGAAGAGAGAGAGAGAGAGAGAGAGAGAGAGAGAGAGAGAGAGAGAGAGAGAGAGAGAGAGAGAGAGAGAGAATCAGTCCAAAAGGAACGATCGATTTCAAAAGTAGACTGCACCAAAGGAAAGTTAGAGGGAGATGGGGGAAGAAACATCAATGTGTTGGAGTCCAACCTGACCAGAAGACACTGAACTAGGGGAATCCTAATATCAGAGAGAAAGACACACACACACACACACACAAACACACACACACACGCACACACACACACACACACACACACAAACACACACACACAAACACACACACACACGCACACACACACGCACACGCACACACACACACACACACACACACACACACACACACACACACACACACACACACACACACACACACACACACACGCGCGCGCTTCTGGAAATAAATGTTTCTAAAACTAAGATCTTCCTATCGATTTCAGAAAATCGGGTCACACCTCTGAACATATTCTCATCCATAGTCAAGAAATTGGAAACTTTTCGAAGTACAAGTATCTGGGGACTATTTTTGATCACAAAATTAAACTGGGATGCTAACACTGACGCTATTGTCAAAAAAGGACAACAACATGTGTATTTTCTAAGGAAGCTTGACAAAAAGATTCTTTCTTTGTTCTACAAGTCCTACATAGAGTGTTCTAAGTTTTGCTTTCACCTCTTGGTACAACAACCTTAGTGTTAAAAACAAGAATAGTCTTCGGAGAGTTGTTAGAATCTGCCCAAAACTAGTTGGAGAAGAACAAAGAGATCTCAAGTCATACTGCGATCAGCAGCTTGTGCGCAAAGCAACTGCCATCTTGGCTGATCCTTCCCATGCTATGTCTTCGGAATTTCAGTTGTTGTCTTCAGGACGCCATTTTCGGTGCTCCATTAGTAAAACAAATAGAAAAAGAAATTCTTTTGTTCCAGTAGTCATTCGTGTTCTAAATTCAAAACAGCACTGACCAAACAGTTTTACATTCTCTGATATACATACCTGATTGTCAAGTGTGTGTGTGTGTGTGTGTGTGTGTGTGTGTGTGTGTGTGTGTGTGTGTGTGTGTGTGTGGTGATGAAAATAAGTATTCCTGTATCAATAAGTACTGCTGTATCTTACTTTTGGTTTAAATGATTTTTTAACTGTGTAAGTTAATGTCTTTACTAGTCCATGGTCATGGTACGTGCGCGCACGCGCGCGCACGTGTGTGTGTTTACTAGTCAATAGCCTTTATAAAATTGTGTTTATATATTGGTGTGTGTGTAAGGGTGTGCGTATATGTGTGTGTGTGTGTGTGTGAGTGCGCGTGTGCGTGCGTGCACGCGTAAATAAGTTTATATGTCTTTTCCAATGGATGGATTTATACAACATTGTATTCCTAGCATTGGTGTGTGTGTGTGCGTGCGTGTTTGCGTGCGTGCATGTGCCCGCGCGTGGGTTTGTGTGTATGTGGTAATTGGGTTTTTTTCAAAGCTATCTTGCAATGTTCAATATTGTAATTGCCCTTCATGGGATAATTAAAGTGTTTTTGACTTGATTTAACTTGACCACACACACACGCATCACGCACGCACGCACACGCACGCGTACACACACACACACACACGCGCACACACACACACACACACACACACACACACACACACACACACACACACACACACACACACACACACACGGAGTCACAGACAGGCAGAGCGCCCAAGAAGGGGAACAAAATCGCTGTGTGATAAGAAGTCTTTATTGCCTCGAGTGATTCTGTAGATTTGTCACTGTTTTATGAGTATGCTGAGAGAGAGAGAGAGAGAGAGAGAGAGAGAGAGAGAGAGAGAGAGAGAGAGAGAGAGAGGGACAGAGAGAGAGAGAGACAGGGACAGAGAGAGACAGACAGACAGAGAGAGACAGAGAGAGAGAGAGAGAACACGAACACAAGAGAGAGAACGTCCAAGCGGGGAAAAATCGCTATATGATAAAGAAGTCTTGATTGCCTGGTGTGATTCTGTAGATTAGTCGCTGTTTTATGGGTGTGCTTGTTTCTTGCCTTGCCTATCTCTTTCCGTGCTTAGCTCTTTATCTGCTTATCACTCTTCTCGATATTGTTTTCTCTTTCTTTCTTCTTTCTCTCATTTTTCAGGTTCATATTTTTGGGTTTTTTTCCTTCCTTGAACCTCCGTCCCTCTATTTGATAATCATGTTTTCTATATTTGGTAGAGTACATCACAATCGTGTGGTTTTCCTTTTTCTTTCATCGTCTTTCCTGTTCATACATTTTGCCGTTTTGTGAAATCTTCAATCCTCGTTGTAGGCGTGGGTATGTTTTTCTGACCGACCCTCGTATAACTCTCCAAAGAAAGTTTTTATTTTGTTAGGTCTGGGTTTTCGTAGTGCATTGTTCCGTTCGCGTTTTTCTTTTTGGCTAAAAATGTCTTTTCTTTGCTTGTTATTTCTCTTCTTTGCTACCTGTCTTTTTCTGGAAAAGGTAATAGAGATCCTCTGTTAATCCACACTATGTAGGCGTATTTTTGTTTCATCCAGCAAGCCTTTTTAAAAACAAAACTAAACAGTGGGGTGTCTTTTTCTTGTTTCTTTTACTTGTTCTGCGTTCTATGGTTTTGGCCTTTATCTGTTTTCTTTTTTGAGGTCTGTTACTTTCTTTATCCTTGATTCTGTTTTTATCCTTCACTTTTTGTCCTTTCTTTCTTCTATTTTCTTTCCTTTCATACCCAAATAGAGCCCAGTACATAATATGTACCAGATGGGCGTCGAATGGCACAATAAATGGTGTTTATACAAATTATTATAAAAAAAAAAAGGGTAAGAGAAAGATATGGAAAGATGCTGAATCAGTTTAGATAAAGCCCGTCCATTCTAATGATTTCAAATTTGTCTGACTGCAAAGTTCCTTTCACAAAATACTTCATGATTAACCATGTCATTGCACAACTCACACACTCTTTTTTTGGCCAGATATTCACGTAAATGATAAACTGCCTGCCTCTTACAACGAGTTTAAACAAGATTAAATAAGGCCTAACAACTTTTTATCATTTCAGTTCTGTCAACATTTTTTTAATTCACAAAATACTCTTAGATTCACCGTGTCCTTGCAGTAATCACACACTCTTTTCTTAACTGAGATAGAAATAATGAATGAACTGCTTTCTACAGCGAGTGTTCCATGTAACACAGTAATCCGATTCCCGTTCCCTTGCGCTGTCTGCAAGAAAAAAAACTAATCTTACATGAAATCCCAGCTGCATGCTGCACCAGTAAGAAAACTTTAGTACAACACAAAACCCCCAAAATCGACATTTACTGAAAGAAGTTTTAGTCACTGTTTTTGTGTTCTTCCCGCACGAAACCTTGTCACCCTTTGTCCTCACGTGTATCCACAGTTCTCTCGAGCTTTACTCCTGGCCAGGAGAAAGAAGGTCAATAAACAACCTAGAAAGTGGCGCATTTGTTTTGTCTTTTTATTTGGGTCTGTCGGGAAGCAATCGGTCAAGCCATAGCATGAGTATTCTCTGTCGTAATGTGCCTGAAAGTTGCATGCGTGTAAATGATTTGAGTGCAAGCGCTTTGATTTGGTTTTAATCTTTGTGTGAGGTATTATTTTAATTCAGTCAACTTGTATCGATTCATATTACCGGTGCTGAGGAGAGAGAGGGGGGTTATATATTGTTTTGTAATATATGCGTTTGATACATTTTTTGAAGAAAGAATGGCTTTTTAAAATTTTATAATAATAATAATAATAATAATGTATGGAATTTATATAGCGCTGAATCTTGTAAAAAAAACTAACAAATAGAAGCGCTTGCACTCAATCATTTACAGGCATGCAACTCTCCTTAAACATAATGAACAACAGATTTCAAAAACCATGCGCGCGCACGTATGCATGCACACACACGCACACGCACACGCACACACATACATACATACACACACACACACTTTTGGAGAATTCTGGTAACGAATTCCATAGAGCTCATCTTAAATAATGTAAGCTTGCTTTGAACAAACCCTTCCGCGCCATTGATTCTGCAATTTTGGGAGCTTGTCTTTTTTTTATATTAATCGGAAATAATTCAATAATGATGGTGGAAGGCATCTCTAGCGTAATCTTCTGCATGAGTATGCCGCTATTTTTTCTTAGTCTGTATTTCAGCTGTAGAAGATCGAGCTTCTTGTAATCCTGGAGTTGATGGCTTTGACTTTAGAAAGAGGGGGGGGGGGGGAGGGGTGTTACCGCTCGGCGGCAGCAGCTTTGATTCTAATGTGTTTTCATTGGCACAGTCCCAAGGAGAAGATGGAGGGGGAGAGAGAGAGGGGGGGGAGGGGAGAGAGAGTGAGGGGGGGGGAGAGGGAGAGAAAGAAAGTAAAATATCATCATACCGATAGTGTAACTCGCTATCAATACTTCAAATTGTTAAACTAATGTGAGAGCCGAGAAAACAGGGGAAAAACCGACATAAGAAACTACATCATTCAGCTGAAACACAAACTGCAAATCAGGGGTTTATTAATAGTGCACATATCTTAAGATTGTTTCTATGAAGGGTCATGTGGTCAAACGCTTGATTTATTTATTGATTCATTATGTCCACATATCTTATTTTAGAGGAAAACATCACAGTTTTGCTAACTTTGGCAATGTGGGTTTTTTTCGTTGACATTTGTTTGCTTATGCCATCATCAAAGGGGAGAACACCCATATCTAACGAAATGAAAACTTCAATGAAACAGTTTCTTACAAGAATGGAATGAGATTGAATGTGCACAAGTAAGACAAAAAGTTTCAGTCATTTCCATCCTTTTATTATCCCTAGGAGGCACAGGAAAGATCAATAAGAGAGGCAAGAGTCAGGGGCATTTCTTCCTTACATGCAGGCCTGTTTCTGACTGGAGAAGAAAAGAGCCAAGCCATATTATCATTCTTTATAGCTCTACGTCTTTTCTATGATGATCCTATTGGCGCTTGATAAGTAGTTCAATGCTAAGTTTTTGGTTCAGTTTCTCATTGTCACAGCAGGCCGTCATATAGGATAGATCCATCTTTTGACATGCAGTTCAAAATTACGACTTAACTAGGCCACAATGCATGCAGAAAATCGATTTGACTACTGGCATGGTCACAACTGTTCACAAATCACACACCATGGTCATTCCGTCTTTCTTCTTTATGGTAGACACATATAAAATATCACAGTGGCTGGTTTTCAATAATTGAAAATTTCCCCTTCTAAGTCGGTACCCATGTGAAATAGTTTTATTTATCCATTGTTTCTGAGTGAAGGAAAGAACTGTGTGAAAGGTATTAGTGAGGAAATCAGGAACTATAGTTGCTAATCTACTCAAAACATTTTCTTTTAAATTCAACTGTAATTCCATCACTGCCAGGAGCAGAGCCAGTTTCCAATGTCCTTAAAGCCTTAATGGTTTTTTGTATAGAAACTGATCCCTCACACTTAACTGCTTTATTTGCATCGAAATGGGAGAACGAATCATGTTCTATAAAACTGTCAGCTGCTACTATTACCTGTCTTCCAATGTTGTCTGGTTATATACTTTTATATGAAGGGCTACCTGCTCCCAAGTATTTCATTTTGGTCGCTTAATGTTTGTCCTGATACCTTGAGTAAACTCGTGGTGACTATTTTTTCTGTCTAGATTTTTTCGTACTGCAAAAGTATTTTTTGGTATCGTTCGTCATCTTCAATCCATTTTGTGCTACATCTTATTCCCACTCCTTTTTCGCTGTCAAGATGTAAACCTCTTATTTCTGATTCATCTTTAATAAATGGATGGATGCTTCTGTGATGTTGGACTCGGTGATTAGAATGGGTTTTGTGTCTCTGATATGCGTTTCTAGGGTTTTTATATTTCCTTTGAGGCGTGAAAGCTCTTTTTAAAAATTGTCTGATTTCAGCTGAGCATAGTTTCCACTTGACAGCAATTGAGAGTGTTTCATAATCCCTTATTTCAGTGGCAGAGTGGTTGGTCTAATACTATAAGTTACCTAGTGTGCATTATCCAGGAAAAAGTCGTATCCTTGAAGGAGAGACTCATTTTCATTAATCTCACTGCATTTGTCCTTGGAGTAGACTTTATCGGATGAGTTGTTCGGAGCATATACATTGATTCTGTTGAACTTCAGGTTCTCACCCGTGATTAATACGACTTAAAATGTGTCGTGTGACAGTACCGAATCAACTTTCCCTGTGAAGCTGCTTTTAGTTTTCTTTGTTCTATCTTTAGAGATGATGCTTCCTCAAAACTGATTTTGCCAAATAAGTGTGTCAGCTTTTGTTAGGCATGCTTCCCTGCAAACATGTGTTATTGAATTCTCTTATGCTTAATTCTTTAACATTAACTGAAATGCTGTGAACTGCTTCAAGTAAACACTTGATAATAAAACTATGTTCAATAAGAATGAAAACATTCCCCAGAGTTGTCCTACATAATCATAATCCAGTCAACGGGGTCAAGTGCTCATTGGGAATCCTGAAAACAGACACCATTTCGACAGCAATACTCCGACTTCAGAGAGTTTTTTGCTCAATTAAAGTGCAGCGCAAGTTGTTATGCTAAGAGCTATGGACAACTTGAAATAAATCTCAACATTACATGTAAAAAAAACAACCCATTAACACCACTTTAACATATGCCTTGACACAAAGCTTACATCAATAACTGGCAGTTCTATGGGTCTAGACTTAACGAAGAAGAGAAAGAAGAAAAACTTGATAGATGATACCTCTCTCTCTCTCTCTCTCTCTCTCTCTCTCTCTCTCTTCTCTCTCTCTCTCTCTCTCTCTCTCTCTCTCTCTTTTTCTCGTTCTCTCTCTCTCGTTTTCTCTCTCTCTCTTCTCTCTCTCTCTTTCTTTCTCTATATCTCTCTCTCTCTCTCTCTCTCTCTCTCTCTCTCTCTATATATATATATATATATATATATATATATATATGTGTGTGTGTGT
>CM054144.1:66012464-66034964 GCA_028751875.1 Rapana venosa | reverse complement strand
GATAATATTGCAGAATCGACAGGGAAATGATACAGAATGGACAAATGGTATAATAGAGCGGATAAATATCACAGAACGGACAGATAATCTTCAAAATATGGACAGAAAATATCAGAGAATGAAGAGGGAAATCAATGGCGCAGAGCTGGGTTTTGCATTCGACTGGCGCTAATAGAGTATTTTTAGCAAACAGGTCTTCAGTACAGTCCCCCAGTAACTCTGAGTAGAGTTTAAGTAAAAGAAGTAGAGGAATATTAGCAATACAGGCAAATAGACAGATAGGTAGACAGACATAGACAGAAGGTAGACAGATAGATAGAAGATAGGTAGACAGACTAGATGATAGTAGAAGACATAGATAGATAGATAGGTAGACAGACATAGATAGATAGTAGGTAGACAGACATAGATAGATAGTAGTAGACAGAAAGAGTAGATAGGTAGGTAGACAGAAAGAATAGATAGATAGGTAGACAGACATAGATAGACAGATAGTAGACAGACATAGATAGACAGATAGGTAGACAGACATAGATAGACAGATAGGTAGACAGACATAGATAGATAGATAGGTAGACAACAGACTAGATAGATACATAGGTAGACAGACAAGATAGATAGATAGTAGGTAGACAGAAGAAGATAGATAGAAATATAGATAGATAGAGATAGATGGTAGACAGACTAGATAGATAGATAGAAGATAGACAACAGACAGACAGACAGACAGACTAGAAGATAGATAGATAGATAGTAGACACAGATAGATAGATAGGTAGACAGACAGAACAGACAGACAGATAGATAGATTGATAGACAAGTATAATAGATAGTAGACAACACAGATATATAATAATAGGTAGACAGACATAAATAAATAGATAGTAGTGGTACAGACATAGAAGTGGTAGACAGACACAGATAGAAGATAGATAATATATAATAGATAATAGTAGATTAGTGACAGACAGAGCCAGGGAGAGAGAGATAGAGAGAGAGAGAGAATTGAATTTATTGCGTTTAAGCCTACAAGCCATCAGCAAGCGCCGATATTACATATACTTCGACGCGATGGTCTATCATTGACATGGTACACAGCAATGTGAGAAGAAGAAGTGAATGAAGATATTTATTCATAATTATTGCTTCGATCAGCCGGGTATGACATGTCGGAGTGAGTGTGATTGTCACTTGGTTTTGGCTGTGAAAGATGAGGCTGCTTTTTGCCTCAGTGGTTTGTGAATTGGGCTATTTTCTGTGTGGCTAAAAAAAAGGCATCTGTATCCATAATTCATGCGTCAGCTATGTAGAGTCGACAGTGATGTAAACTCGGGAGCAAAATTCCTCTTGAATCTGACTGTGTGTTAGATTATCTGTTATCATTATGCTTGTCTGTCTGTCTGTGTGTCTGTCTGTCTGTTTACCAGGCTGTCTCCCTGTCGGGCGGTCTATCTGTCTGTCTCTTTGTGAGATTATTATTTTTATTGTCCACCAGTCATCGATGTGTTATTTTTATTGTCCACCTTTCCTCGATGTGCCTGTCTGTAAGTCTGTCTGTGGAAGTGGCAGTCTATCTGTGACCCCTCTCTTTTTTCTGTTTTGTGTTTTATAATTGTATCTGTCTCTTTCTTTGTCTTGTCTTTCTGACTGTCTGTCTGTCTGACCGTCTGTCTGTTTGGCTGTCTGATGTCTGTCTGTCTGTCTGTCTGTCTGTCTGTCTGTCTGTCTGTCTGTCTCTCTCTCTCTCTCTCTCTCTCTCTCTCTCTCTCTCTCTCTCTCTCTCACGTGGACCCGGGTGTTAGTGATAGACGATTGAGCGATTTTCCAGTCGAATGCTCTGTCACCTCGTGTGATCGCCTGTGCACATATCCTCGCACACAGACAGGCAGGCTAACGGACACATCTAAGCATAAAAGCAAACAACTCTCCCCTCTCTCTCTCTCTCTCTCTCTCTCTCTCTCTCTCTCTCTCTCTCTCTCTTTCTCTTTCGTTCTTTCTCTTTTCTCTTCTTCTTTTTCTTTTTCTTCTTCTTCTTCTTCTTCTTCTTCTTCTTCTTCTTCTTGGGTTCCTTGTAGAATACAGGGTTTCTCCCTATACTGTCTGAAAAAAATCATGATCGGTCTTTGTTGGCTGTTTTCTCTTTTTCTCTGTTGTGTTATGGGCCAGAATAGTGCAGGCTAGTACTGCTTTCTACCATTTCTGTATAATGAATAATATATACGTAATGAATAATGCGCACGATATTTCCAGTCGCAAATGTTGGCATTTGACAGACATACATGAACACACCAACACAAATACAAGAGCACACCTTCACACATACACACACACGCACACACACACAGACACACACACACGCACACACACAGAAACCACACACACACACGCCGCGCACACACACACACGCACACACACACACACACACACACACACACACACACACACATGCACGCACGCACGCACGCACACACACAAACAAAACGTAAACACACGCACGCTCGCTTTCTCTCTCTCCCCACCCCTTCCCCCCTCTCCCCCCTCCCCCCCCCTCTTTCCCCCCCTCCCCCCCTCTTCCCACCTCTTCCCCCTTCCCCCCCTCTTCCCCCCTCCCCCCTCTTCCCCCCTCCCCCTCTCTCTCACATGCACACACACACACACAAGCAGACAAGCACGGACGCGCACTCACACAAACACAACCACAAACAGGGTGTTCAGGGCTGCTCAAAACAGGAAAAACCCGACTCTTTAGTTGGCGGCTGGCACTTGCACTCCCTAACCTAAATTCCATCACGTGCGTGCATGCGCACACATATACGTGAAGACATGGAATTCCATCTCTTCGGCACAAGAAAAGAAACTTAAATTACCATCGTACTTTGACCAGGGTGATTTCTTTAAATCATAAACACATTACTTCCACATTAATCTCTCACAGTTACTGACTACTATTATTCTCCTTTTTTTTCAATCATTTTAAAAAAAAAGTTACTTCTGTAACGCTCAACTCCACCAGCGACATGGTACGTGTAACTTTTTATTTCTTTATTATTATTATTATTATTATTCTTTTATATCGAGGATAATGGAATAAGCACTCATGTGCTTTTTTTTACATCCAGTCCCCGTGTGTATGCAGTTTTGTAAATTCTGTCATGTGTTCCCACCGGCACTCAATGGCCTACTCTTATGAAATGCGGAACAGGATTTAACGTGTACGCAAGATGTTCTGCGTGCGTTCGCACACGGGACCTCGGTTTATAGTCTCATCCAAAGGACTTTTGGGGGGAGAGTGGAGTCTGCACTGATGTTAACTCCAGGGAACTTGAACGGGAATCGAACCCGGGTCGTCAGATTGCGAGCGCAGTGTTCTGACCACTAGGCTATCCCGTACCCTCTTTAAACTTTGAAAGGACAAGAAGACAGGGATGGATGGATGGAGAGGATTATCCCTGAAGCCACGGTGACCTTGAAGGAGTCGGGGGAAACAAATCCTAATCACCCCAGCCATTACCTAATAATACTGTTATTCTCACCAGCGGCCCGGTGCCCTTATCTCCCCTGACGTGCTGTCCCTACCAGAAATCACTGACCATTATTCTATTAATTTCCCCCGCTCTTCAGAAAACGAGACAGGATCGCACTTGGCTCCGGGCAATTCCAGAGAGACCTCGTTGGGTGGTGCTAGTGTCTGCATTGCCTCCTGGTTATTGCCTTAGAGGTGGTGGTGGATGTCTTTTTTCTGCGTGTCTACGTTGCTTCGGTAATGAATCCGGGCTTTCGTTTGGTTGTTGATCTTGAATTGAGGGTAGCCCCTTCATTTGTTGTTTAAAAAAAAAATTCAAACATCCGCTGTGTGTGGTGTGAGGTTGATCTTTATGGGTGTAAAGCTTTGTTTTTATTCTTCAAACATGCATTGAGTGTAGTGTGGAGTAAAGCTTTTCTTCTTTCAGAATGAAAGCTTGTTTAGGGTAATTTAGAACATTAAAATCTGTAGTTAGGTTTTACTTTGTAGGTTAGTTCTCATAAGGGGTGAAGCATAAGAACGGTGCTTTCTATTAGAGATGGCTTCACAAAGTTGCACCCTCCTATCTCTGTAACTGTCTTAACTCATCTCGTTTTCTTCCAATCAGCTGCAGATATCTCGTGCTTTCAAACTCCAAAGACTCAAAAAATTAACAATTAGCTGTCTTATCTTTCTCTTTTTCTGATCCAAACATGCAGAATGATAGTCTCTCACTTCATGTGATATTTTTTAATCCAGCCTCAAGACACTTTTTTCTACCTAGTGTCTCCCCCTACCTTATAGACAGTCATTACACTTCATATCTGTCCATCTTTTCAAAAGATACCTCCATCTCCAACACCCCAAGCGTGCATATGTCAACGTCTATAAAGGCCACATAGGTGTGAGTGAACTGAAAAGACGAGTTTTACATCATTATTATTATCATCATTATTATTATTACTATATCATCATCATCATCATCATCATCGATATTAGTAGTAGTATTGTCATTGCCATTATTATTATATTATTTTTTATTATCATAATCAATATTAGTAGTAGTAGTGGTAGTAGTACTAGTAGTAGTACTAGTATTGTAGTTATGATGATGTTGATTATTCATCATTAGCATCATGATTACCTTCTTACAGGACTGTCCAGACGTAATAAGCAGGACAGAGTGTATAGTCTGGGTGACAACAGAGGTGTTAAACTGGGGAACGCCTCATAACCACCAGAACAGCAGTAGGTCCAGAATGAGCGTTAATCTGAAGTTTATCAGAAGAGAAAAGCCCTTGACGAAGTTCAGGTATGAGGTAATCTCAAGGGAAGTAAGAGAGCACGGCCGAACTACTTATCGCCCTTCGCCAAGTACAGGCTTCTGTCTAGACTTCCTCTAAATCAACATGGCTGTACTCTTAACTTGGAGAGAGAGAGAGGGAGGGAGAGAGAGAGAGAGAGAGAGAGAGAGAGGAGGGAGGGGTGGGTGGGGTGGGGTAGGGGGAACTTTTCTCTCACTTACGCGACATTCCCCACAAAAGTGGACCTGTATGTCTTGGAGTGATTAAAAGAAGTATGTCTGAGTTTGTGTAACATATTACTTTCCCTGAAAAAAAGTAGTATTAATGTAAGTTATGCGCAACAAAAAGCATTAATCCAGTAACATTGCCGAGAGGGTGAAACATGACCGACTTTCATCTGGTAGAATGAAAACATCGCAGTAGATACAGTTGGAATAATCTACATTAATCATGTGTAATGCAGCAGCGCTGCTGTCTTATCCTTTTCAGTATAAAAAAATTATTCTGTTTTCTCCTCAGTTCCTATATGCGATGTCTGACTCTTTCCGTGACCCTTCCAGAACTAATCTAGACTAAAGAAGACAAGAGGACAGGGGAGGGAGTGTATGTACACTCCCAGCAAAGAACGGCCTTCGATCAGAGACCAAAACTAACTTTTCTCACCAACTACACAATAACTGCATTTTGTGCACCAAAGGTTAGCACCCTCTTCTCCGCTGTTTGCTCTGACCAGGAGAAACCATCACTGCATCCGTCACTAGCTTCTGCCTTCTTCAAACATGGGAGAGAATCTCTCTTGCTTGGCTCCAGGCAATCTCAAATGGACCTCATTAGGTGGTGTCGTATTCTGTAGCAGAGCAGTCGCTTTCCCTAGCCAATACTAAGCAGCATCGAGCGTGGTTACCAGTTGGATGGGTGACTGTTTGCGTGCCTTGGCTTCAGTACAGTCCCCCAGTTCACCCAGCTGTAAAAAAGTACCTGCCTCTTTAGGGTCAGGGAAGGTATAGCAGCGAGGGAGAGGAGATAGGCTCCACACTCAATATGCTCTCCCCTGGAGAAGCTGAGGTCTCCGATGCCTCACTCCCCTACGACCACATAGGTTATGGGACACCTTTACCTTTTTACTTTACGTTCTGTAGGGTCTTGGTGTCTCTGGGTGTTTCTTTTACTAGCCAACCAGGCAGAAAAGACATAATTTATTTCTGGACCGTTTTCTTATTTGGTTGTCAGTTTTATCTGGATTTAAATGGTATATCAGTGCATGGAGATTTGTAGAGTGCATCATCATTGTTGTTAGAAACATTGTGATTTGTGGCATACAGAAGTCTGTTGTGAGTCATCCCCATTGCCGCTTTTGACGGTAGGAGCCCATCGTAATGCCACTAGGGTTCGCCATCTTTCTCTGTTTCCCCTGAGTTTCACGACCTCTCGTAGCCCACCCAGACTACTGATCTATATAGTCCAAACGTTCTAAACAATGCACAGTATAGATATACACCGGCCTTGGGTCACAATACAAAAAAGGGACTTGGGGGTGAAAAAGAACATAGTGAATTTTAACCAAAATGACATAAACCAGAGACATAACTAACACATAATTATTCATCCCCGTTCCAAGGATAGAGCTGGTTGATTCACTACTGGAGAGAATTTTGTGTTTGCAACCGTTTTTCCCACCATTTAGGTAGCCACATTCCAACTAAGTGCATATAAGTATCATACTAGGGAGGGAAGGAGGGAGGGAGATATAGATCGATAGATAGAGAGAGTCGAGAGAGAGAGAGAGAGAGAGAGAGAGAGAGAGAGAGAGAAAAAGAGAGAGAGAGAGAGAGAGAGAGAGAGAGAGAGAGAGAGAGAGAAGCCCTAATCTCTCTCACCCATTACCGGACAATTATATTTCACACGCCGACGGCCTAGTGCCCTCACATATACTGACTTGCTCTCCCAGAAGAAATTATCTCCGTCCATTTCATTCGCTTCAGTCTCCTCGAAAGGCTGAAGGAGATTGCTCCCGGCCATTTCAGAGAGACTCGTTTGGTGGTGTTGATGTTTCTTCAGTCTGACTGTCCTCATCTTTCCCGGATGTGTTTTGATTTCCTGTCTACATGGCTGTGATTGTGACACTGCTTTCCGGATCTTGGATTGGCTTTTGATCGTGTGTTGGCATAGGCGAGCTTGGGTTGAGGATAAAACATAAATTAATATGTTATTCATATTTTGTTTTTGTTCCTTTGCTACAGTTCTCGAGGTTCACCAACGGTGCACGTTTTTCGCATACGACCGAAATAACTTACTCTTTTGCAAGACAGGACAAGTTTCTGACGTGTGCGTAAGATGTTCCGCCTCCGTTCACACAAGAAGGCTCTGTTTATAGCCTCAGCCAAAGGACTTTGACATCCAGTTCAATTTTCTTGTCAAACTGGGGAAGAAGGGTAAGGCTAGGAATCGAACCCAGATCCTTGCGGTTAAAGTGTTAGGCCGTGAATGTTTTAACCGTCATGTTACCCTTATTCTTATTCATAAAACGAGATAGCCTATTATGCATGCATTACTCTCAAACAGTTTTTGAACTGAAAAATTCTTTAGTTAAACACAAGAACATGGCCCAGGCCAAAGGCTTTGTCACTTATTGATGTAATCTAATGCTGAGGCATATGTTAAAATGTTGTTATTTTTATAAAATGTTATGTTAGATTGTATTCAGCCATGGTAATTTCTTAGCATAACAACCTCCTCTCTTCTTTCGGAGAGAAGAAAAATCTTCTGAAATCACGAGTGTTCCTGCTTATGTCAGGAAGTATTTCTTCTTCTTCTTCTCCTTCTTCTTCTTCTTCTCCTTCTTCTCCTTCTTCTTCTCCTTCTTCTTTTCTTCTTTTTCTTTATCTTCTTCTTTATGTTCTTCTTTATCTTCTTCTTCGTTGAACCCTCAAATGGTCATGTACGCAATCACCTCATAAAGATTGTGTTTTAGTTTCATAATGATTCCCGGGTGGGATGAAATAGCCGGGGTGCACATTCTGGGTGAACACCCCAACCCCCTTACCCCTTCAGAACATTAAGCTTTGGAACCGCAACAGCAACAATGGAATAGATGTCATTCCCAAAAAAGCGCATATTAGATGTTGCTAGGAAAACCCCCCAGAAAAAATGTGACATGAAAATGATAAATTCAGAACAAACACATTCTTTCTTATCTTTAAAATTTCAGAAAAATATCTACCTGATTTTCACTCCCCCCCCCCCCCCCCCCCCCCCAAAAAAGAAACAAAAAAAGAAACCCACCCTGTAATGTAGTTGAGTAAGTATAAAATGGTTTTGCGATTTACTCTTGCTAACATTTAGTTTGCACTTCATTCTGCATTCATATTTCTGGATTTCGTTTATTCAGTTATCTTAACTGTAGAAATATGTTCCCTAATCTTGATGAACTATTTGAAATATCACAACAAAGTGAATATTTCACGCATTTTCTGATTATCAATATCAAAGCCTGCCCGGTAGTGTAGATATGTTGCATGCTTAACGTGTGGATACATTGATTGTTTCCTTTGTACCCCCCAATTTCTTTCTGCACGTTTTCTTTTCAACACATAACTTTGCTGACTGTTCTTCTATTACTATTTCTTGAAACTGACACATGTCACGCAAATAATATGAATATCTCTCTATCCCCTCCCTCTCTCTCCCCTTCCCTCGCTCCCATCTTTCTCTTTTTGAGAGAAGGAGAGAGAAAGAGATAGTCTGTGTGTGTGCGTGCGTGCTTGCGTGTGTGTGTACGTACATGTCCAAGGGTGCATACATTTGCCCATGCAGAATAACTACAGCTCAAAGACAAGAGTTCAAGTGTCTAATAGTTATTATAGTTACATTAATTTGGGTTTTTCCTTTGAATTTCTTGATTTATTCCCACCAATACTTTTTTTTAAATTACCAGTAGACACCAAGTGATCTGCATTGATGAACATTTGCCAGAAGAGAAAGTCGTTCACTAGGTCTACAAGACGAGGTAATTTCAAGGGGAGTAAGAGAGCATTCAGAGCACGGCCCGACTACTTATCACCCCTTGCCTCTGGCCTGAACTTCCCCTCAATCAGCGCGGTAGTCCTACTCTAACTTTATAGGGGGATAGATAGCTGGAGAAAGAGAGATAGGGGGAGGACGTGAGATGGGGAGGGAGGGGGCGAGAGAGAGAGGGGGGGGGAAGGAAGGAAGGAGGGAGGGGGGATGGGAGGAAGAGGAGAAGAGAGAGAGAGAGGGAGGGAGGGAGAATAGGAGCAATTGAGAGAGAAAGGATGGGAGAGAGAGAGAGGATGGGAGCGAGCGAGCAAGAGAGAGAGCGAGGGTGAGGAGGAGGAGAGAGAACAGGTTTAATGTACATTGGCCCTTTGGCCACAATGCATACAGTGTGCAGGGCAAAAAAGCAAATGAGATGGAAAAAATCCTTACAGTTTACACTCAAGCCAGCTCTCCTTGTTGCATCACACCAAATCAACAATACGATGAGACAGTAAGCCATGCAAACAGAATGAATATGAGGGTAGTGAATATAAGATATTGAAGAGAACGAACAACATATTAAGCAGCCGAGAGAGAGGGGGGGGAGGGAGGGAGAGAAGGGGGGCAGGGAGGGATAGAGGGGGGAGGCAGTAAGACTGATATATAGACAATAAATGTAAGAAAAGTTACTCTGAGTAGAAAATCATGTTCTTGCTGCCCCTTTGCCGTGTATAATTACCGACACAATTTTTATCCAATCAAAAGAGGGGTGACAGTGTCAACGCAGACGTGTGATCGTCACTTCGTTTGGGCTGTGAAACATCAGGCTGGATGGTTTTTGTTTTCCCCCTCAGTGCATCGTGGTTTTTGCTTCTTTGGTTCTTTGTTCTCCCCTTCCTCTCCAAAATTAATAAATAGACACGATGGTCTGTCTTGTCTTTTTTCTATGCCCGTTTGTCTAGCTGTTGGTTTTTTGTCCACAGTATCTGTCTCTCTGTGTCTCTAGGGGGGACGGGATAGCTTAGTGGTTAGAACATTGCGCTCGCAATCTGACGACCCGGGTTCGATTCCCGTTCAAGGGGATATTTTTCTCTGGTGTTAACACCAGTGCTGACTCCACTCTCCCCAAAAGTCCTTCGGATGAGACTATAAACCGAGGCTCTGTATGCGAACGCACGCAGAACATCTTGCGCACACGTTAAACCCTGTTCCGCTTTTCGTAAGAGTAGGCCATTGTGTTCTGGTGGGAACAGATGACAGAATTTACAAAACCGCATACCAACGGGGACAAGATGTAAAAAATAAAAAAAAGCACATATATGCTTATTCCATTATCGTCGATATTAAAGAATAAAAAAAGAGTTTGTCTGTCACTATCTGTGTCTGTCTGTATGTTTGTCTCTCTCTCTCTCTTCTCCTCTCTCTCTCCTCCTCTCTCTCTCCTCCTCCTCTCTCTCTCTTTCTCTCCTCTCTCTCTCTCTCTCTCCCTCTTCTCTCTCTCCCTCTCCTCACTCTTCTCTCTACCCCCCCCCCCCCCCTCCATATCTCTCTTTTTTTCTCGAACTCCCTCTTTCTTTCTTCTCCCACACGCACACGCGTGCGATCCCATGACGAGATAATCTAGTCAAAAGGATGGAAATAAGAGAAAATTTACACTTTACACCACTTTGGCATTGGGCAGAGAGGAGAATGAAAACCAAATCTACCTCACTGATTACCGAAAAATCATATTTTATGCGCGGACGGCCCAGTGCTGCCATCTTCGCTGCTTCGCTCTTGCCAGAGGAAATGATCATCGTTAATTCCATTTCTTATAGTCTGCTGGCATTGCGTGGTGTTCCTATCCACGATAGCGGGGATGGAGACTGTTGGGTTGGGTTGTGGATAGTCTACGTGAGGGACGCTACAGTGGTTAACAGTGTTTGATGTCCGTTCGTGGGTCCGTCATGCTAGTGTTTCGAACCTCGGCGTGGCATATGGTAGATTGAGGGTGGGAATTTTTAGTAATCTTGCATGTCTACTCATATGTGCAGACCTACAAGTGCATTTCTTTGCTTCGTGTGAATACACATGTAGAAACTCATTTATGTATGTTAAAGACACGCATAGTTCATGTCAGCATTTGTTGGTTTCGGAAACACAAATCTAGCCAGCATGCACCCATTAACCGAAGAGCGATGGGCATAACCAGGTTCGAGTTGCCCAAGAGATATGGCCTGAAATGATGCGTGCCATACCACAACAGCTCCCCAACCAGTTCAGAGAGAAACGATGGCTGTGATCTACTTTAGAAATAAGAAGGGGGAGGGTGAAAGGGTAGCTAGGCTTGGTTGTAGGCAAACTCAGGAAAGTCTGGATCACTGGCATAGGCGTTGGTCCAATCAAGTCGTCATCATTTTTTTTCCTGGGATGTCTTTATGTCCCCGTTTTCACTGCAAGGATTGTGTGACTAATGTCGGGGTTTTGGTTACGATTCAGATCTTGAATGGGTAGAAACTAGATCATGTTGATCTGAGTGCTGATAAAGACCAAGTAGTTTTATTGTGGAAAGATTGCAAAAGTACTTTCATGGCAAGTTAGAATTAAAAAAAAAACCTGTTCCTTTAAGAATGTGTGTGTGTTTTTCTGCATGTGCAGCCATTTGTATATGTATAAATAGAACTGGATCATAAGGTATATCGACCAGCAAACTTAAGTTAGTTATGCCAACATGAAATGATGGCGATTTTTCACTTCTGTAAAACTAGCTTTTATGCCCGTTTTTGTAAATAGCTTTTTTTCTGTGGTATATCAATAACCAGATCAGGGCATCACGAGTGAGTCATAAGATGAAACTGTTTTATCCCAACAGGGCAGTGGGTCACTCGTATTGCAGGAGGGGGTAATTTCAGGGGGAGTAGAAGAGCAGTGGGGAGCATGACCAAACTACTTATCACCCCTTGCAGAGTACAGGCCCCTGTCTGCACTTCCCCTTCATCAACCTGGTCCTGTTCTGATTTACTTTGGGGTGGGGGGGGGGGTGAGAGAGAGGGGAAGGGAGAAAGAGAGATAAATACATATGGAGAGAAGCAGACAGAATGATTACTATTAATACTGTTGTGAAATAAGGGAAGAAGCACAACGGGTTTGTTGTTTGGTAGGTTTTTTGCTTTGTTTCTACGGTGTTTTGTGTGCCTTGTCTTGCGTCTCCCCTTCCCCCCTCTCTCTTCTCTTTCTCTCTTCTCTCTCTCTCTACTGGGTTTAATATCGTTTGGTTAAACCAAGGAGTAGGAGACATAAAAATGTTCTTACGTGCCTTTAAACAAAGACTTGTAGATTGGTTTACCCAGGAATGGACTGGCACCATCAGAGATCGCAGTAGATATGATAGTTACAGAAACTTTAAGATTGTTTTTGAAAGAGAGAAGTATATTAGTGAAATGGATACATATTGCTTTCGAGTTGCAGTTACTCAAGTACGAGTGAATGCGCTACCACTAAACAATAATACACATCGCTATAGTAGTTCAAATGAAGATAAGCAGTGCCCTGTTTGTAAAGACCAAATAGAGAATGAAGAACACTTTTTATTTAATTGCCCTGTCTATGAAGATTTGAGACACAAGTTTCTCAAAGATGCGAAGAGACTTCCTTTGCACGTGCTACTCAAAGCTACAATATCTACTGATAGACATAATTTATCACGATTTATTTTTCATGCAACCAACAGAAGAAGTAAGATAACTGTATAGAAATGGATCCTTATATTGATGAAAACTACATTCAAAACATTTGTCGATTATGACGAACGTGAATTGATTTGTGATGAATATTCAAGAAATGGGTGATGTAATTTCTTTATTATTGCTGATATATCATTTCATATTTATATACATTGATAGTAATGTGTTTATAACACTCATGTCATATGTCCACTCCACACACCCGTCATTCCTTTGTATTGTGGCCTAAGGCCGATGTACAGTAAAAGTCTGAAGTCTGAAGTCTCTCTCTCTCTTTCTCTTTCTCTCTCTCTCTCTCTCTCTCTCTCTCTCTCTCTCTCTCTCTCTCTCTCTCTCTCTCTCTCTCTCTCTCTCTCTCCCCCACACACAGAATAATGCTGACGGAACCAAAGACTAAGTTTTAATGTAAACTGAGATATTCAACTGTTTAATATGGTTTAACATAGGCGCCATAAACTTCCAAAGGGAATTGTCAACTAATTCATACCAATTGAAATATGATAGTATTTTCCAGTCGGAATACAAGAGTGAATGGGGCTGCTCTTGTGGCGACGCGCTCTCCACGGAAAGAGCAGCCCGAATTGCACGCCATTTGCCGTGACTTAAAGTGGTATAAATAAAATTAAAGAGTATAATGCATTTGAAGTTCGATAAAACCAATCGGAAAACATTGCGGTACTCAACGTTTACAATCATTTTGATATGTAAGTTTTCAAATTTATCTTGAAAAGTATCCGAAATAAAAGAAAACTACACAATAAAAGAAGAAACTGAAATATTATAACTAATGTTATTAAAAATATCACTTTGATATATTATACCATCAACGTAATATTAACGATATACTTATATAACCTAGTGTTAACAATCGAAAAGTGGGAATGGGAGGTTAAAGCAGAGGTTATCTTCTGATAGCATGAACGACATATTTGCCAACATGGCCACTCACAGTTCCACTCTTTACGTCTAGTAGTCTTGACAGGAATAAATTAAGAGTCATTCAAGAACTTACCTCTGAGATAATAATTGTAATGGACAAGCAAGTAAGGAACGATTTTTATTTCCGTTTTAGCTTCCTGTCGTAAACTTAAGAATTAGAGGTATGTGTATCATCAATAGCAATGGCTTTGGAGTCTTTTTAAAAAAAAAAAGATTTTACTCACTTCTCTGTGTGTGTCCCCAAACATGATTCATGCCTTACCTGATAACATTCCTATCTTTTTATGGAACCCTCAGCTGATTATAAACTTATAACTTGAAGCTGACATATCTGAACCTATGCATATGTTTTTTATTTTGTACATGTTTAAATATTGAAGTACCACCTTGTAAAAACCTTTTCTCGCAATAAAATTAACAATTTTTATGCCAAAGACTGGTGTGCGTGTGTATATTTGAATTTGTAAAAACTATTAAGTGTAACTGGCTGCATGTGAAAGACTAGGATGAATGAAAGCGCCTGTATTTGTTTTTAGCAAGATATAGCGCTGTATAAATTCCATTTATTATTATTATTATTATTATTCTTATTATTATTACTATTATGCGCACGCATTGTGTGCGTGCGTGCCTTTTTCTGCCCTCAGGTTTTTAAAATTTTAATATATATTTTTTATTATTCCACATGATAGTTCAGAAAAATAACCAATTATTCAAAGTCATTCCAAAGATGGTGTTAGTGGCGCTAGCGGGAAAAGAAGGAGGTGAATGAGAGGGCAAAAAGTTAGGACCCGTGTTTCTCTAACAGCATTGTTGTCCAGTGTTTCTTCCTCCGTGGCCGTCAACATTCTCTCCTGCCTTGTTTAGACTGGGCGGACAATTGGCGTGACTGGAATATTGGCCTCAAAGGATCCCTTCTTTTTAAACTACAGAGTTTGGGCTTGATTTTGTCTCTTTTACACTGGTGTGTGTGTGTGTGTGTGTGTGTGTGTGTGTGTGTGTGTGTGTGTCTGTGCGTGCGTGCGTGCGTGCGTGCGTGTGCGTGCGTGTGTGTGTGTGTGTGTGAGTGTGTGTATGCATGTGAGTGTGTGTGAGTGTGTGTGTATGTGAGTGTGTGCGTGTGTGTGAGAGAGGAGAATGAGAGAGGGGGTGGAAGTGACAAGTGAGATAATAAGAAAGAGAATGAGAGAGTGGGGGTGGGCGGAGAGGGGAAAGAGGAGAGGGAGGAAGACGGAGGGAGAGAGAAAGAGGGCATGCACAAAAGAGACAGAGTGGAAAAGAGACAAGCGAGATATTGAGACAAACAGACAGATTGATAGAACAAGAGAAAAGTCATATAGGAACCCTTAAAAAATGTTTTAATACTAAATGCCATCTAAGTGACGGTTCCCAGACTGAAACAAAACAGACACATGACAGAAATTGGGTCAAGAAGACAGTTTACCAATGCATCCTGTCTCTCTTTGTGAAATGACAAAATAACAAAAATTACAAGCAAACGCCAAATCATGTAATGATAACTATATGTAAGGTTATATTATAGGCCTGTCTCAAACTTACCCTTTATCTCTAAAGTACTAGAAAAAGTTGTTCTCAAACAGCTCAACAGTCACCTTCATTCCAATGATCTTCTTCCCACTTTTCAGTCTGCCTATCGCCCCAACCACAGCACCGAAACCACCCTAGTCCATACTTTAGATACACTTCTACTTGCTTCTGATGCAGGAAAAATCTCCCTCCTCACTCTTCTTGACTTATCTGCAGCCTTTGATACCATAGATCACTCAATTCTTCTTTCTCGCCTCCAAAATACGTTTGGTATTAATGGCACAGCCCTCACCTGGTTTACTTCATACCTCACAGACCGGTTCCAGAAAGTTATTGTAAACAAAATTCTATCAAAACCTGTCAAAATGGAATGTGGAGTCCCGCAGGGATCAGTCCTGGGCCCTGTTCTCTTTACTCTATACACTGCTCCACTCTCACATATAATAAACAACCACCCTATTGATCATCATTTCTATGCCGATGATACTCAACTTCAGTGCAGCGATACTGTTGAAAACTTGCCTTCCCTCTTGACAAATATGTCCTACTGCCTTCAAGACATTCAAAACTGGATGACTCAGAACAAGTTACAACTTAATGCCGATAAAACCGAAACCATGCTCATAGGGACCCAACATAAACTTTCCTCTATCACAAAAACTTCAATAGAATTCGGCAATACGTCAGTTCCGTTGTCCAATTCTGTGAAGTATTTAGGAGTAGTTCTTGACAACACACTCTCTATGACAAAATTCATCACCCAGACCTGCCAGTCTTGCTACTATCAATTACGGCGCGTAAGCGCGATTCGCAAGTATCTGCCCACTGATGCAACTCTCAAGCTTGTCACATCTCTTATTCTTTCACGTTTAGACTACTGTAATTCTCTTTTGGCTGGCCTACCAGCATCATCTATCCACTCTCTTCAACGCATACAAAACTCTGCAGCTCGACTGGTCCTAAGAAAGAAAAAATCTGAACACATCACTCCTCTTCTGCGATCTCTTCACTGGTTGCCTGTCTCACAAAGACTGGAGTATAAAATCAATACCCTCTGTTTCAAATGTCTCCACAAATCTGCACCCTCTTATCTCTGTAACTGTCTTCACCTGTACACTCCATCCCGTTCCCTTCGTTCAGCCGCAGATACTTTGTGCTTTCGAACACCCAGATTCAAACAAACCACTGTTGGCCGTCGCTCCTTCTCTGTTTCTGGTCCATCCACCTGGAATGACCTCCCTCTTTCACTTCGTCAAAAGCCTTCACTTGATTCCTTCAAATCCAGCCTCAAAACACACTTATTTCCTACCTGAGACTTTCCCCCCACATATCTGTCCCTAATTTTCAACAGCATCTTTCACCGTCTAAGTGTTTTTCCCTGTGTGTGTGTGTGTGTGTGTGTGTGTGTGTATGTGTGTGCGTGCGTGTGCGTGCGTGCGTAGTGCGCGCGCATGGATTTCTCATTATGTTTAAGGAGAGTTGCATGCCTGTAAATGATTGAGTGCAAGCGCTTCGATTTGTTTGTTTTTTACAAGATTCAGCGCTATATAAATTCCATATATTATTATTATTATTATTAAGGTGAAGCTGTTCCTAAGTTCGTAGGGGAGCAAGGCATCAGAGACCTCACTTCTCCTGGGGCCAGCATATTGAGGGCGGTGCCCACCTCCTCTCCCTCGCTGCTTTACCTTCCCTGACTCTAAAGATGTAGGTACTCATTTACAGCTTAGTGAACTGAGGGACTATGCTGAAGCCAAGGCACGCAAACGGTCACCCATCCAACTGGTAACCACCTTGTTGTTGCTTAACCTTGGCTTGAGAAAGTAAGTGCTCCAACCACTGAGCTATCCCGTCCCCTAACCATATATAAAAACGACAATGAGTTGAGCATCAGGGGAAAATATTTAGAAAACAGACAAAGAAACAATGGCTAAAAACCAAAAAGGAAAAAAAAAGGACAATTCCAGTTGCAGCTGACTTACAGGTTATCACAAAAAGAATCATGGAAACTGCAAACTATAACACAGTCCTGGTGGTGCATTGGTCTGTCTGTCTGTCTCTTCCTCTCTCACACACACATCACACCAGAACACAACACACCACACCACACCACACACGGAGCTGTGTAGAAAAAAGCCTCCTATACAGAGCAGGGACCCAAGGATGGCAATATTCCAGTCACGACAGTGGGCCCCCCTGTCCAAACACGACAGGAGAGGATCTCTCTCTCTCTGTATGGCAAAGGAGGAATGGAGACTGGATCAAGATGCTGAAGGAAAATAGAAAACAGGGATGATGACTTTTTGCCCTCCCTACTGCACTCTCCGCTTCAATGCTAGTGTCGCTAGTGTCTCCTTTGGAATGATTCTGAGTAATTGCCTTCCTATGAAGAATTACATCATCAGCATACACACAGACTGACAGACATACATACACAGGCAGACACACACAGACAGAAACACACGCACGCAGAACATCTTGCGCACAGGTTAAATCCTATTCCGCTTTTTGTAAGAGTAGGCCATTGTGTGCCGGTGGGAACAGATGACAGAATTTACAAAACCGCATACACACGGGGACTGGATGTAAGAAAAAGCACATAAGTGCTTATTCCATTATCCTCGATATAAAAGAATAAAATAAAAATTAAAAAAAACACATTCTCCTTTACACTGATATATATGCTACTGCATCTCCCTAATATATCCCTCTCTTTCAATTGCTTCCTTCTTCTCCCTTTTTCTCTTTCTAAAGGACCCACCTCCCCCCCCCCCCCCCTCTCTCTCTCTCTCTCCCAGACTGTGTCTGTCTCACTCTCATTTGCTCGCTCTCTCTCTCTCTCCTCTCTCTCTCTCTCTCTCTCTCTCTCTCTCTCTCTCTCTCTCTCTCTCTCACATTCAACTGCTCTCTCTGTCTCTCATTCACGCAGAGATGAACAAAAAAAAGGAAAAATAAAGAAAAAACAGGAAAGACCCAAGGAAAGCAATATCCCAGTCAAGACAGTGTTCCATCCTGTCGGATCACGGCAGGAAAGGATATCTCTCTGTGGCGAAGGAGGAATGGAGACTGGGTCAAGATGCTGGGAAAGAAAACAGGGAGGCTGACTTTCTATATTTAAAAAAAAAAAGAAAAAAAAAGGCTTTTCCCTTCTCCCTCTTTCCCCGTTTTAATCCCAGCATCCCTGATATCCTTGGGATGGTTTTCGATAAATGGTCTGATTTGAGGAATCAACACGCACTGGGAAAATGATAGCACAATGGCGCGCGCGCGCGCACACACACACACACACACACACACACACACACACACACACACACACACACACACACACACACACACACACACACACACACACACACACATGTGTATGTATACACGTGCACTCATGCTCTATCTCTCCCCCACCCCACACACTCTAGTTACTAACAATTGTATATTGCAACTGGTCTTTGGTCGTTCATTTATTTCAGCTGCAATTTATTGCATCGTATTGTACTGAACTATACTGCACATAGTTATTAAATTTGTGTTGTAGCATATAAGACTGCATTACATTGCATTGCGTGTTATAGTACCAAAGTAATGTAAATGTAGTGAAATGTGTCCTGGTTTTCAAGAACAGCATATTTCTTTGAAAAACATTCAGGCAGCTCTTACATACGAGAGCACATTCCATGTATGCTTTTCCCTAAAGATGGCTTTTTCTACACATGTTTGTAATAGAGAACTCTATTGTTGCCATGGGTTAGTTTACATCCGCTACACTGCTGATGCTTATCGCACTCTCTATGGCGTATCTGCTTTCATATTCAGAAAAAAAAGAACATTCACAACAACAGCAGGAGTTGAACTTGCAAAGCATATTCAATAATTACTGTTATGAACAAAATAAGATGGCTTCTCTAAAGGAGTGCAAATACTTATTTAAACTATTTCCCCTTTTACTGTATCTAAGTTATGCAGCTCTTATGTTTTTTTCCATTTTATTTTTTATAGTGCATAAACGCTTTTTTAAACCGAATTGCTAAACAACGTGGGTTTTTTTCCTATCTACTATAGTAGAGAAAGTTCTGTTAACATTTATAGTACATCTCGGTGTTAAATTCTGTAATGATCCGATTCTGATTCTCTCTCTCTCTCTCTCTCTCTTCTCTCTCTCTCTCTCTCTCTCTCTCTCTCTCTCTCTCTCTCTCTCTCTCTCTCTCTCTCTCTCTCTCTCTCTCTAACCCCCTCCCTCCTCATCTCTGTCCGTCCCTCTATCTGTATGTTTGTATGTCTGTCTGTGTCTCTCACACTTTCTTTCCGTCCTTGCATGTCTTTCTTTGTGTCTGTGTGTCTCCCTGTTTCTGTCTCTGTCTAAAGCGCACACACACACACACCACGCACACGCACGCACGCACGCACGCACGCACACACACACTCTCACACACACACACACACACACGCGCCACACACACACAAACACACACACACACACACACACACACAAACACACACGCGCGCCAGTCAACAAGAAATCCAGCAAAGCCTCAATATTCAGAGCCAGGGACCCAAGGATGGCAATATTCCAGTCACGACAGTGGGCCCCCCTGTCCAAACACGACAGGAGAGGATCTCTCTCTCTCTCTCTCTGTATGGCAAAGGAGGAATGGATAGACTGGATCAAGACGCTAAGAGGAAAAAAAGAGATAAAACGTGCATGCTGACTTCTTGGCTTTTCTCTTCTTCCCCCTCTGTCTCCCTTTTGATGTTCGGTTCAAGTGTATCAGCATGGAATGATTGTTGATAGATGCTTCGATCTCTCATGAGCCATCAGTAAACACGAACAGCAGGGAAACAAAAACACTGAAGGGAGGGACACACACACACACACGACACACACACACACGACACACACTGCACACACGCACACACAAACACACACACATACAACACATGCACGCACGCACGCACACATACACACAAACATACACACATACACACACACATACACACACACATATATATATATATACATAACATACATACATACATCTACATAATCATACATAAACAAAAAGCATTCGTGCTTGCGTGCACATACACACACACACACACACACACACAACACACTTGAATAACCACTACATGTTGGGTATTTTTCCAGCCCTTAAAAGACAGTGTATTAAGAGAGAGAGAGAGAGAGAGAGAGAGAGGAGAGAGAGAGAGAGAGAGAGAGAGAGAGAGAGAGAGAATGGGTGTGGTGGGGGGGGGGAGAGAGGGGGGGGGGGGGAAAGAGAGTAAACAAAACATACAAAACCAGAATCCAACACAGCCCTTTTCCCAACGCATAACAGGGCCTCATATAAATGGCTCGTGTGCATGTACACATGTGTAGCTGTGTACATTCTAAGGCTTGCTCAAATATCTCCACAGCAAGAAGAGTGAATAGTTTGTTTTATAGCATAAAACTTAATGCATTCGTAACCAAATTCAGTAGAAACAGTAAATGTCTATGTGGTGAGAATATTTCTAATACTATATACTATTTGAATGTAAGAAGACCAAAGCTTTTTTACCTCAATTTTCTGAAAACTCCCTTAGAAGCATATTCAATAATTTGAATTTGGCATTTGATATTACAAAATGTCTCTGGCATAGTCCTATAGGACATTTGTTATAGTTTCATTAACGTTAATCACTTTTTATGTTTTTGTTTCGGTGGTGTGTGTTGTTGTTTTTTTTAATTTTTTTATTGTATCTTTTGCTTTGGGTGGTTTCTTTTTATGATTAGACTACTTTTCCCCCCTCGCATTATTCAGTAGGGCCTCTACAATCACCTCAATTCTCATACACCCCTTGTATATATATTTTTTCTCTCTCGTCTAATATCACTGAGAGTGAACAGACGTAGAATCGAAAACAACAACAACAACAACAACATGTGTGTATGCGCGCACGCGCGTGTAAATAAAGTAAGGCAAAACAACAGAATCTGACGCTGTTGCATTATACAAGGCATAACAGGTCCTCCTGTAAAAAGCTCAATCCTAGAAGAACACTGTTGTGCATCACGAATATTGCGCAGTATGGAAATGAAATGTAGAAACATATGAGCAATTTTTCAAAAGATACTTGCGCAGTTTTTTTCCGATTCATGGCCAAAGAGTTATAACAATTTTATTTTTAAAACGAGAAAGAAATGTTCATTTAGTTTTATTCTTAAAGAATGACGTTTCTAAGTTTAGTTCATCTTGTTGTTGTTGTTATTATTGTTGTGGTTTGAGAAAAAGAAAGATTGAGAAGAAAAACATTGTTTTCTTTGAAGAATGATGTTGGAAGTTTTGTTGTTCATCATCATGTTGTTGTTTTTAGTTTTGATGGTACTTGATTGATACTTTAAAATTTTAAAAATAAAACTTAGTCTCTTTTTTTAAACTTAAGTAAATTGTTATCCATCTTAGACCATTATTTCTGTTATCGGTATTGCTGTTGGCATCGTTGTTGCTATTGTTGTACAGAGTTTACAAAAAATATAGTAAATAGATAGTGGGAAGAGAACAAGTCATTTGATAATTAAATTTATCTTTGGAATTGGCCAGTGGGTGGTATCTATGTACCCGCGTGCATGTCTTTTTGCCTATCTTTGCATGTACGTGCGTAAGTGCACAAATACATATGTGCCTCTCTCTCTCTCTCTCTCTCTCTCTCTCTCCTCTCTCTCTCTCTCCCTCTCTCTCTCTCTGTCTCCCTCCCTCCCCATCTCTCCCTCCCTCTTTCCTTCTCTCTCTCTACCCCTCCTTCCATCCCTCTCCCTCCCAACCTCCCTCTTTGCGCATGCACGCTCTCGCGCGCTTGCTCGTGTTTGATACAGTGCATGCTAGCAAGCATACATGTGCGAATACTTAACGAAAGAAGCAGTGAAGAAGGATGAAAATGGAGAGATGGGGAAAAAAGAGACTGGGGGGAAACAGAGGCGTGCAGGTATTTATTTATTCATTTATTTATTTATTCTTTTATTCATTCATTCTTTTATATCGAGGATAATGGAATAAGCACTTATGGCTTTTTTTTACATCCAGTCCCCGTGTGTATGCGGTTTTGTAAATTTTGTCACCTGTTTCCACCGGGACACAATGGCCTACTCTTCCGAAAAGCGGAACAGGATTTAACGTGTGCGTAAGATGTTCTGCCTGCGTTCGCACACGGGGCCTCGGTTTATAGTCTCATCCGAAGGTAGGTAGGTAGCGTAGTCTAGCAGACAAGTGGCAGTAGTCTACTAGCAGGAGTTCATGGCAGGGCCAATAGGGATAGACCAAACATCGATTGACTTCTTCGCCACCTCCACTACCACCACCACCACCACCACCTCCACCACTGCCACAACACAACGGTCCGGGCTGCTGACCGCTTGGTAGTTGACCTAAGCCGAAGAGAACCAGAGAAAGGGGTGGGTGGTGGTGGTGGTGGGTGGTGGGGGATGGGTAAGAGGAGGAGGGAAGAAGAGGGT